>JAPTOF010000020.1:8457500-9057500 GCA_028554755.1 Cordia subcordata
ATTTTGTTTTTTGACTTTCATTTAGTAGATCGGTATTTCATTCATAATCTTTCATATCTTATAGTTTGTATTATGTAACACATAGAGACACACATGTTTATAATCTTTCAATTCTCTAGCTATTATGCTTTGTTTATGGTTGTTTATGGTGTTTATTGTGTCTAATGATCGTAATTTGATAATCTTGCTAGCATAAGAGCTCTATGCAAAGAATTGATGAAAATTCAAAAATCAAAACCTTATCCTTTAGTTGATAGGATGATAAGGCTAACCCTTAACTTTTCATGTCTTAACAACAATTTTAGAATGGTCATTTTTTGCTATTACAATTTTTAAAATAAGGCTTTGCAAATCACTAACAGATAGAATATGACTTTAATTAATTTCTTGAATGTAGTTTGATTACCTATACTAAAAGTGAAATTCTTAAAGATCTTCCTACTGATACGATAACTAATTGAATTGGTAAATTTTCTTTTATATAACCTTATATAATTATATTATTTTTGCTAAATAGTACATTTTGTAAGTACAATTGCATTCCTTGCTCCTCTCTAAGGTTTTTCTCTCTAAAAGGAAGTAGAGTTTTTCTACTAGCTTGTCTAGGCCTTTCCCGTGTTCCACCCGATGACATTTGAGAGAACTCACCGACAACCACACCTTTATTTCCTTCTTTCCCTCTCCCTTCTCTCTTTTTTTGCTCTCTATCTTTTCTTTGGTTCTTTTTGTGTTTTTGGGTCTTGTTAATGGTGCCGTTAAAAATAAATTGCAGCCCCTAAAAATAAATTGTAGATCTTAGCTGCATTATGTCTATCTACCTGATCTAAACACCAATAATGTCTTTGGTCCTTGCTGAACTTTGGTGGCAGAGCCACGCCATTTTGTGACTTGTTATGCGGCACTACCACATTTTGCTCTCTTGCAATACTTAAAAATTGTTGCTAAATAGCTGTAATCCATTGCAAATGATTTTATGCAACAATTTTTTTGCCATTGTGTAAAGTCAGTGTTACAAATGCTATATTCCAATAGTTTTTTGCAAATCAAATGTAACGGTGAAAAACCATTGCAACATATGCTTTTTGCAATAGTTTTTTAAAAAAATTAAATGAGGTGAGTCTTCTAATTTACAAAAGTTTTAAAGGGTTATTTCAATAGTCTTTCATACTTTTTGCAACTCGTTTTATTAAATTTTGCAATAGTTTTCAGAAATATAAGCAATGGTCTTTTAACAGTTGCAAATTAAATTTTTTTTTAAAAAAAGAGAAAAAATCTTTCTTCTTTTCTATTATAGAGTAGGACTCGAACCTGTAACCCCTTAATAATTAGCTCTATTATCATGTTAAAGTGACCATCTCATCTAAAGCATTTATTGTAAACAAAGGTTTTATTTTATTTAGTTGTTGCCTTTAATAATTAATAATTTTATTACAAATTTTAAAAACAATAAATAATAATCTTTCGAATCATGGCTTGTGATGATTTCTCTTTAGAAATTAATTTTTTTAAGTACAAAATATCTAAATAAAGCATTATATAATAGATGTGACAATTGTTAGATGCACGTACAAAATTCATATATTACAACGATTTATTTAGTATTGTAATAAAACTATTTTGCAAAACCATTGCAAAATTGATATAATAAGCAACACTTGGAAAAAAAGTGTTGTACATAATAGAAATTTTTATTTGGCAACGGTTTATAGTATTACAAATAAACTATAATTTTGTGACTTGTTGCAAGAAAACAAATATAATAAGCAATACTTAAGAAAAAGCGTTGCATATCATTAGTATTGCATAGCAACAGTTTTTTTACTATTACAAATATGTTTTAATTTTACAAATCATTGCAAAAAGTTGATTAGATTATGCAACAGTCAATTAAACTGTTGCAAGTTATAAATATTGCAATGGTTTGATGAAATATTAGCAAAATTGTTACAAAAAGATGTTGACTTAGGCGATAGTAATGAAAATCATTGCACTAAATTATTTTTGGCAATAGTGTTTTCCTTTATTCAATATGAGTGTTACAGGAGATCTAAAATGTTGTAGTACAATTTGTTCCCTCAAAACTCTTTGGGTGTTGCTTTGATCATGCCCCCAGCCGTGTCAAGACCATCGTTGATGATGGGGATTGTGGAGCTTTGGTAGCGTCTAATGTTGCTGTGTTGGTGCCAGTTTCTGGGCAGTCCCTGTTTGCTGCTTTCTAGCATGTTTATTTCTCCACCGAGTATTCATGTCCCGCTTAATGCAAAGCTTTCTTTCTCACTTTGGTGAGTTCTTCCTTTTTATGGGATTTTGTTGGGTGTTGGTTATTGGTATCAAGCAAGCTAGGATTATATCCTTGAGTTACTCTCTTGCTTTGATGGAGAGCTCCGGTGGTCGCAATTCTCTTGGCTAGGTTCAATTGCTGAAGGTGTTTGGTCGTTACTTTTTGGTCTTTGTTCGGTGTTTTTGTTTGCCGTCGACGTTGTTTGGTTGATCGTCTGTCTCTAGCTTTGGAAACTTGCAGAGCCGCCATGTCTATTAGCTTAGCATTAGGGTTTGTGATGTTTTGGGCTATTTGGTTGTTATCCCGTTTTTGTCAACTTTTCCTTTTGGGATTAGATGTTGTGGTGTGGTCTGCTTGTCTATCTCGTTTGGTCCAGGCCGGTTTGACTTAGTCTTTTGTAATTGCTCTTTGTGATAATTAAGTCCTTTATTTTTTACTCCAAAAAAAAAGTACAATTGCATTAATGGACCATAATTTGAGTTTTTAATTTTATTAAAGAACTTTTTTGCTTGTTTATGTTTTCGGGATATTTAACATGTCATCAATTCTTTTAAATTTTAACTAAATTTTGGCCCCAATATCAAAATTTTGCCTCCCCTATAGCCATTATTTATAAAGTTACAAATTAATAATGTCAACGAACCAATACAATTTCTCAACACATATTACGCGATCATGAAAACTATCTTTACGCGATCATAAAAACTATCTTGAGAAAATAATTTTTTGTGAATGTAGAATTTGAAAGTTCTGAACATACAATTTTGCATAAACTTTTAAAATGTTTTTTTTAAAAAAAATTAATATACATCTTACGCACTGTGAATAGCACAATAAGCATTGTGTTTAGGGAGCACAATATGGGCTCGGAATGACTTGAAGGATTCTGATGCCTTCTATATATCCCCTCATTGCTCGCCAAAAAATGCTGTAACTTAATGCAAGTCAGCTTGCCCATCTCGTGACTCGTGCGTGCATAAGAATGTCAATGGTAGCTCGCTCCGCCCGGCCCGGCCTCGCAGGGGCATCGATAGGATAGGGGCGGGGTTTTTGCAAAAAACTCTTGGGGCGGGACAGGACGGGGTTTTTTCTTCATGCACCGGTGCCGGGTTGGGGTGGGGTAGGGGGTGGGTGACTCCGCCCCACCTCGGTATGTATGTATGTATATGTATACGTATATATATATATATATATATATATATATATATATATGTATAGATATATATGTTTAATAATTATGATTTGGAGTAAGTTTAGATTTAAAGTGTTATTATTGTAAAATTATGTTGAATTTTAAGTATTAGAGTTTGAATTTGATGTGTTAAGGTTTGGTGCATGATTTATCTTGTTTTTTTTTTATTTTTATCTAATTAAAAAGTAGAAATTTCATTTTATAAGTAGAGGCTTAACAAGTAGGTGTTTTGCCCCGATGTTACTGCTTCTTTGACTTTTGTTGACAGGTGCCCCATAGGTAGGGGTATGGTGTAAAAAACACCGTCAGGGGCGGGGATGGTAGTCAGGAGAAAACTCCGATACAAGTATAGGGGCGGGGTAGAGGCAAGTGAAAAAATACCAAGTGTAGAATAGGGGTTTGTGAACCCTTACCCTGCCCTATTGACATCACTATGCATGCAGAGTGCTAAATTGACATAAGAATCCACGCTTATCTGCTATCTACTGCCCCGTCAAATATTTAAGCGTGAACCATGAAGGATTTTTTTGTTTTTCTCACTTCGAAAAAGGTTAAAGGTCAATGACGAGAATTGGCCCCTGTAATACTCATATTAAAAGTGAGAAGCGTACCACTTAATTACTTAGTCTTTGGTACAAAAAAATTTTTTTGTGGGGTCATCAAATCTAAACTTTAAAACCTAGATAATTTCTGTCGACAGAAGCAGTTGTCTATCTCTCTGCGGGAGAGAGGAGTGGCAACAACTGGAACGAAAAAAAAAAAGAAAAAAGAATGGAGTCACTTTCATGTCCATGACCTCGCCATGCCTCCTAAGATATAATCCGCCAAAACCCTGCAAGATTTTGTTGAACTCCTCTCTGGATTTGCAAGCATGGGGCAATATTTTTCCCAGAGTCTATACATCTTATCATATCAGAGATTCCCTTTGTGCACTGAATTTCAACAGGTTCATGATTCATGATCATCCTGTATGTCCTCAATTATTTCTACCTTTTTTCCCTGGTTAAATCACTCTAAAATTGACAGATTCAATCCTTTTTGTCGGTCAGCCAACTTTTCAAACCTTAAACTCTCTAGGAAAACTAGTTCCTATCGTTTCTATTAACCATAATAAAGCAAGTCAAAGAAAATTTGACCATGTTGTGGCTAGAAAGTCCCAAATTTAAATGTATGTCAACCTTTTTCAGTTAATTTTGGGTAAGCCCAACTAGAATGGTTTAGTATAGATGTACATTACTATATTTTAGGAAGTATGTGTATCACACATTTCAGAACTATAGAGGATCATGTGTCAACTTTAGGAGGGATATGTACTACATATTTGAGGTTATAGAAAAGTTTTGTGCCTATTATGAAATTAGAAGGGACAATATACACTGACGAGAAATAACAAGGGGCATGGAGCTATTTACGCTTTGTTTTTTAAACAAACATTAAGATACGTTTAGGACGTGTTGCTATAAGATAAAACTTAAAACCTATAGTAGTTCCAAAATGATTAATTTCTTATTAAAAAGAGAAAAAAAATGATGAATTTCTTGCTATAAAAAAAAAAGAAAAAGAAAAAGAAAGAATGAAAGACGATAATGGATCACCCTTGAAACTCCTTTACAAATATAACATCATAACGACACATGGAAGAATCCTAAATATCATCGAGTATCTATAGGAAAGAGAAATTACCATATGCTATTTCATCTCATTAAAATACACATTTCACCTCCGCTCAATTAGAATATTATCCACGCAGAAGGTGTTAATATACTAAATAAATAGAGATACGTTATTCTGGCGTAATTTGTTTAATTAGTAAATTAATCATATACTTTAATTAAAAATTTACCTCATTACTGGTTATACTTTTTTAAAGTTGGTACGTAATTTCTTACTTTGATATTTTTATTCAAATTAACTTAATTTATTATGCATCATAAGCTTCTTTTATTCAATTTATGAGCATTAAAATTTACATTTGTTATATCTACAAATATACCCTATTTGAAGCTACTGACTATCAAATAATAACAGAGAAAAAGGCAATTGTGCTACCTTTTCAAATTATATAAGGAGATTATATGGTAAGTTTTAAAACAGAAGGATAATAACTAACTAAACAAATTATAAGAAGGCTACCAACTAATTAGATAGATCACAATGGTTATGGTATCACCTTTTAAAGGGGTAATGTGGAAAGTTCTAAAATAATTAGCTAGTTAGACAAATTATAGAGAAATAACATGCATTTCACCTTTAAGTATATACACTAATAAGTATATACACTAATATTTTCTCTACATATAGTTAACACCTTATCCTAAAGTTTAAATTGATATAAAAAATGTTGGTATATATTTATTTAGTATATTAATATATAGCAACTTAAATCCACCTCTTCCTCCTAATTAATTAAGGTCTCTTTATATGTACTTTTGTTAGTCATATAAAGAAGTCTTTATTGGGGTTTCTAGAGAGTGAAAATAACAAGATTATATGTTAATTAGCGTTATCTTTGTGGGACAATAATTTTGAGTACTTTCAGGAGCTGTTGAAACCCCACATACTACCTTATTACTTAACATGAAGCTTCTTTTGCGGGGTTACACAAAATGAAGTTAAGATTGCTTCTTTTCTAGACTATCTCATTAGTCATAAACAAGATAGGTAGTAGGTACGGTAAAGATTAATTAATTGTACTACAATGACAATTTTGAGGTTACTAAGTTCCAAAATTTATTTTAGGGGAAGAAAGACGCGAAGACAATTCTACCAGAAGAATTGTCTCAATTCATGGCAACATAGTGTTGCCCGAATGTCGGCAGCACTCTTTTTCTTCCTTTATCTATCTATATTTATATATATCAAAGATGGAGGAAATGACACCAAAATTTAACACGTTAACTTTCTAAATAAATGAGAATTTAACACATCAGTATAAAAATATTCATGCAAATAATTATTTATTAGTTTTTTAGATATTGTTTTGAATAGTTCATAAATACTATCAGATATTATGTACATGTATGAAGTGAATATATCGTATTACACTATTAAAAAATTGGTCTATAGCGATTGAAAATTAGCTACCAACAAAAGTCGGTTGCTAAATTTAAGTTTTGTGGCCAATTTTGTGACCGACATAAAAATTGTTTACTAAATATGTGGCTAACAAATTAGTGACCGAAAATCAATTGCTAAACTAACAAATCGGTTGCTATATATCAAAACTAAATTGGTAATTTTGCTACCAATGGAAAATTAGTCACAAAATTGGAAATTGATAACAAATTTAGTGACCAATTTGAAAATCAATTGCAAAATTAGCTACCGATACTTAAGTCGGTCACAAAATTAGCGACATATTTAAGGATCAATAGCTAAATTTAGCGATAGAGGTCGGTCACTAATTTTGCTATCGATCTGTCGAAAATTTAGCTACCAATTTAAATAAAAACTTGAAGGAACTGTAGTTTTAAAATGCAAATATTTTATATCCTATTGTTTGGCCTATATATAATGCATATTTACTTTATATATATAAATATATTCATATTTATATTTACAAGATTATGTATTATTGTATACTACATACTACAAACCTAACCATATTATATTAATGAATATGTCTATTAAAATTAATTTGGTTTGTTTTCTTTTAAGTCAAGTTTCTTATCTAATTAATGAATAAATTTAATCATAGCATTTGCTTATTAGTGAATTGATGGTTTGTGTATAGTTAAATCACTGCATTTAACTTAATTGATCTTAATTATACTGCTAACTGTACTAATAAGTTTTATTTATACTGTAAACTTTTTTTAATTTTAATTGTATTAACAATCTTATTAACTAAATTAACTTTTCAATGTCTAACTTGACTATGATTAATTGAAGTAACTTTAATTATGACATTTTAATATAATATAATTGGATTAAATATAGTCTTTGTGTATTAGTATATTAATAAATAATATATTTACATATTATATAATATATATACTACCATGGTAGTATATAATATCATATTATTTTAGCTGCATTATTATAATATTATTATTTCTATATTTTTATTATTAGCATTAATTAATAAAAATTATAATAACAAATATTAATTATTTTAAAAACTATTCTAATTCAATTTTTTTTAGTATTTTAATAAGAACTATACTACAATTCTAATTAAATATTTTGTTAATTTAATTTCTTAACCTTTAACTTCATAGTTTCAAACTATATATCTAACCTAAATACCTATTAGGATAATATTAATAATAAGTAAATCATTTAAATATAAAATATTTATAATTTACCAAAATTGTAATTAATAAAACTATTCGATTAATATCATAATTTAAAAAAAAACTTAACTATATATATCACATACCCAAAATTCCTAAAAATCCCTCGCCTCCAAAATCCCTAGATCCACCACTGCGCCATCTCACTTGCCTCTCCACCACCTCACCGCACCTTCTCTAGGTATCTCTCTTTCTCCTTTTATTTCTCTCTCTCTCTCTCTCTCTATATATATATATATATACATATGTATATGTATATATGTATATTTATAAATACAATCCATTTTTAAGGGTAAGTATACCTGTTCCTATTAGATCCTAACTCGTGGTTTTAGATGTCTCGTCGAAGAACCGCAACTAGAAATATTAAAATTAGTTATAGAAACATACATGTATCAATATTTGAAATAAATCCATGCCATCCTTATTTTCTTTGTTCCTTTCTGCTGAAATTCGTGTTTACTTTTTCATTCAATGTTCTGAATTCCTCTTGCTTATTGTTAGATATTTAACGTCAAATCTTGATATTTGGATGCTTAGTATTAGCGTTCATCTTGCGATAATTTCGAGCTCACCACATATCATATCAAATTTCAGGAGTCAACAAAGTACGTGAAAGATAAATATGGCCACTTCAACCTTCTAATAAATGCATTTGGGATTCTTTCTATACCTGAGGTTCTTCAGCCTCGTAAAATTCTTTCATAATAGGATTTCCACAATATAAAGTACTGCAACATGAAGCTATGAAGTTTGACATTTGGATAATATCTGATACGGTCAGCAGCTTTATTGCTCTTTTATTTTAAAGAATCAATAAGATGAAAAAACTTACTTTATCTAATGCCCAGTACAAAAACTACATTGAACAAAGTACAGAGGTCGTCCTTGCTCCATGTTTACGAGGTCAATGCTGTTGGTCCTATATTGATTATAAAGATTTGATCATTTATCTTCCAATATACTTTTTCCTGCTTAGAGGGTCAGGATATGGATAACAAAAAAGAAAGATAAAGCACCATCTTATGTCTACTGAAAGTCTGTTCCAGCATAATTGAATAATTTGCTACAAGTTCATATATTTCCATATCATGTGGCATATCTTCATTTCATCTAATTGCTAGGGTATTGTTCCAGAACACGTTCAAACTGTTCCCTGCAAGTAACTATTAGCTTCAAAATAAATTCTCATGTGTATATATGGCTAGTATGATGTCTTCCTGCCACCTTTCATGTATATTTCTTCAGTTTAATCATCTTAACAGATTTTACTTCACTAATAGATCCATTATGTACCATTTCCCAAAGTATTAAGATATTCTGCTATCTGTTCAAAGTTGCACAGTTAACTCATTAATTGAACACTTGTGAAACTGAAGAAAATCTACGCAAGTTTGACTCTTTGGACAATATACCAAAAGATTTTTGCCAAAGGTATAAACAAAAGAAGAGATGGATCTTTCTTTAGATTGGATCACATACATCCCGGTATTACATAAAGGTTGAGAAACCATGCCAGATTAATTATGGCTAAGGTAGAATATAAAAATTGAAGTGGTAGGAATCATTGATTGCTATACTAATAGTAATATGGTCATACAAACCAGCTACATCAGTTTTGGTTGTTGGGTTGTCTTTTTTAACTGTTGTCAAGAATTTCCACCCCTTCATTACTTTTAGATCCAAATTTTATAGAATTGTATCCTTTTATATATCTTGTTAGAGGTTAAACTTCTGATTAGTTATAGTCAATTGATAGTAGTTAACAAGCAACAGTACTTTCTCTCCTTCACTTTTACGTCTAGAGTTATTAAAATTTTGGATCTAATTATGTAATTAACCTGTACTCTATACGTGACCTATAGTTATTTTTCTTATATTTGTTAATGTTATGGTTGATTTCCTTGGATTCATAC
This sequence comes from Cordia subcordata, assembly GCA_028554755.1. Taxonomy (NCBI): domain Eukaryota; kingdom Viridiplantae; phylum Streptophyta; class Magnoliopsida; order Boraginales; family Cordiaceae; genus Cordia; species Cordia subcordata. The sequence goes on from JAPTOF010000020.1 coordinate 8,467,185, forward strand.
TCAACTTTTCTTTTTGCTTCAATCTTTACAAAAGTAAAGAAGCTTATTGTTATGGGGGATTTATTACAGAGGTTTTGCAAACTTTGTTTTGTTCACTGTTAAGCATGCATGCCACTATCGTATGATATGAAAGATCCTTGATATAGGAACATACATAGGCCTTGGCCACTTAGTACTGATGACGTGTTTCATACTAGAATGATACATTAAGCTTGGGATTCTCTTATCCTTTGATTTCTTTCTTTCTTGTTAACGTGTAGGAGTTATACTTAGTAAAAGTTTGAGCTTGGGATTCAAATTGCACATTTAGGGATTTAATTTGCAGAGTAGAAAGATTTGAGCTTGAGATTAATGAAAAGTCATTCAATAAGTTTAAAAGCAATTAATTTGATGAAAATGATTGTAAAATAATGATTCAATTTGAAGCTATATTTGTGTTTCCTTGAGTTGAGTTGTTGATTGTTTAACTTTATTAGGAAGACAATGTCTTTAGATCGAAGTTGGATGTATTATCGGATAAGAAACAATTGGATAACTGATGAATATATTACTAGGGTGAAAGATTTCCTTGATTTTGCATGCAATAATGGACCAATAAATGATGGGAATATAAGGTGTCCTTGTACAAAGTGCAAATTAAGGAAGTTTTTGGGTAAGGATGAAGTGGCAGATCATCTATAACGAGTTCTTACTTGGCTACACTAAGTAGGTAAGACATGAGGAAGATGATGTACCCATACAAGTAGTTCATTCGGTCAAAGAGGATCAAGAAATCTATATCCGAACATGGTAATTGAAGTTGCTGGATATCAATTTGGCTGGGAGGATAGGAATGAGATAAAAGAACCGAATCTTGAAACAGCAAAGTTTTATAAACTATTGGCAAATGCAGAGCAACCATTATGGAAAGAATGTGAGGCGCACAGTACGTTATCAGCAATCTCACAATTGATGAACATAAATCTAAGCATAACATGAGTGAAAGTTGTTTTAATTGTGTCATTAGTTGCTTAAAAAGCATGTTGCCTCGTAATACATTGCTAGATAATTTTTACCAAGCCAAAAAGATGATAAAGGTGTTAGGGCTTGAATATATCAAGATTGATGCATGTCTAAGTGATTGCATGTTATATTGGAAGAATGATGTTCATCTTGATTCATGTAAAGTATATGGGCATAGACGTTACAAGGCACGAAACACATCTAAAAGGAAGAAGAAAAACATTCCTTTCAAAGTCTTGCGATATCTCCCAATCACGCCTAGACTTCAAAGGTTATATATGTCTAAGCAAACATCTAAACACATCACTTGGTATAAAAGTGCTTATCGAGAAGAAAGTCAATTAATCCACCTATCAGATGGAGAAGCATAAAAGCATTTTGATTCATGCTATCCGGAGTCTACTAACGGAGCTTGTAATGTAAGATTGGGATTATGTACGGATGGTTTTAATCTATTTTGGTAATAGTTCTACCCCATATTCATGTTGGCTGGTTTATGTGACACCTTACAATCTTTCACCGACCATGCATACGAAAGATGATATGTTGTTTTAACGCTACTCATTCCCGATCCATATAGCCTAGGAAATTATCTTCGTGTATACTTGAAGCCATTAATAAATGAGTTAAAAACATTGTGGGATCATGGGGCCCTCATGTATAATGTGTCCACAAGTATAAACTTTGTAATAAAGGCCGCACTAATGTGGACAATAGGTGATTTTCCAGCATATGGAATAATGGCGGGTTAGAGTACTCATGGAAAAAAGGCTTTTCCTTATTGCATGGAGCAGTCTAAGGCATTTACCTTGAAAAATGGTAGTAAGGCTTCATTCTTCGACTGTCACCATCTATTTTTGCCTCAAAACTATCCATATAAAGATTTAACACATATTTTCAAGAAAGATAGGGTTGAACATGATACTCCTCCGTCTCTGTTGACAGGTGATGAAGTGTTACCTAGATTATCATGTTATGAGCAAATCAATTTCAGCAAAGCATCACAAAATCAAAAGTGGCCAGACTATGGAGTATCCATAATTGGACTAAAATTTCTATTTTTTGGGAGTTGTAATATTGGCAAAATAATTTGATTAGACATAATCTTGATTTGATGCATATTGAGCAAAATGTTTTCAATAATGTGTTCAATGCAATAATGAATGTAAAGGGCAAGAGTAATGACAATGCAAAAGCTTGTAAAGATATGGCAAAATATTGTAACCATGACAAGTTGCATCTGTATCTTGATAGAATGACAAACAAAACAAAAATGCCAAAAACAAAATATGTCTTGTCATAGAATGAGAAAAAGACAGTATGTGCTTAGGTGAAGGATCTAAATCTTCCAGATGGATATGCATCAAATATTGCCAAAAGTGTGAATATGAATGACCTAACATTCAATGGGTTAAAAACACATGATTGTCATGTATTTATGGAGAGGTTGCTGCTGATTGCTTTTTGTGACTTGTTGCCACAGCCCATATAGGAAGCAATAACCAAGCTTAGCATATTCTTCCGTGATTTGTGTACAACAACCTTAAAGATAGACCATGTGAAGAAGTTGGAAGCAAACATCCTAGAAATCCTTTGCAAACTTGAGAAATTCTTTTCGTCAGGATTTTTCAACTCAATGGAACATCTACCAATTAATTTACCTTACGAAGCGAAAGTTAGTGGTCCTATATAATACTGTTGGATATTTGTGTTTGAATGATAATTATCTATCCAATATATTATACTACCTATTCAATTCAATGATTATCTTTTAAAAAGAAATGTTTGTATAGGTGTATAGGGAATTTAAAGAAAAAAGTTAGGAACAAGGCTTGTGTAGAAAGATCCATTATGGAGGCATACTTAATTCAAGAGACATTTCAATTTTGTTCGAAGTATTTTGAGTCTCATGTGCCTACAAAGAGAAATCGAGTTCCAAGGAATGATGATGGTGGAGAAGTGGAAAGAAATGGGAGATTATCGATTTTCACATACCAAGGGCGTCAACTTAGGTAAAGGATTTCTCGATATTTGACCGAAGAAGAGTTTAAGGCTGCCGAGTTATACGTTATACTTAATTGTAATGAATAATTAGTTCAACAAGAAGATGATTATGATGATGAAGATGACCCTGATGAGGATGACTTTGATGAAGACTTTAAACCAGAAGACTTTGATGTGGATAGTGATAATGAATTCAACTAAATTTTAGATCATCTTTAATATGTAATCACTAATAACTGACTTTTTGTTATGCTTAATCTCATTAATTTTCATGTTATGTTATATTCTTTTTACTTATATCTAAATGCTACTTTTTTTTAATGATATCTAGATGCTACAGGGTAAAGGGAAAGGGCATCTTGTTAAATCTTCTGCAAGATCGAGATTAAGTGATGAAGGGAGCAGCTCAAACTCTTCACATGATGTTAAAGTGCACACCTACGTCTTTGTCTCCTAGAAGGGGTGGATCATTTATTCCACAGACACGAGAATCACTTTCATCGGCCTATACAAACACCACTCTCCCACTGATAAGGAGATTGTTAGGTTTCTAGAAAGATCTAGAGAGATATGTTTGTGACTGTATTTGTCAGAGTGATGGTTGCTGATGTCAGAGTTGGTTAGGCAGTTAGGATAATTAGTATTAGAAGAGGTCATATATCTGCCTATAAATACTCTACACTATTCATGTAATCATTTATTCAGTAATAATAATATCTTCCAAAATTCTCTCTCTTCTATCATTTTATCATGGTATCCAGAGTCAGGAAACACTCCTGGACTTTATTTTTTTCGCACATAGTGCTTTACACACACTGAAACCTTAATTTTAGGGTTCCTTCATCAGAGATCTCTATTAAAACTCTATCTCCAAGTTTTCAAATTAGCTTTTATTTCACTCGAAGCTTCCTCTCCTGAGTGCGAATCATCCTATCGGTTTAGTTTTTTTTATTTCTTCTTCCACAAGAAATTTCTCTCTTTTCTCCTTTGCATCAAGTTCATCTCAACTATGGCTTCTTCATCAACTGCTGAAATGACTGAAGACTTACCTTTTGGATTGAAGATTCTCATACAAAACATAGGAAATCTAGTGCATCACAAACTTATTAACACTAATTTTCCTATGTGGAGGTCAGAAGTCTATGGAGTAGTGAAAGTAGGTAAGATGCTTGATCATTTGACTGAGAGAGCAACTTGTCCACCAAAGATGATACCAGATGCTACTGGCACAATGATTTTGAATCCAGCCTATGACAAATGGACTACAGAGGATGAGTACTTAAAGTCTTGCTTGTTTACAACAATGACTTCTGCAGTACTCTCTCAAGTTTTTCATTTTGAAACACCAAAAGAGGTGTGGACTACACTTCATGATAGGTTCAGTTCTTTGAGTAGATCTCATATCTATCAGTTGAAAGTTCAACTTCTGCATCTATCAAAACGAAATCAAACAATGCAAGCTTATCTTGATCATGTGAAAATAATCATTGACAATCTTGCTAGTGCCAATGAGACAGTTTCACAAGAAGATCTAGTTATATACATTCTCAGAGGATTACCTTCTGAGTATAACTCTTTCAAAGCCTCTATTAGAGTCAGGCTTGCCAAAATAACTGTGTCTGAACTATCATCTTTGTTAGTCTCTGAGGAACTTCACCTCAAAATGGATAACTCTTTGTCCATAACTGATTCTTCTACTAAATCTATTCACACTGCCCTACTGTCTCAATCTCAACCTAGAGGTGGCCAAGCTAGAGGCAGGGGATTCCCATCTAACAGAGGAGGAAGATCAAATAGAGAAAGAGGAGGTTCATCAAACTCTTCATCAAACTCTATTTTAGGTACTCCAGGGTTTTCAGGCAATGCCAATTCTAATACTCCTAATATGTCCTCACTTCAAACTCAAGGCAAACTTTACTGCCAGATTTGTGGAAAACTAAATCACTTGGCTATCAACTGTTGGCATAGATTTAACAATCAAAATTATCCATCTCAATCTACTGGAAAGCAAGCCTATACTACTCAAACTTCTCAATCTGCTGCTGCTACTGCTGGTTCACAATGGGTGTTAGATTCAGGAGCAAATACTCATGTTACACATGATCTTAATCAACTTCAAAATCCTCAGCCATACAGTGGAACTGATGCAAGAATGTGAGGAAGTGGTCAGACTCTTTCTATTCAAAGCATGGGTGATGGTACACTGTCTACTTTCTCTAAACCTCTTCTTTTATCTAATGTCCTATATGTTCCTCATATTTCTACTGATCTGCTTTCCATCTCAAAATTGGCCACTGACAATGATTGTACCATTATTTTCACTTCTAAGGAGGTGGCTTTAGTGGACAATCATACTCATTCACTCCTGTACAAGGCCCCCTGTAATAAAGGTCTGTACTATCTTCCAGTGTCTTCATCAGCTGTTGCAACTGTTTCTTCTACATCTGCACCTCAAGTGCTTACTGCCAACACTATATCCAGGAATTCTCAGAAGGATCATCTTTGGCACAAAAGACTGGGCCATCCATCTTCTTCAACTGCTGCTACCTTGTCTAAGTCACTAAGTGTTAGGTTACCTATTAACACAATACAGTGTGAATCTTGTTCATTAGCTAAGTCTCATAGACTGTCTTTTGAATTGTCTTCTTCTATTTCCTCTTTTTCTTTCCAAGTGGTTCATGTAGATGTTTGGGGTCCTGTTCTTGTACCTTCCAATCAAGGGTACAGGTACTATGTAGCCTTTGTGGATGATTTTTCAAGATTTGTATGGTTATATCCCATGAAAAATAAACATGAAACTTTTGACATTTTCCTCAGTTTTCATTCATTGATCAAAACTCAGTTTAATGCTTCTTTACAAATTCTAAGAAGTGATAATGGAACTGAATTCACAAACCATAAGTTTCAAGCTTATTTGTAGTCTACTGGGATCATTCATCAAACAAGTTGTCCTTACACTCCACAACAAAATGGCAGAGTAGAAAGAAAACATAGGCATTTAATAGAGACCACTCTTACTTTTCTACATCAGAGTTATCTACCATCTCAATTTTAGTTAGAAGCTTTGTCTGTAGCAAACTATCTTATAAATAGATTGCCTACTGTTACACTTCACAATCAGTCTCCCTATGAAATTCTCTACTCTGCTAAACCTGATTACATACAACTGAAAGCTTTTGGGTGTTTGTGTTATCCATGGCTAAAACCATACACTAAAAATAAGCTTGAACTTAGATCTAAACCTTGCATTTTTTTTTGGGATATTGTCCACACACAAAAGGGTACAAGTGCCTAGATCTTGAAACTCAAAAGGTTTACATTTTCAGACATGTAAGATTCAATGAACATGTTTTTCCATATCCCTAATTTGCTGCTACCACTGAGACGCTGCTACAATTCCAAGCAACATGGTTTTTTCCTTCCTCTGTTGCTATTAATACCACACATATGTTTGCTATTCTAATGTCTTCTTCTACTTATCAGGCTTCTTCTTCTTCTTCTAATACATCACAATCTACTCATACTATGTCAGGAAATTCTTCTCCCTCTAGTTATACACCTCTGATTCACAATTCTCCACTGTCATCATCATCATCATCATCTCCACAACAGTCTACACATCATCATTATCTGTTTCCATCTTTAACACAGTTTTCACATTCTATTTCACACTCACAATTCAGTGAACCATTTCATAATCTAGCTCTTATGTCACATCATCCTATGTTAGCAAGATCTAAAACTGGCTGTCTTCCTGCTCCATTGTATCAATTACATAATCTCATTCTTACACCAACTGATTATGAACCTACATCATACAAAGAGGCTTCTAAGTATCACTGCTGGAATCAGGCCATGGCAGAGGAATATAGAGCTTTGATTGATCAACATACATGGGACTTGGTACCTTTACCCCCAAGGAGACAGTTTATTGGCTCAAAATGGGTCTACAGGATCAAGACACATGCAGATGGTACAGTGGCTAGATATAAAGCCAGGTTGGTAGCTAAGGGTTATTTACAAGAACCTGGTATAGACTACCAAGAAACCTTCAGTCCAGTGGTAAAAGTCAAACAATAAGGACTGTAATATGTCTGGCTTTACAAAACAAATGGAGTCTAAAGCAGCTGGATGTTTCAAATGCTTTTCTACATGGGAACTTGGAGGAAGAGGTTTATATGACTCAACCTCAAGGATTTGAGGATTCATCTAACCCTGACTATGTGTGCAAACTAAGGAAATCTCTCTATGGTCTAAAACAAGCTCCAAGAGCCTGGTTTCATAAATTTTCCACATTCCTTCTTAGTTAGGGCTTTCTATCAAGTGCTGCAGATAATTCATTGTTTACTCATAAAACAAGTAATGACTTTACTTTACTGCTAGTTTATGTGGATGATATTATAATCACAGGAAGCAACTCTACTTACATAACACACCTTATTCAGTTAATGGGGCAACATTTTGCTATGAAAGATCTGGGTAGTTTGACATATTTTTTTAAGAATAGAGGTCAAGTATACTGACAATTGTTTGATTCTTCATCAGACAAAGTATGCTAAACAGCTTTTGATTTAGGCTGGTATGGCAAAGTCTACTTCAATCAACACACCTTGTCTGTCCAAAGTCACACTCAAGACTGCAGATACTACACCTTATGCTAATGTAACACAGTTCAGAAGTCTGGTAGGGGCATTCCAATATCTTACTATGACTAGGCCTGATATTCAGTTTGCAATCAATTCTCTCTGTCAGAAAATGCATCATCCTACAATGACTGACTATGCTTCATTAAACAGGGTTTTAAGGTTCATTAAAGGCACACTAAATGAGGGGTTATTTTTTCAGCCAAGCAATCTGCATATTCAGGCATATAGTAACTCTGATTGGGCTTAAGATGTTGAGGACAGAAAGTCTACAACAGGGTATGCTATTTACCTTGGACAAAATCTCATCTCCTGGTCTTCTAAGAAGCAACATACAGTGTCAAGATCATCTACTGAGGCAAAGTATAGAGCCATGGCTCATACTACCTCTGAAATTAAATGGCTTACCTATCTTCCAAAGGATTTATCAGTGCCAATTTCTCAACCTGTTCTACATTGTGATAATGTCTCAGCAATGGCATTAGCAGCTAATCCTGTCTTTCATGTTAGGACTAAACATATTGAGATTGATTATCATTTTGTTAGAGAACAGGTTACTTCTAAGTCTATACAGCTTTCCTATGTCAATTCTCAAGAATAGCTGGCAAATATCTTCACCAAGTACCTGTCACAGCATCATTTTGCTTATCTTAAATCCAAGCTTCCACTGGTGTCTACCCCAGCTCAGCTTGAGGGGGGATGATAAGGAGATTGTTAGATTTCTAGAAAGATTTAGAGAGATATGTTTGTGATTGTATTTTTCAGAGTGATGGTTGCTGATGTCAGAGTTAGTTAGGCAGTTAGGATAATTAGTATTAGAAGAGGTCATATATCTGCCTATAAATACTCTGCACTATTCATGCAATCATTCATTCAGTAATAATAATATCTTCCAAAATTCTCTCTTCTCTATCATTTTATCACCCACATACTTTTATGTCCTTGGCACCTTCGGTACCTTTACAAGGTAAATGTTATATTCACCTTTACAAATGCTAATTTGATGTTTTTCATAGTTAGTTCACTAAAATCTATCATTCTTGCCTTACACGACACTAGTAAAATGCTAAAATGACATTTCTTTTTTGTTTTCAGCTATGATCACACAAGTGTTTAAGTCATTTCTATGTAGAAATTAATCAATCATGTGAATTGTGATGTCATTTTCCTGCTTACTGACACATATATTGATTCAGCAAGAGTGACATTACAAAATTGTTTATGGGCTAGAATGATCACTTCAATTTTTCGTTCTTGTGATTACCTTGTGTCAAAATATAATGAGTGGTAGCTCTGCAATGTCATCAATTAGGGGTTATAAAGAGCTTGAGATTAGGGTTTTCTATTAGTTTGGTGGTTTTGTTCTTGTGTGCAGGGAAAAGAATGGTTGTAAGAAGCTCTTTTACTTTTGTTTGATAATTTTACTTGGTTATGTGATGGTCCAATTTATATCTTCAATTCTTTTCTTCTTTAATTACATCTATATTTTTAAGGGTCCATTGATGTGCTGTGTCAAGTTGGTATGTGCTAGATGGAAATACATAAAATAGAACAAAGAGTCTTTAATTGCATTTCATCTTTCACCATATTGTAAAACAAAACTCTGAAATTGGAAAAAAAAAAAACTAATCTCATCACTTTTATGCCCTCTAAGTAAAGAATAATAAGCCACCAAAGTACACTTTAAATAACAAGAAAATTAGCCCTTATTTTACTCTTTGTTTTGTAGAAACTAAAGGCAGGCATCGAATTGATACATGATTGTGACCAAAAGGGACCTAATTCTTATCTTTGAAAAAATCCTACTTATCACTGTATTATATCCCTTGTTGAGATTTTATTTGAAGGGATACTTTGACATGTATTGAGTTTTGGATTCAAGAAAGTAGGATATCCCTTTGGGGGAAAAGGCATATAAGGACTGTTTAAGTTGAGTAAACTGGATTAGGCATATGGGGACTGTTTAAATTAAGTAAACTAGATCAATGCTGAGTTATCGTGTGTACAAATCTATCTTCTAAGGCTGGTAATTACCAAGGATAGTTTCCCATAGACCAGACTTTTAACGTTTGTTTTTCTTTGTAGCTTCTTTCTAGATAACATTCGTGAAGCTTCCTGTTACCTAAACATATCTATCTCCCACTATTTAGTCTTGAAAATTCCACCTTTATGAAATGTCTCAATTATACATGTAATATATAGTTAATGTTGGAACAAGTCATATAAGAATGCTTATTATTCCCAGCTTCATTCCATGGTTTGGCTGGTGCGAGAGAAATGATGCTAAACATTACGAACTAGGATATTGTCCTAAAAAGATCATATGGAGGACAATTAGGCTTATTTGATTAAATATGACAAAGGTAATTTGATTCTAGCTTTTGCATGAGCAACTTTATACTGGTTTTGCATCTATAGTGAAAGTCTTTGCTTTATACAATTATGTGCTCAAAATGGAATCTCCAAGATTTGGATTGGGCTAGATTCCATGGTGCTTCTTTAGATTATCAAATTAATTTTGTTAAATACTATTACTGCTAGTGCTAGTACCTATACTAAAGCTACTAAAATTATATCATAACTTGACATGTCAACTCTCTGAACAGAGTAAAGAGCTTGATAAATCACCTTAAAATATACATGTCATATATATATATATATATATATATATATATATATATATAAGAGTGTCTGTATGTGTGTGTGAACTTTGAAGTAGTTTTGCAATTGTTTGGATCCTTTTACTTCAAATCCATTACTATCTGATATGTGTAAAATGAGCATTCTTGAAAGATTCTGAATAAAAGTATCCCAATTATATGCTATGCAGAGGGCTGCTTTTAAAAAGTTGAAAAGTACAACTTTCTCAAATAGCTTGGGAGCATATTTGAAACTTTTCATGGTCACATATATGCATGGTTAAGTTTACATCTTCATTAAGATTGTCAAAATTATAGAATGCTTTGCTTACTTTTTGGAATAAACCAAATTGCATTCCTATGAAATCTTGCATTTTTACTAGGATTTCTTTTATAGAAGCTTTTGTTTCACCAAACTTGTAAATTTAGATTTTCTTTTTATAAGGCTATCTACTTTTGATAAGGCTACCCACACACTTTAACACTTGTATGAATAACTTCTATTTCTTTGCCAAATAGGTTGAGCTTTTTAAAATTCTTAAATCTCTTTTGTGGAAACCACTAAATGCAAGGGAGTATGAATTTAACAACTTAAGATGGTGTCTTAAGTTGTCATTAAGAATTTTCAATGTGCCTATGAAAGAAATAATTTTTAATGGATAATGATATAATGCTTTTATAACATGTGTTCTATCATTTTCTATCAACAGAAGAGCATGACAGTGACTCTCATGATGATGATGAGACAGAGATGACCAATGAAGAACGTCGTGATTCTGCTTTGCCCCTTCTTTCAAATCCTAAGGGTCGAGAAGAGTTACAAGTCAGAAATAGAGGGTATGTATTTTAGTTGAATATTACAAGTTAATGAAGTTATTACTCGTAACACTTATTATTTATTTTCGTTATAGCCTTTACCCTTACAAAGGACCAAAATGGGTTAGAACTTCTGTGAAGGTCCTTGGGTGTTATGGGATGTAACTCCTAAAGATTATAAACAACTTACGTGGAAAGATTTTCTGGTAATATTGACTATAAATACTAATTATATTCTCATATTTAGTTAACATTTAGCTAACAATTTCTCTTGTAATATAAATAAGTTCACAACTCCTGAGGAGAAGAATGCTGCATACCCAATTTGGTGCCAACATGGTGGCAAGTGGATGAAAGGCGTGTTATTTAACACTAGAAAATTTGCCAAGAATGCATCTAAATAAGAAGATCTTCATGATGATTAGAAGAACTTTTCACCAAATTGGATTGAGAAACAAGATTGGGATAAACTTGTGGACTCATGGAAGGAGAAGAAATGGTTAAACAAATATGAAGCTGGTAAAGCAAACCGGACAAAAGGGGTAATAGATAGGTCGTATTCCTTGCACACCATTGGCTCTATAAATTTTGAACAAGTGAAGTAACGAGAGGTTTGCGCTCATATACATATAAAATATATATTCTTCAATATATATAAATATTTCATGTGCATTCTCATGTTTTTTATATGTATTTTATAGGTTGGAAAAAATTCAAACTTTACAAAGATTGATTTGTTTAAGCGGACATATAAGAAGAATAGAGGAGACGGTGATTGGATTAGCTCTAAGCAAAAAGAGTCTCAGTAACATATTTGGCTTCTTACTCTATTAGGTTTGCATTTTATTAATTTATTATTTTGGTTAGTTTTTTTGAACTCAATTGTGTTTGTGGACTCGCTCTTTACGGGAGCGTTATAATGAGCTTTTTAGTCAGAAAAGATAACAATGTGATAAGGGTGAAGAAAGTAGCATCATCAGTTGGATAATCATTTTGACCTTGAGCTCTTTTATGAACTAATTGGGGGTGTCAAGAAGGATACAACATTTGGTCTGCCTATCCACAACTTTGAAGGGATCATTCCTTCTCCTAAATGACATGGGTCAACATCTTCTTCCGTAGGTTACAATTTGTTCTCCCTAACTATTCTAGATGCTTGTCTTTCTGAACAAGAAGAGAAGTACGAAACGCAAATCCAGCAACTGCGAGAAGACATAGCGTGAAAAGTGTAAGAAGAAGTTCAGCAACAAATGCAATGCAAGGAAATGGAGTTGGAGTAAAACCTCCAATGTGAACGAGCTATAATGATAGAGCAAATGAGATTGATGTTGGAGTCAACAGGATGGAGTGCTCAGTTGCCACCTTCAGATCTATCTCCTCCTAATATGTGATTGTGTTTATATTGGTGAAAAGTATTGATAAATACTATGTAGTTTCGTAAAATATTTGGTTTAGACACTTTTAAGGTTTAATTTGGTAGATTATTATGCAGGTTTTGTGATACATTATTTACATTTATGTGAAAAAACATGGATGAGAACTCTAAATTGTGTTTAAATGTATTTTTGTTGATGATCGTGTTACAAATTTAAGTGATATTAAGTTTGACAAATAAAATTATTAATAGGTTTTGTAGTTGAGGATTGGCTAGAATGTAAGAGGAACATTCATCAAATTAGCGACTGACATAGTATCGGTCACAAAAACAAGTGGTGGAAAATTAGCGACCACCCAATCGGTGGCAAAATAGAAGGTCGAAAATCAGCAACTGCCAGTTTGGTCGCAAAATTTAGCGATCGCAAATCCGTCGCTAAATTCACTGGGTGCTAATTTAGCGACCGCCTAATCGGTCACTAACACGGTTGCAAAAGTTAGCGATTACCTACACGGTCGCAAAATTTAGCGACCGTGTCATCAGTTGCAAAAATTAGGACCGATTTAAAATTTAAAGACGATGTCATCGGTCGCAAAAATTAGCGACCAATTTAGTAATTGGTTGCTAGTTTTAATTTAATAGCTGCCTAGGTTGGTTACAAATTTGGTCGCTAATGTTATCTAGCAACCAATTTTTCCCATTTAGTGACAAATTTAGGCGGTTGCAAAAGGCGTAATTTCTAGTAGCGCTATGTATATGTTGTTGACTTCAATTCAGTGCCTATTCATGTAGCTGCATTAATTGATATTAGATATGATGAACATGATGTTCACTTCTGTAGGTATCTAGAAAATAATATGAAATATATTCAAATCTAATTTAGAGTAGTATAGATGTAGGTTATATTAAAAGTGGAGAAGAATAATGAATTTATTAATTTGAAAAATGTTACCTTTGGAATATGAGGTAAAATTAATCTCTTTTTTATTTATTATTTGTTAATAAAATTTAATTGATAAATATTGTTAATAATTTCTTACTTAATTCAATGAAAGCGATAAGCCAAAAAAAATTAGAACCCGTGCAAAACATAGGCATGAGTTATCATTTGTCCAATAAATTGGCATCCCAAGCTCTTTAGGATTAGGTAGTTTAGTCAAATAATGACTTAAAATGAACAAAAAAAAAATTTCAATTTCAATTTCAAATTTAAGCCCTTTCCTCACAAATATTAACTGATTTTTAACTAACCTAGAACAATCATTGGATGCATATATTGCTACAAAATGTACCTTTACACCATGAGATTCATTGTCACGCCCCTGAGCCTGAACCCCAGACTTGCGAGCGAGACTAATGTTGTAGATATAACTAATAATTAATTGGCCCTCAAATCGATACGTCCAAAATTGTCAACCCAAGTTATTAGTTATACGTACACCACCAACTTATAAACAAGTCAAAAATCACCTTACGACCAATATGCGACATTAGAATCACCTCTCCTCCCCGATTGAGGACCTGACATTCTCATCAGGGGCACACATAATCATAATCACACAAGGACCAGGCCGTACGAGACTTTATAGGTGACTCCTACAGGCTCAAGAGGTGGCTCCATAAACCCAAAATGACCAATCCAAATTATTAGTTATACTTACATCATCCACTTATAAATAAGTCACAAATTACCTCCATAAACCGATGTGGGACCTATCACGATTCCAAGCCTAGACGCCAGGCCCGCGAGTGACACTGGTGCTGTAGGCATAGCTAATAACTATTAAGGCCCTTAAATCAACTGGCTCCGAATACCATTCTGTCATGCCCCTGAGTCTGGACCTCAGGTCCACAAACGAGACTAGTGTTATAGGCATAACTAATAACTACTTAGGTTCTCAAATTAATTGCCTAGAATGGTTAACTCAAATTATTAGTTATATCCATACCACCACTTATAAAGAAATCAAAAATCACCATACAAATCGATGTGGGACATTATAATTCTGTTGACAACTCGTATTTGAATTTGACAAGTCTTATAACTTTTCAAGATCTATTAACATGTGTGTAAAAAATAAGAATCTATTGTAGTTCTATATAGATTTTTCTTTTTTTTCTTCCACCACTTTTGTGGTCCTTTTCATTAATAATATCATACATATTTGCATTTGAATTAAAATTTATGTAATATTTTATATTATTATATTTGACTAAATGTATTATACTACTTAACTAAAATTAGCATGGTGTACGTTGTATCTAAAATCAATCCTATACATTGCATAGCATAATTGACTAAATGTATTATACTACTTAACTAAAATTAGCATGGTATACATTGTATCTAAAATCAATCCTATACATTGCGTAGCATAATAATATTTAGAGTATCATCATTTAATATATTTTTAAGTTGATATGCCTAACTCTTATTTGACTTGAAAACTAATGTCACTGTGTTAGGCTCTAAACTCACTTGACTTTAATATCAATAGATAGGAAAAAAAAAAGAAATAAATATAGATAAATAGATATTTTTTTTGGTAAACTCTCGCTCTTATAAAATTGAACCCACAATCTCACACCTCATATAAATAATTTTAATCACTTGAGTTATCTCTTAATTCTTATCCATGGAATAAATAGATATAAATATAAATATAAAATAAAAATAGATTTTACAAGAATATATAAATCCCTCCTTCCCCGTGGTAAACCTCTTGGTTACTCTATACATACAGTGTCATAATGTTTAGTGTCTGTGACTGAGACATAGAGTGCGAAAGATGGGAGAGAGTAAGGGGACCGCAATCCAGCATTCTAAAGTTTTAACAAGTATAATTGAAAAGAGGGCAATCCAACGAAAAGGTCTTCATCAAATTTAGGGAGGATGAAGTTGACAGAAAAAGCAGAGGGCATTTGGATCAGATGGATGACTAATTCTCATGCTCAGCAGTAGGTCCCACAAGCAATCCCATGATTTGAAGTGTAGCCAATGAAAATGTAGCATCGAGGATTATATTTACAAGCTCAGCCAATTGAAGCAAAGATAAGGCCTCCATAATGGGGCCCACAAGTTCAACTCCATTCCCTGTTCAAATTTTGCAAAAAGTGACTCCAAAAGTGCGAGTGAGCCCTTCAACTCCTTTAGATATATACTGTAAAAGTGCACCAAGTGGGTCACATTCTTTATAAATTATTGCACCTCTTTTTTCAGCTCTGTGCTTAAAGTGCAAACACCAAATTTCCTATTGCCTTTTCGTTGAACTTCGTGTTTCTCTAGTCTACCTCTTTGTAACACTTGAAATAAGCCCTGTACAAAAAGTGCAAACTTAACTTTTGCTTCTGCTGCTTTACACAACCAAAATTTGCTGTTCAATTTCAGATTTTAAAACCATCTCTGCACACACATAAATTAAATCAATGGTGTCAGACAGAAAATTAGCCAACACAGTTGGTGGCAAGACGGCTAGAGCTTGTGATAATTGCATAAGGAAAAGAGCAAGATGGTATTGTGCTGCTGATGATGCCTTCCTATGCCAAGGCTGTGACTCTTCTGTGCACTCGGCTAATACTTTGGCGCGAAGGCATGACAGGGTTCGTCTCAAGACTTCATCAATTAAGCCCTCCAAAGAAGCAGCTTCTTCAGAGGCTTTTGTCCCTTCATGGCACCATGGTTTCACAAGGAAGGCTCGGACACCAAGGTTTAAAAAGAATGCGAAATCATCCAAGGCTGAAAACCAAGCAAGAAACCCTCTTCATCTTGTGCCTGAACTTTGCAGTGATGAGACCTCCTATGAAGAAAATGAAGAGCAGCTTCTTTATAGGGTTCCATCTTTTGATCCCTTTGTTGCTGAGCTATGCGCGTCTTCCAATTCAAATGAGGCTATGAACACCATCAACAACGATGAGGAGACGACGGCTGATGCTGCCGGGAATGAATCCAAATCCGTGTTAATCGATTGCGGCCACGACATGAACAATCACTTTCATGGCTGTCTTCCATCAGAAATGGAGCTTGCGGAGTTTGCAGCCGATGTAGAAAGCCTACTAGGCAAAGGGCTTGACGACGAGTCGTTCGATATGGAAGGCTTGGGATTGATGGATTGCAAAGAGGAGGATTTCATGGGGTGTTCATTGGGTAGTGGACAAGTTAAGGTTGAAGATGATGATGGAGGAGAAGATGTTGTGGCTCAAGAATTTGGTATTACCAGAAGACACTTCGAGATGAATTTTGATAATAGTTCTTTGATAACATGTGAAGAAGATAATAAAGTAAAAGCGGAGAATATAATCATGAAGGGATCAGGTGAATGTTGTGAAGAAAATGGCCAAACGAAGAAAAGGGTGATTTTGTTGAGGCTGGATCTTGATAGTGTTATTACGGCTTGGGATGGAAAAAGGTCTCCTTGGACGAATGGTGAACGGCCTAATTTGGAGTCATATGAATGCTGGCCTTACTGCATGGTATGCTTGCCAAACCCCCCCCCCCCCCGCCCCAACCCACCAACACCCCCAACACAGACCACACATCTTCTTCAATTAGCTATTGTGGAAATACAATTAAAAGTGGTCTTAGTTTTTGCATCCAAGACATTTGCTAACAGTTAAATTGAAGGTCTATAGTTTGTTAACGGTACGAACATTTCGTCGTAACTAAACCAAACTAGATTAAGTTTTATCCTACTCAGTAATGCTATTTGTATATGAATTTGATAACGCTACTCATTGTTATGGAAAATTGTCTGCAGAACATTTCTACATGCTATAGGAAAATATATAAGCTGATATCCCTTCTGTGTATATTCTTTATTCTACTCTTGCATAAAGCGATGAAAGCTATAGAATTGGTTGCAAAATTATGTTTGTAAGTGTTTATGTTGTGAACTTCGCAGGGCACTTGTGGAAGAGTACATCACTTTGGGGATGTTGGAATGATGGGAGATGCTCCAATGTTGGATGGAGGGAGAGAAGCAAGAGTATCGAGATACAGAGAGAAGCGGCGAACGAGATTGTTTTCGAAGAAAATCAGGTACGAGGTACGAAAATTGAATGCTGAGAAGAGGCCGAGAATGAAAGGGAGGTTCGTTAAGAGGGCAAATTTTACAGAATTAGGTTTTCCTTTGCCGAATAAATAAGCTGTTTTAACACCACCAAGTTTTACTTGTTATAACTTGTAAGCTTCTGAGCTCTAATAAATGTCATTTATGGCGTGTGTCGCCTCCAAAATTTTACTGCAATCGGTTGCAATTGAGTATGTGGATTCTTATAAAATTAAAAGGTTAACCTTTAATTTAACCGCGCGACAATCACCTTTTTGAGATTTGATTGAAATTATTTTGAGGGTGTGACAAATGATATTTGTATGAGACAAATAACGTGTCATAAAGCGACTACGGAAGTATTTAAGTTGTATCATAGATAACCTGATTTTTGTTTTCTCCTCTCCTGACCATGCGCTTTAACTAGTTCCATGTGAAGAGGTACACGCTGAAGTACAATTTCATTAGCAGAGTATAGTCGGGTACTATGTGCAACTGTCGAGTCACATCAGGGCAATGATAAAAATAAAAGGTTATCGAATCTAAAATTTTATTTTGTTTTACTTTTTACCAAAGAGATAGTTAAAGATGAAAGATAAACATTTAGGGTCTGAAACAAGCAACAACTGAGGCAAACGACTCGTTTATACATACATATGTACGCCCACGCATGCGCGTAGATACATATATGTATGTATGTATATATATGTATATGTATATATATATATATATATGTATGTATAACAAAATCAACCTTACCTAAAGAATTTTAGGCAAAACACATTCTTCCAACTCCAATTATGATGACTCAAGTTACAAACTTACACTACTACGTGTCACTGAATCTTCGTTGTCGGTATTCCGTATCATCGAGTAATAGTAAATTCCAAAACTATTTCTTCTCGTAATAATTATCAATAATTTATTTTTAGTGAAATTGCTCAAGTCAATTTAAATATATTTTATGATGATTATAATAATATTTTTAATATAATTCGACTTTAATTAGACTGCTTCCACGATCATTCTATGGGAAATTCCATCAAATAGAACCAAAACCCTCTTTGCATCATTGCATTGCAGCGGCTTTTGGCGAAGAAGAAAATATTATAGGATGGCGACAAGTAAGTTGAAACTTGAAATCAAAATCGATAATGAAAACTGATGGTTTTAACCGTTAGAGTTTAGTTTTAAAGAGGAATTGTCAATGAGTAACTTGACAGTTTTTGGTTTTAGACATAAAAGAAAATCAAAACTCAAAACTCAATTATTTATTTATTAAGAGAAATATGTACATACATATGTGTGCGTGTGTTAATTTGTGTGTACTTATAAACTAAAGCAAGTTGCACCAAAGCTCAACACATCAAC
This sequence comes from Cordia subcordata, assembly GCA_028554755.1. Taxonomy (NCBI): domain Eukaryota; kingdom Viridiplantae; phylum Streptophyta; class Magnoliopsida; order Boraginales; family Cordiaceae; genus Cordia; species Cordia subcordata. Next base: position 8,486,080 of record JAPTOF010000020.1, read on the forward strand.
TCTCTAAATAGATAATTGACATATCACCTTAAAAATCTACTAATTTGGCTAAATATTATTAATCCTTTTAACACGATACACCGTATTGAACTCATGTCAAATACAATTTCCATCATTATTATTTTAATTGGAGAGTAGGATCATTTAGTCAAATGAATTAATATCAGATATATACTACATATATGATGGTAACTTTAATTCAAGGGCAGCTATTATGTATGTAATATCATTTATATAAGAATATATGATCGTTTAAATAGAGGGGAAAAAAACCTCCATAAGAACTATACATATATTATTCACATGCTAAAAAACGCAGTTACATTAGATTCTTATTTATATACATGCTAAAAGATTTTTAAAAATGGTATGAGATATTGTAACATTCAAATTAAAATTGTGTAAAATCCATAATTTTGGAGATATAATTTTTCGAATTCTACGATAAATGGCAATTTTCTAAAACCCAGAGGTTAACCATTATTGCTTTCTGTTATAGGTTGTGCTAAACATTTACGGTTTTGTCAGTAATTTTCAAACTCAGTTGAAAATAACCACTTATTGTTATAAGTTATACTTGACGGTTTAAGGTAATCAACCCACTGCCACACTTGATGGTACTAATCTCATTGCTTGTCTATATGTTTTCACAGAGCTAAAAACTTAACAAAGATTTAAGTTTCATATTACAAGCTCCAGGTATTTAAGGTATTTAAAATATATATTTGTGTATATAAAATTTTTGAAAATTATTTTTATGGCCCTCCCCCTTAATTTTTCTCTTCTTTTCTTTTGTTTAAAAAATTATTCTCTTAATAATTTTTCATATATATTTTTCTATATTGATTATACTTCAATGATTAATTTTTTGTAATAAATAACAATTTTAACAAATTTAGCAAATAAATTTCAATAATTCTTAATTTATTTGTTTTGTTAGTTAGGTGCTTAGAATAATTTCTTTTGGAAAGATAAATTTAAGAAATTCATAAATTTTAGATAGTTTTTTCATAGAGAATTTATTTATTCAGATGTGTATATATATATATATATATATATATATATTGCCTAGAAAAATTCATAAAGGAGAGAAGAACTTAATTTAATTGACTGAATAGTAAACTTTTTCATATATAGTTTTATATTATTTTGTTAAATATTTTTTATATTTATTTATGTTTAAAAAAATCTAATAATATTTATGTAATATGTTCTCTCGAGGGGAAGACTTGTTTTTCTACTTAATCATAACGATGGTTTTCATTCAAATGCATACATAAGTCTCGGCCCCCCTGAAGAAAATTTTCTAGTTCCGCCCCTGAACTTAATGGTAGCACCCGTCACTTGAGATATATAGGTCTTGAGTTCGAATCATTAATGAGGGTAAATGGGGAACCTCTTAAATAAAAAGGAAAGGAAAAAAAAAGGTGCTTAAGATATTATCCAATATAATATCTCGTTCATTTCCTCTCAAAATTATTTACAAATTAAAGAAATTTCTTGTTTCCTTCATTTTGTTTCGTATACAGAAAAAACTGAAAATTATATTTTTCTTTTCAGAGTGGCTCATATATATTGGAAATTCCACAAGCATGAGAAATTCATATAAGATGAAATAAAGAACCAATTGGCAAAAGAAGAATGAACATCATTTTAAACTAAGCCAGCCCTACATTGATTTAGTACGTACGAGGAATTTAACATCATCGTATTTTATTCTCTTTTTTTTTTAACCTCCACTTCCAATTTAACTCCCCATTTTCTACAAGACTTGGACCTAGTAATAACTTTCAACCACTTGAACCATACTCCTAATCCATTGTTGTATTATAAAGTTATATACGGAAATATGTCATTTACAAAGTGAGTATTGCTTAGGCAATTAAACAATATTCCAAAGTTCCGTGCTAATATAAGTATAGATCATTGAACCCTAAACACTTGTACGAGGTCTAATTACACTAATCTTGACCAATACGTCATTCTACTGCTTCTTTCTCTCTCAAATCTGAAGTGACAATCTTAAAGGAATATTTCATGGTAGTGAAAGCTTGAATTCACCTTTTAGTCATGGCAATTGACTTAGATAAGATCATCAATATTTATGGTCAAGTCTAAATAAATCCTACACTATTGTAGTACGTCTTACTGTATATTTAGTTAAAAGTTAAATAACAATATTCAAATTAGGAGAGTATAAATTTAAATTTAAAAATTTTGATATTACAAATCGCAGTATAACTTTTAGATTCGATTGAATTCACTTTTTCTAATGAAGGACGCAATTGATTTTAACTATACAAATTATAAAGTAACACGTCCACAAAGGTTTATGCTGGCCAGTATTTGTCAATCTCTTTCACTTGGATTAGCTGAAATATGAATTATAAATGAGGCAAGACAAGTAAATTTAAGCTGACGAAATTGGGAATTCATTTGTGGTCGACTTCTTATAAGTAGTTAGTGTCCTAACCCCTTTTTTCTCCACAGGGAAAAAGATACCTAAGCCAGGGACAGACATAGACTTCGATAGGGGAGACTAGAAGTGGCCCTCTAATTAAATTCCAGATCTGGCCGTTTCTCAAAAGTTGACGTTCTTGAATCTTGACACGATACATTGGTGGTCCCTGTAGCCATGTCCTTTTGGATGCTGAAGATTAGGTAGGAATATTCACGGTATTTAAAAATTTAAATTTATGAATAAAATTATGTATTATATTTATTTATTATCTTAATACATTTTTTTTCGTGTAACACAATTTTTTCCCAAACTTCATATCATATATATGTGTGTGTGCGAGTGAGCGTATGCGCATGTGTGTTGCATATATGTATAATTTTAATTTTTTTAAATAAATAATAAGTTTGTAGAAAAGAATTTAGTATATATAGGTATTCCTTTTCCCAGAGGAAGACTTGAAAATTACCACCTCAAAAACGCTAACAGTCATGTAGTTTTCCAGATGCGGATTATCTTACGATTATTTGCCAGGAATAGCCTAGTGGACGAGTAGGAGCCATGCACGTTGTTATCATTGTGATGATAATAGTGGTTCAGTGGTCTGTGGGACATGACCGGCATTATCTTTTAAAAGGGTTAACCAAAGGAGAACCCCTTTCCCACCTGGCCAGAGGCCCCTTAACCAGGCGGGAGGTAAATCGAGGAATGTGCGTGAGTGGCAGCCCGACCAGGGAGAGGACCAACGGGCGTGGAAGGAATGTGCGTGAGTGGCAGCCCGACCAGGGAGAGGACCAACGGGCGTGGAAATCCAGCAACAGCCCCCGCAATATTTCAGCGGAGTACTGCCGCCACACGGACTCGATCCCGCGTTGTCAGGGTGTCTCCACCCTAATCACCTGACCACTTACCAACTCACCTATGCCCCTGGGGGCCATGACCGGCATTATCATCAACAAGCTGAGTGCCCCTACAATACACGAAAAATATCAGTATTTTAAAATATTAATTTATTTCATGGTCAATGATACTATTGGAACAATAGTAATCGACATATAGCCCGTTTAAATTGATTTTTTAAAGTATTTTTTAATAATTTTTAAAAAATAATTTTTAATATATTAAAATTTTTGATTTTTTAAAAAATTATATTTGAACTTTTATTTTTTGAAAATTAAATTAATAGTTATTACAAATTTAATTTAATTTTTTTAAATATATATATATTTAAAAAAATCAATCCAAACAGACTCATAGCATTATTATGAAATTTTTTAAATATTTTTAAACAACAATAAAATTAAAAATTAATATTTTAAGATAATACTTTTCTCTTCTTTTTTTTTTTTCCAGAACAACGCAGAGAAGTTGCCTTGCGCTAGAAGTAGGAGCTGCCACGTGGTATGTGGGATAGACACTCTTTCTTTCTTATTTTGAAAAATAAAATAAAATAAAATAGCAAAAGTATGGCTAATTTAGCTGCTAGAGTGCTAGCTTAAAACTCTACTAGGTCTCGGTTTGAATCATGTTAATGGGAAAATTGCTAGTTTCCGTTTAAAACTAATGGCGACGTTTTGTGCGTGCTTAAACTTAGGTCTCGCTGAAATTTAGAGCCCGTTTGGCTTTGTTTATTTTTAAGTGTTTATAAGCAGATGCTATTTATTAACAAAAAATTACTTTTAAGCTAATAAAAAATAAATAAAGATATGTTTAGGTAATATGTACTTATAAACTATTGACATGTTTGACAAATAAGTACTTATAAGTAGTAATTGTAGTTAAAATGACTAAAAAAGACATGTAAATAATAATTGTGACAAAAATTATTTAATTAGTGAGGAGAAACATGTCTTTTTTTTATAGTTTTGACTAATTGGCTTATAAGCACAAAAATTTTAAGTAGCTCCAACATACTCTTTTTTTTACCTGCTTATAAGCAAGCTTATATGACTTCTAAGCAACTTTACCAAACATGTAATTTTTTTTTGACTTATAAGTTGTTTGACGAGCTTATAAGCAAAGCCAAACGGGCTCTTAAAAGGTCATTTAAGGCCTGTTTGGCTTTCACTTAAACTTAGTGCGTGTTCAGTAACAGTTTTAGCATTTGATTGATCAAAATACTATTTTGCTAAATTATTGTTGTTTAGTAAATTAGTGTTCTAAATAGCTTTTTATGTAGCTTTTAGTGTTTCAACTAGCGTTTCTCAAAAACTAAAAATTTAGTCTTTCAGGTAGCTTTTAGCTTTTTCATTTTTTTTTTGGCAATTCTACATTTTTTGTATTTTTTGATTTTTCTATTTTTTCTCCAATCTCTCTTTATATTTTTACCTTTTCTTTCACAAATATAAATAAGAAATAATATAAAAATGAATTTCAATTTCTATATAATCAACATTACTAAAAGCATAAGTTTTATTAGTACTTTTTTTTGACAAAATAATTTTTAATATTGATACAAATGTTTTATAAAAAAAATAGTTATACTTTAATATTAAAATATGATTATGAAAATAAACATTTAATTATGAAATATATTATCTTATTCCTATAATAGTAATAATAATTACAATTATCATTATAACAATAACAATAATAATAATAATATGATATCAATATCCTTTTACGTCATTTTATATGCATCAGCTAATCTAACAGCTAAATTTACCGAACATATTTTGTTCAATCAGTTAGTTAAACAGATATCAGTTAACAGCTAAAATACAACAATTATCACTTATTCAAATAGTTATCAGTTACTTAAACAGTCAAATTTGTCGAACAGACCCTTAATAAGTCATTTACAGCTAGTTTGGCTTTTAGTTTAAAAGTACTTTTCTAAAGTGTCAATTTGGTCCCTATTATTTTTAAAGTGACTTATTTGATTCTTAATATATTTAAAATGCCATTTTGGTCCCTATTATTTCAAAAGTGACCAATTTGGTCCTTAATATTTGTAAAAAGTTACCAGTTGATTTGCACTTATCCCCAAGAATGGTCATGTGATGGTCATATGACCAATCAATGGGGATGAAAATTGACACTTTTTGAAATATTAAAGACTAAATGGTTTACTTTTGAAATATTAGGAACTAAATTGACTTTTCTACAAACTTTGAAGACTAAGTAGGTCATTTTTTAAACAATAAAGATTAAACTGATACTTTTTATAAATAACAGGAACCGTTTATAAAAATTTTCCAAACAAATATTAAGAAAATAAAAGAAGCAACCATAAAATGATATGTGGCTCTCCAACCAAGTACTAAAGAAAATGTAAATAAAATTAAAAATCAATGACGCCAAGTACATAAGTTTAATTTATTTTATTAATAAAAGAATTTATCAATTTTATTGAAAGCTTATCTCTTCCAATCTATCTAATTATTCGTCAAAAAATTAATTTATCTTTTGAAAGAAAATTTCAATTTGTCATTAGGCAAAAAGTTTTGAGGTTAACAAAAAGAAACAAAATATTAGAAAAGAATTTGAATAAACAACATGAATGTCATGTGGCGTTCCCTTCAAAAATGAAGAAACACTTGCAATCATGGGAGGGAGGACAGCCCAACTTTACCATTTTAAGTATTAATTAAAATGAAAAAGTAATTATTTTAGATATATGGGTTGAGTTGTAATGTCGTATCTTATATCATGATTTACTATTTACGTAGAGTAAAATTTAAAAAATATATATATTTTTATTATGTTCACCTCTACATATATTTATTTATTACTTTACATTTATTTATTCACTGACTTTCATGCACCAAATATTTATTCAATCATTTCACTTATATTTGCTCACCACTCGCATACAAATAGACACACACAAATACACACATGTTTCTTTGTTCACTACTATATATATATATTTATTTACCACTTCTCATTTATGTATTCACTAACATTCATACATAATATATTTGTTCACCGCTCCACATATATTTGTTCAATACTCGTAGACATACAAAGACGCGCAAATACAAACATGTTAGATTTGTTCACCATTTTATATATAATTGTTCATCACTAAAATATTTAAAAATAGTATAAAAATTATGAACAAACACGTTAATTAAATTATTCACACAAAAAAAAAGGAAAAAACCTAGTCATCTTCTTCCCTCAACCACATGCTCCGCGCCGATGCTTCCATTGGCCACCATTCGATGCGCAAACACCACCAACATATTCCTCGTGCTCTAGCAATCCCAATCACACGCTCCGTGGACCATAAAGCTTCCAACGGCCATTTGCCATTAAAGCCCAGCAACTACCTTTATCACCTCGTTGCCATCGTCTCCAGCAATCTCAAGCCTCCCGACGCCATGAAATTGTTTCTTATCATCTCGCGAACCTTTTGGTAGGCTTCAAACGCCAATCAAGGCACTGTGATACCATCCTCCATCATCATGCCAAATTCGCGAACTTTAGTCTATCCCCGGCATTGATTCAAAGGCTGTCGTCGAAGTTGTCTGAGTGTGGAAAGGCTTTCCCAATTGGTGGCGCATTGATCGAAGTTGTGGCGTGTTGATCAGATCTATGTTTCAGTGTGTGTTTGTGTGTGCATGAGTGTGTGTTTCTATATGTGAGATCTGCTCAGGTCTATTTTGCAACAGATTTTTTTTAAAGCATGTGTTTATTTAAAAAATAGAATGATGGAACGCCATGCTTGAGGCAGTATGGTGTTAAAGGAGCATTGTATAATTTGTGGGGTTGAGTTACAATGGTTGAGTCCATAACCTCTGACACTAACTATTATTAATTTGTAGAATAGGCCCTGTTATATCTGTAGGCTGTTTTCTTGAACCTCTTCCCCCCCCTTGGTTGGGCCTTTGTTTTGTAACTTTCTCTAAGCTCAATTTAGGGGGCCTTTATTTGTTAGCATGCCAGTATGCTGCTTTGGTGAATGTTTTCCTGGTGGAGAAGAATATATGCAAACGTGCAAAATTAGAAAAGGGAGGACGTAAATTGAAGATGAAGCATTCAAGCAAGAATGACCGATAGCTTCATTTGCAAAAGAACCTACGTCAAGGCAAGAAGAAATTCATGTATTTTATTGCTAGGAAAAATAGTCATTTATATCTATATATTATATAAAAGAAAGTATACATTTTTTTGGTACAATATTACTTGTCATCATCGCAGATCCTCTCTTGTGTCCTACAAAACATTTAGTCCGGACGTGCATATATATGTGTGTGTATATATATATATATATATATGTATATGTATATGTATATGTATATATATAATATTAATTAATTAAATCTATTTAATTACCAATGGATAATACTATTTTCCATTTAAAAATGACATTCAAGAATCATTTATTACTTTTTCTCTTATCAGATCTTTTTTTATTTTACTTTTTAAATTTAAATATTTTATTTAATTACTAAAAAGATCTCCCATAATTTAAACGTTAAAATTACTGAGAATTAAAATTTAAAAGATACATTTTTACTTAAATCCTCACATAAAATATAAGAATTAACCATTATTAGTAAATAAAGACGTTAAAAATATGGATGTTTCCCCTGATTGCACGGGACGTACGCTAGTTGGAAGTTAGAATATCGTGCAAATTTTGACTGCTTTTTATTTTCAGCATATAATTTAAAGTCAAATAGAAGTACAAAGTAAACAATTTTTACGTTAATTAGGGTCCAAGAGACTTGTAAAAGGATTGTGCGGAAGTGGACGAAATGAGAAAATATTCTCTACAGCTCAAAGTAAAACTATTACAAATCCTAATTTTATAGCGATAACATTTTAAATCTGATCAAATATAAAGTAAGTTTTTTTTTTTTCCTCCCTCTTTTGGTTTCAAAGCTCAAAAAAAATACAAAATCTATTTCTTAGACTATAGTTGGGAGAAGTTTAATTTGTTCTGGAACAAGTCCATTTGCTTCTGTTTGGCTCATTTTAGGATTTTAATTTAATTGGTCTCGCAAAACAATTCTCCACAAAATTATTCTCAATGTTTAGATAATCCATATTTCTTTTGTTTGGGGGGTTTTTGTGTGTGTGTGTGGGAGAGGGGGGGGGGGGGAGGTTTTCTTTTATAAGGTCATAATCTGACTCATTTTTCCCATGCCATCAAGTTTTTTTTCCAAATCATGTCTTTTGTCGAAGGGCATTTCCTTCCTTTTATTTGTTTTTTGGGTAATCTTTCTTTTATTCTTTAATATTATGTTTGTTTAAATGTTAACTCATTTGGAAAATAGTTATATATTGGATTAGAAAAAATAATCGAATCCAATTTGATAGGTATATAGTTGTAGAAACAAAGACAGTTTTGAAGTGACTCGTCTAATTTTTCTCTAATACTGTGGATGGCTCATGAATTTTTTACAGTAGCTACTTTTTCTTGTTATTTAATACATTTTAAAAAATCCAGTCCCATGTATAACCCGAATCTCGTACAATATATGACTTGTAAACTTTTTCTTCATATTGTGAAAATAAATTTTTTGTAAATTTCTATTTGATTGTAAATGCTTTTGTTGCATGATTTTATTATATTATCTTGTCTATCATTTATTTATTTATTTTCTTCCCTTTTTGCTTTGAAAACCAAAAGATAAATTACCCTTAACATAATCCATTATTTGGCAAAATTCTTGTCTTTTTGATATCATGTAAAATTATGAAGGAAATCAGAATATCTCAGGGGGAGTTCAGAATTTAGATTAAAACTATGAGGAAAATGGAACTCGCCCTTAGCAAAAGCAGTTAGTTAAATTTGAGAAGACACTAAACTTGAGGTAAAGCAAAAGTATATACAATTGCTTATGAACTTAAAAGGTTCAACTGATCTTTCGTGTCCTGATCCACTAGGCTCATGTGACTCTCGCATATCACAATTTATCTTCATAATAAGTTTCTGATCATTCGGCAAATTAAATTCTCTGTGCTTAACCCTCTGTCTCATTTATGCTTAATATTATCATCCCAGTAATCGTCAGTTGATTGTCTTTCCAGGCGTGTACCAATGTTTTATATCTGAAAAAGGAAAAATAAGACATTCAGGTCCTTTAATTATTATTATTACTATTATTCAAAAAGGGGAAAAAAGACAATTTAGGCGTGTACCAATGTCTTGGTTTGGTTAGGACAGCCGCTATGGTGGCTTGATTTTTTTCTTTTATTTGATTGATATGTATAATATTACTATTTTATCATTTTGCAGATGAAAAGGATTATGATGTTAGTTTTTGAGGTCCTCCTAAGAGAAAAACAAAAACTGAGAAATAGTTGTTAATGCTAAAATGTTAAGGACTTAGCTGTCTTATTCCTCTAAAAAAAATGGCAATTTGTAAAACTAAATTAGAAGTCGAGAACCAACAATCTTGTACACTACTTTTTGAGTAAAATGAAAGAGAAGAAGAGGGAAAAATATCTTTTCATTAAGCAACCTTGTTTACAGGGTGAAGCAAAATATTGAGCTTAGTCGAGTGCTCGCCCTTCAAGTTTTTTATAATTTGATAGAGGATAATTACGGATATTCTTTTTGCTTGTTTGAGTACTCATCTTCAGCAACTTGGTTTTGTTCCATCTCTGTTAGATACATCTCTCTTTTTGTTATACAGTGTCGGCTACAATGATAATTCTATCACTACAAAAAAAATTTAAATATTTTCGCCTTAAACTTAAAAAATTCTATCTTAAATTAGATTTGAAATAGAATTTGAGATGAAAACTTTTCGTCTCAAAAATCCTCGTTTCAAATTTTGAAGCAGAAAATTCCATCTCTAACTGAGACAGAAAAGCAAATTCTGTCTCAAATTTGTATTAAATTATTAGAAAATTTATATCAAATCCGTCTCAAATTGACACAGAAAATTTCCGTTTCAAATCCATCTCAATTTGAGATGGAAATTAGTTTTTAGTAGCGTAATATATGTTGATGATATTATTATAATTGGCAATTATAAAAAAATGATTTGTTTGATTATTGATACGCTAAGTAGACAATTTGCATTAAATGAAACCACTAAAAATTGGTAAATTTGAGACGAGAAATTTGATATAGAAAATTTTCGTCTCAAATTGATACAGATTTGAGATGAAAACTTTCTATCTCAAATAAAGACAGATTTGAGAGGGAAAATTAGATAAATTTTTTTTAATAAATTAATACATATTTGAGACGGAATTTGAAATGGAAATTTTAGACAAAAAATTTTCTATCTCAATTAGAGACGATATTTTTCATCTCAAAATTTGATATAAGGATTTTTCAGACGAAAAATTTTCATATAAAATTAATTTTAAAACGGAACTTTTCAAGTTGAGGCTAAAATTTTTCATCTCAAAAATTTTTTTTGGAGTGGAACTTGGCTAGTTATCATATTTCATTGGTGTACATGTTACGAGAACTAGCTCAGGTTTACCGTTATCTTAGAAAAAGTATATTCATGACTCGTTAACCAGTGTGCAATTTGATAATGCTGGCCCATTCCTCTCCCCAATTGTACCTAATGAGAAACTCTCTCAGCATGAGAGAGACTGATATTATAATCCTACTCAGTATCACAGTGTTGTTGGAGCTCTTCAGTAGTTGCATTGACACAACCAGATATAGCTTTAACTATTAATTAAGCGTGCCAATACATGCATTATCCTATAGAGTTACATTGAACTGCTGCGAAGGCGCATATTACGGTATTTGAATGGCACGTACACTTTTAGTCTGCACGCGATTGACTCCATTGATTATTCACTCATGCTTATTCAGATTCTGATTGGGTACGGTATCCTGATTATCGTCGTAGTTCCAATGATTATTGTATTTTTCTTGACCATAATTTGGTATCTTGGTATTCATGACTTGTTCGGTCCTTGGGCATGATAGAGTTGCATGTGTTAAGCTTGGAAAAGAATCCCCGCCAAAACCAGAACCAAAGACAAAGCCTCAGCCGCGTGAGCAGGCTGCTAAAGACAGCACCAAGAATCGAGATTCTTCTCTAGAAGGTGAGAATAAGAAAACCGAGAATACCAAGGTTACTGATGAGCAAAAATAATTTGGAGCGAAAAAGTAGTAAGACCGGAGGCATAAAACACACAACCTGAAGTGAATACACCAAGGGATTGTCAGTGATTAAGATTTACTAGAATCTAAGGCAAGTTCACTGTTCAAGATCGAGTCTCGATTACGAGGATTGATAAAGGATCCATAACTACCATTTGCTCAGCATTTGGTTCCAAGCTCTGACAGCTTACTTTGGGCCATATTAGATTGAGCCCATGATGCGCCACGATATCAAATTGTTCATTTTGGCATTTAGTAAACATGATAAATATTTTAAAGTAAGTACGTGAAAAATTAAATACTTGAACATATACTATACTAGTAGCACACTTTCAACTAATTTTTTGGAATATTTTTCATAAAATAATTTGTTAGTCATTTTTTTATAACACTTATCAGAAGTTGACTTAAGGTATTTGGTTTCACTTTAAATTTTTACATATGTTAAATATTATTGGTAGAATATATTAGATATCTATTGATCTATAATTACTTACAGGTTAAAAACAAAAATAGCTTATTTGGAAAGCTAACCATATTAATTTACCAAAACACCAAAAAAAAAATATTGAAAGCCACATGGCAATAACACAGTGCGCCGCATGTGCTTTTGATTTGGGAGGGAAAATGCCTTCACCTTGGTTGGTGCTTTCTTATTATAGAATAGTAGATAGAGACTTGTGAACTTTGTACTCGTAATGGTGTTTAGACTGGTCTTCAACGCCCTGTGGATGTGTCATGTGGGCTTAACTTTGTAATCGAGGTTGCTTCATGAAAATACATTTTTCCCTCTTCTTCTCTTTCATTATTAAGAAAATATTATAGATATCACTCTATTTTTATCAATTTTATGTGTTTGTTTAATTTGTTATATCAAAATAGTATTTTTTTTTTTCAATTTCTCTCTTCTTTTGATATGCCTCCAAACATATATACATATTGAAAATGCTAAATAAATTATGAAAATGAGATTATGTATAGTATTTTTCCTTTTAAAATTGTATATAACAAGACTTACCATATATCTTGGAGGGTATATTCACTCAAAACTTTTTTCCTTTTCTTTTTCTTTCTCTCCTCTCGAGTTGATTTGTTTAAATTAATGGGATCATGCCAATTTATTTTCGCATATAATCTTACTCATAACCTTAGCTATAATCTCTCCACCAAACATTGATATCACGCAGAAGAAGTCAAGACATGAAGTCGAGTGAGTGATTGCGTGATCTAACACTTACAGATATTGTTTAAATGATTTTATTATATTTATTTTATTTTATTATAATAATTACATTTTGTTCATTACGATTGAGTACAAATATAATGTTCATTCTAAATTCTGCCCGTCATGTAGACGACAAAAGCCAGCGAGTCATAAGTACAGTCCTCGTGTCGCATCCTACAAGCAGCTGAAACATGGCAACTCCAAACCCTTTGTTGCTGCATGTATTGCAGATGTCAAAACAATTTTTAGGATAAAGAAAAAAGAGGGTTGCTGCATTTATCCCACGATTCAATCCTCTTCTATATACTGTTTTATATATATGCATGTACGAACAAAAAACACCTGCTTGGTCCACCATTCATATTCTTTCAACCAACTAATGGTGTACTGAACAGCCAGTCTGAATTCAGTGTTCTTTTCTTGAAAGTAGTCACGTATTAATACTCTTTGTTTCTCTCCACCCTCCAACAAAATAGTGACAATAAAGAAGTGTCGATTTTGATTGCGAAAACTTTTAAATGAGATAGTCACTTGATAAAAAAAAAATTTACTATCCAAATTGGACATGACAAGAGATGTTTATAATGTAATTAAGGTCAAATTATGGTAAAATGAAGATAATGAGATTAAAAGCATAAAAGTTGACCATCTTTGCATTGGGTTATATATAGATTGCTGAAAGATCTTCTCCAGGATTAAATAAACAGCAAAAGATACCACCTTGAAAAACAACACCACACGCATAACAAAAAAAAATGAAAAGCAAGGGGACAAGGGGTGCAACACACTGTTAAAGAGATTTGATCAGTGAAGACATGTGGGGTTGTAGCACTGGATTCAAGCCAAGAGTCAGCTCCAAGAAAACCTCACCATCCCCAGATGGACCGGGACCAGCCTCAGCTTTCACTGCCATAAGCGGTTCAGACCGGTTCGCCAAAGATGGCTCGACCGTTTCAACTGAGATCGAGTCATGACTCGAAGCCCTTTTGATCACCTGACTCTTCTTGTCATCATAATCCATCTCTGTGACGCTAAACTTAGGGGACTCGCCGACCAACCCAGCAATGGGGTCCACTTGTCTCTTTCCGCGCAAATCGGTCCGCCTGAACCGGTTCCGTGTCCTGGCTCGGCGGACCACGTTCGTGTCCTTGGAAAGGTGACGGATATCACAGCCATGGAGAGGCATGATGGGGTGTGCATCAGCAGCATTGTTGTCTGTGGAGAGTTTCATGATGGGGTTGCCTTTTAGCACGGCTTCCACAGCTGCTTGGCAGCGTTGCCAATTTCCAGACCACATCAAGCCCACTGAACCGTGTATGGGGTTGATGATCCGCCCACATGCTTCATATAGCAGCGACCTAAATATTTCTGCCACAAAAATATTGCACACAGAAGATCAAGTTAATGTTATTGACCATAACCCCATTTCAAGAAGATCACACCAGGCAAATTTTTTGCATAATGCATGAAACACAATCAATACAAGAGGAAGAAGAAAGAAAAAAAGGAAAAAGGAGTAGGAAAATCCAAGTCTTCTTAATTATTATAATTCATCCTTTGAACAATTGAACATTTCTTACTGAAGTTTCATGTATACAATTTTGTTTGACATACATGTGTACAATTTTGTTTAACGTACTCGTAACATACATGCATTCAAATACAGTTTTTCTCAGAATTCAAAAATTTCAACTTCTCAAAAAAAAAAATTTCAAAAGTTATTAAGAAAAGCGCTTAAAAAAAAATCCAAACCATCCTATAATCAGATTTTTTCCAAATTTAAGTATGTCAAATGTGTTAACTGTGCATGTGAAGATAAATGTATACATGTTTTTGCATGTATATATATATATATATACCAGGGTGGAGGTGGTGAGGGCCGGAAGTGAGTAAGTTGAGGAGGCCAGCGCGGCCATAGAATTTGGCAAGAAAGAGAGTGGCGTTTGCTTGGGAATCAGGGGATTGGATCCATTGGAGGCATGGTTTCAGGGCGCAGTTCTCACTGCAACCTTTGCGGAGGACTCTGCAGCCATTGCAGCTCATTTTCATGTTATATATATATGTATATATATAATTATATATTTATATATATATATATTTTTTTTTATTCTACCTAGAAAATGGAGAAAAATATATAGAGAGAGATGCGTGGAAATGTAGAGGAGGAGGGGGTATTTATGTGAGATGGGGAGCGAGGGTGATATCATGTGGGTTGGCCTCAGCTACTGGTTTTCTTCCAAAAAGGAATCAATAAAGTAGTACTTGGAGGCCCGGCCCCTAAGATTACACATTAACTTGTTTGTGATTAAAGATTTTAAATTTAATTTAATATTCTTTTATTATAAATATTATCTTGGTTACTGCGTTGTCTTCAGGGGTTACGCAACCTCTAGTAAGAATAAGAGACGGACACAACTAATTTAGGTTTGAATCTTATTTATTGTTACCGAGGGATGTGACCTAATTGAAACAATACAATAGTCTTGGGGTAAGTTATTGCCACTGATTTAGGTTTCTCTCGTCATAAAAAAAAATATTATTGCTGTTAAGTTTAGTTGATCCGGAATGTATGTCTGTCACTGTTATAACTGATCTAGATTGTGTGCCATTGTTACAACAAAAAAATTCGTAATTTTACTAATGTAATTTTATTTAAGATGAATTTTACAAAGCTTTAAAAGGAAAAGGGTACCTGAACGGCAAACACCAGAATTTTTTTTTTTTTTGGCGGAGAAAAACCCAGATATTTCAGTGTGCCTGATAATTGGACGAATGTTACGTCATGCAATCTTTTCGAAAGATCCTCCATTTTTTGTGAGATTTTATGCGTTCAATTTTGCCTTTCCTTTTTATGTATTTTACCATTGGGCATAAAACAGAGCTTGGTAATTCTGAAGAATAAGCTAGCACATTCCAATGCATTTCAGGACCATAATCAAGTTAAAAGTCTCTATTTAATTAGAGTAATCTATTGATGATCATATCAGATTTAGAATTATACATATGTATAGGAAACTGAGAGGATGATAATATAAAATTCATTTACCAAATAGATGCAACAAAAAGAAATTATAAACTGATTTCTTGTGTTTGAAAAAAAAAAAAAGAGCCTAGCGATATACTCTAGATGGTTCGAAAAGTTCTTTACATATCAAAAGACTCTATAGAAGCGATACCCTCTAGGTGACACAAAATTCTTGACCAATCTGAAAATAAATCATAATTAGTAGGATAATTCCTTTACAATGTTGTTCACTGACTATAGATAAAATTTATACATTAAAGAAGAAAAATGTACGACATTAATACAGTAATGTTGTCTACACTGTATTAATACAACAATTAATTGTGAGTGGCTATATGTACTCTATTGATGGTAAAAACAAGACGCATTTACTACCTGTATAATCATAAATAACATCCGTCCACCATTGAGTGGTTGATGCACAACAGCCAAAAATATGCAAAAGAAGAAAATAAGGAAGTTAAAAGGTATATTCCTTTATGGCTCTAGGATGCTCAAAATTTTGAAGGCGCAAATTTTAGAACTTCAATATAGAACAAGAGAAAATTGATTTGGGAATTCATATTCTTTCACAAGATGCTAAATTTTGAATTAATTCGCTAAGGTTTTGGAATAGTTGTCTTTTTTTTTAATATATTTTCTACCCCGAACCTAGGATTAAGTTCAAGTCATTACTTTTAAGAGAAATAATTTTAACTATTTGAATAATTTTTTAAATCTTAGGTTTTAAAGTAATTTATTTATAAAAAGATTGTCCTTTTTTTCCATAAATTTTTGTGGAATAACAAAATAGGGAATGGACAAGAAAAGAGGATGGATTAGGGTGGAGACACCCTGACAACGCGGGATCGAGTCCGTGTGGCGGCGATCTCATTGAAATATTGCGGTTTCTTTGGATTTCCACGCCGTTGGTCCTCTCCCGATCGGCCGCCACTCACGCGACATTCTCGATTTACCTCCCGCCTTAAGCGCCTCAGTCGGTGAAAAGGGTTCTTTGCTAACTCAGGAAAGAGGATGGATTCAGGAGAGGGACGTGCAAATAGATTTGACAAAAAGAAAAATGCGGAGCGCCACATGATGTCACGGAAAACAACAACATTTGGTCCCACAATCCACTTCCCGGTTTTCAGGAGTTTTTTGTTCCATAAAGTCATCCAAAGTTTTGCAAAAAAGAAATCCACAAAGAACTTTTTATACATATATATATATATATATATATATATATATTAAAACCCTCGTCCCAAACCCAGCCGCTCACTTTCCATGGAATGTAAACCCAACACTTCACACAGAAAACTTTGACTCCATCTCCACTTCCTATAATGGTTGAATAATAATTTATTATAATTAAAAATTAAATGTTTAAATTAATGTCGATCATTTATTATAAATATGTTTGGTTCTTTATTAAATTTAGACCATGGATTAAAAATCATTGTGACCCCACGAGTTAGAGTCGATAGAACATAATGTACTTCTGCTTAGGACGAAATTCTCGTAATATAAGATGAAAACAAAATTCAAAAAAAGATGAATTTGATTTTTTGCTTCTTACTCCTGTTTTTTGCATGGTACTGTGGGCGCTCTATGTGTTGAGCCAATGGTTTTATCCGGCAAAGCTTATCCCAAGTTTGCCAACTTTTGGACTTTTGCTTCCCTTGCTTAATACACTTGATGCCATGCACATCCCCTCGTGCTCCCATAGAAGGAAACGACACTTTTTAATTGCCAATTTATTAAGTTTTGCTTTGCAATCTTGTTCTCACATCTTTTAGCATTGATGTCACTTCCTTTTTTCTCCTTTGGAAAATAAAATATTTTTTTATGTCAAACTTACAAATGCTTGGAGAATTAATGGCACACGCCACAATGTTGGAATGATGAAAACTCTCTTATTTTATTATACTTGTTGAAGAATATTTTGATTATTAATGTATTTTTTTATTTTAGTACTAAACTAGGCATGCAATACTATAGATTAGGTAATTAATCTAATTGGTTTCCTTATTATTCTAACTGTTAGTCTTGCTTTCCAAGTTATTTTATTAGTTTAGATTCTAATCTTGCTTACCAAGTTTTCTTAATAGTCTAGCTTCTAGTCTTGGCCACCAAGTTATGAGACCTATAAATAGGTCATTCTATTATATTTACAACATACCAAGAATTCAAAATATAGCTTTTTAATGAGTCTTTCTCTTCTAGATTCATCGTTGGTGGTGGCTCCTATTCAACATTCATATTTTCTCCCCATATTTTATCTTTTCTATTTTCTTTTTAAATTCCACATGGTATCAGAGCCACCATCCTAGTGGCCTATGTCTTTGTTATTTCGTTGTTTTCACCACTATTTCGCTATAGTCTTATGTAGACCATTCTAGTTTTGGTTCTTGGTTTGCAGATTTTTACTTTAGCTCATTTGAGCTCAATCCCATTCTTGATTGTTCTTGGTTCTTGGCATTACGGGCTATTCTTGGTTCTTTGGTTCGTTTGAGCACGTGTTCTTGGTTCTTGGCTTGTATGAATACTATTACTGGCTGTTCTTGGTTTCTGGCTCTTTTGAGCACTTATTCTTGGTTCTTGGCTCGTTTGAACATTTATTCTTTGTTCTTGGCTAGTTTGAGCATTATTCTTGGTTTCTAGCTCGTTTGAGCACCTTCTCTTGGATTTTGGCTCGTTTGAGCACCTTCTCTTGGATTTGGCTCATTTGAGCACTTGTTTTTTATTTTTAGCATTCTTAGTTCTTGTTCTTGGTAGCTTGTCATAGATGCACCTTCAAGTTCATATTGCATTCCAAGTGTTTTAGTTTTCTCGTTCTTTCAATTCGAGTTGGAAACTACCTAGTAATTCCGTTATCAAAAGCAATTTGAACTCTTTTAGACCACTTGAGTTTGAGGGGGGGGGGGCTGTTGAAGAATATATTTATTAATGCATTTCCTTATTTTAGTACCAAATTAGGCAATAGTATAGATTAGTTAATTAATCCAATTGGTTTCTTCATTATTCTAGCTTTTAATCTTGCTCTCCAAGTTATCTTATTAGTTTAAATTTTAGTTTTGCTCACCAAGTTATTTTATTAGTCTAGCTTCTGGTCTTAGCCACCAAGTTATGAGACCTATAAATAGGTTATTCTATTGTTTTACAACATACCAAGAATTCACAATGTAGCCTTTTAATGAGTCTTTCTCTTCTAGAACCACTGTTGGTAATGACTCTAACCATCTTCGCCTTTCTTATATTTTCTCCCCATATTTCGTCTTTTCTAAATTATATATATTTTCCACAATGCAACAACATTAGTTCAATATTCTTGTTCTTTTTCTCTATATACAATTATTTTCTTGTACTACTTCTAGCTCAATATTTATTTCTCTATTTTCTGTTTTTCCACCTCATCTTTATCACTGAGAATATATTTTTCCGCGTAATAAATGTTGTGACTCCAGCATAAAAAAGCCCCATCTCTCACAGAAAAAGAGGGGAGAAAAAGAAAACAAGTCCCCAAAGATTCACTCCCCTTTTTTGGATAGTGTTTGCATGAGATTTTGGAGTATTGTGATGGGATTTCATCTCACGTGTAAGGCTTCTTTCTTTGTTGTAACATAACTTGCTGATGAAAATGTTGATAGAGGAAAATATTTTTCCTGAAAAATGAGATTTTTTTGGTGTTTGATTGGCGTATTAATCAGAAGCATTTTTAGGTACCGGTTGCTGCAGTTGAAAAATATTTTCAATAGAAAATCTTTTAGACAAAATGTTTTTATTGTTAAAAACATATTTAAATAGAAAATACAGTTTGAAAATTTTTTATAAAGAAAAATTAAAAATTGAAGTATTTGAATGATAAACAATAAATAGAAATGATAGAAAAATAACACATAAAAAACGAGACCGTAGTGGGGTGGGCGGGGCTAGGGGAAGAGAGGTGGTTATTGTGTGAGAAATGTTCTCGTTTCCTTGCCTAGTTGAAAATATTTTTTGCTTTATTTGTAACTAAATTTTCTTGATCAGCCAAACACTAAAAAATTTTTAAAATATTTTCCGGTAAACAAATAGGGCCTAAAATATTCAATGAGGGACGCATTTTACAAAGGGTAAACAGTTTCACCCATGAGAACACAAACATTTTGAGGAAAAATATCATGAAGTCGAGTTTGATCATCAAAGTGGATAATATATCGTGGTGGAACACAAAATCATAACGTTAAACGGTCTGTTTCCAGGAATCTCAAGAGTACCACGAACAAGCAAACTTTATTTATTCGGACCTGGGGGAGTAGCATATTAGTTTATTTATTAATTAGCACGCTCCTCACGTGCAGACGTGATCTGTTTAGAATTTTGTACGTAGACAATTTTAATATTTTTAAATGACTAGCCGTGATGCATTGTACGTGGACAATTTTAATATTTTTAAATGACTGGCCATGTGTTTTGAACCACAGACTGTTTGGCTTTTTTGGTTCTGATACTATATTAAGTTCCTACTTCGTCTAAAAATTTAAACTTGTACAAAGAATATTGATTTATTTATTCATTGCATTAATGCATGTTATGCTAATCTTCTTTCTTTTTTCTTTTCCTTCTTCTTCTTCAGTTTCTTTCTGTGAAGCCCTCAGCAACAAATTTGTGCTATGACTTCAACACACCAGGTATGGATGCTATGAGATCAATTTTAATATTTCTAAATAAATGTTATGTCACTTATTTAAAAATATTAAAATTGTCTATGTACAAGACTCTAAACAAATCATACTTGTACATAAAAAAGCATATTAAGCGTAATAAATAAATAAATTAATATTTTCCACAAGTTAATCGGTTAAATGAGGTGGTAAGTAAATACGCAAAAAATGGAGTGTTTACAATTTTGTCTTATACGAAAGAGTAGTCAAGTAATAGTCTGCAGCTACTTTACCCCTTTGGGCATTCCGTCACCTCCAGGCTTTACGAGGCTAACTTACATCGAGCGTTACTTGTCGGTTTCAGTTCCATACAAAGAGTGGATCAAAAGTTTTCCTACTAGGACCACATGGGCTGTATGTCCTCAAGTTGTTGACTGCAAAAAAATTTTCGTCCATCCATAAGTCCAACAATATTGGATTAAGGATCAAAGTCAAGTTTATGTAAATAAAGAATGGTTTTTCTAACGAGTTTAATGTTACACTCCTTAAAATTCATTAAATGCGTTATTTGATATGACAATTTATTATATTTAAATATTCTAATATTAAATATAACTTAACCCCTAAACCATGAGTTAGCTCAATATGTAAACTAACTTCTTTTTTATTTTTTCAAATCTAAATAGTACATACATACACACATATATATATATATAGCAAAAGAAACTAATCATTCGTAGATAGACACTAGTATGATTTATATTAGAGTTATGCCATGAAAGTTGAATTTGCAAGGTCAATTAATTTGCAATGTTGATGATGACACGGCATCTACCTGCATGCCACCAATGAAGAAAATTATTTTTTTTTTTTTTGTTTTGGTCAACAAAGGTCATTCATTGGAAAAATCAAATTCCAAGTTATAATATATTGTTACAGTTTTTTTTTTCCTTCAACAAAGGTCGTTCATTTGTTAAAAAAAAAAAAAATATCATATGAATTATGATTTATGTTACAAGTTATTGAAGACTAAACGTCTATACCACTGCTTAACTCTTACACAACATAAAGAAAAGATAAAATTTTATTTTCAAATTGAAATTCGTAAATTGTTAATACGATCGTGGCAAAAGCAGTCCATAAAACTATTCTAATGGGTTAGTTAAATCTACTAACAAAGTTAGCAATTTCGTTGCTAAAGCAGTCTAGGGGCAAAGCCACATGTAAGCAAAGGGGACCCCCTTAGTTTTCTTAAAATAGTTTAAAAGGATTATTAGAAAATAAAAATTAAATTTTCTTATGTTGATATGAATTAATTGCCCCTCTTCTTTCTTGCTTTTTAGGTCTAACAAATTAGAATAAGTTAAAAGTTCATGCATCATTATCAAGATAAAAAACTCGCATAGAACAATTGTAATTTTATTTTTTTCGATTTGTTAATTTAAAAGGTGTTATTTATATTTGTTAATAATTGTTTTGTATAGATTTTTTATTTACTTAAAATTTTTATAACACATAAATTACTATATATGTATAATAATTTTGCCCCCTTTAATCTTAAATTCTAACTTCGCTCCTGAAACAGTCCGCAATGATGCATTACCTGTAAATTGGATTAGCTGCCCACATCCCAACTTCATTCTCTTGTAATCTCGACAGTAGCAAATTAAGTATTGGTTAAAAATTGCAACTTTGATTTGGTTTTTGCAATGCCTGACATTTGTTGACAAAAGAAGGGTTTTTGCAATGCATGACATTTGTTGACAAAAGAAAGGGGAAAAAAAAAGAAAAAGAAAAACCATACCTTAATTTCGCATGCAGCTAGATGCCGTCCCTATCTTCAACATTGCAAAATGATTGTTATATATATAAAAGGGAAGAGCTAGTCTTTAATATATTATTTAGATTATTTCCTTTGTTTATGATTTTGATATTTGTGTGTTATTTAGATTTTTTTATCGGGTGCAATGTTGTATATATTTTTTAATGATTTAGGGATTGAGTTATATTTAATGTTAGAATATTTTGATATGTTATATTAAATAGCATATTTAATAAACATTAACAAGTATATACAACATTGCACCCGATAAAAAAATCGAAAAACGAAACAAGTTAAAATAAGAAACGAATTAAATTGAAAAACCTTCTCCTTGATTAGGAAACAAGTTAGGGACCACACCCCATGGGGCCAGGTGGATGAAATCCTGAGAGAATGAGATATAGATTTTCATGCTTTTTTTTTAAATAAAAAAAAAAACCGCTCGGAGAAGGTTTAGATTTTTTCCACACATAAAGTCTTGCGAGGAGGGGTTTTAGTTAATGACTAATTTAAAACATATGCAAGTTTAATATGTGATTTGATATGTTCGCACATATATATTTAGAGGGATTTGGATTGACTTTTCGAAAACTACTTAAAGTACTTATAGTTTTAAGTGGTTTTTTTTTTTTTATTTTAAGTAGTTACATGTTTGGTGTTGTAGTTATAAAGTATTTGTATGTTTGGTTAAAATGGGTTAAAAAATAACTTATATTTGAAAATAGGATTTAAAAAAGAGCAAATATATTTTAGTAATAAAAATAAGAAGGTAAGGATAAAATAGTAAATGACTTGGTCAAAAATTTTTTTTAAAAAAAATACTTAAAGCCATAAAAAAGAAAAAATTGGGGTAGTGAGCTTTCTATTTTTTGCTCAAAGCCACTTTGAAAATGTATTTTCTTTTTCAAATTAAAACAATTACGTCTAGTAGCTTAAGTTGGGCTTTAAGTGTTTCTAACCTTATTTATCTCAAAAAAAACACACACACACACACAATTTTCCTCAATCTGAACCTAATTATAAACTAAAACTAAATAGAACAGTGGTTATTGATCTTTCACTAAGCTAAAGAAAAACAGGAAAGATTAAAATCAATGGTTCTAAATAAGTACTCTTGGATCCACTAAGAGAAAGTAGGCAGTACAAATATTAA
Organism: Cordia subcordata; assembly: GCA_028554755.1. NCBI lineage: Eukaryota > Viridiplantae > Streptophyta > Magnoliopsida > Boraginales > Cordiaceae > Cordia > Cordia subcordata. The sequence goes on from JAPTOF010000020.1 coordinate 8,509,422, forward strand.
CGCCAACCGAATGACAATTAAATAAATGGAAATAGATCATGTACCATATTCCCTATTGTGTCAGTTTAAGTCACATTTGAAAATGAGCCCAATATGTGGAACTATTACATGGGTCTAGGCCTAAGCCGATATTAAAAGCCTAATGCCAAATCGTAATTTAAAAAGTTAATCAAAGCAAAGATATATCATATATTAATCTACGTACTAAACTCAATAATCAGAAGAATATTGAGAATCGATTATAAATTATCCTAGAGTAGTATGTACATGTTTAGGAATTATACATGATTAAACTCAATAACATATAAACAAGAACGAACTTTTTTTTCCCAGTACTGGATTAATAAGTAGATTGAATATGAATAGATCACATGATGTTAATCCTAAAATTAATAGGTATTAATTAAGTAGAGCAGAATCCGATATACTAATGTTGGAAATCTTAATTTATCCATATGGTGCAATTGGATATCACAACATTCCCTTTTCATGTGACCTCCATTTTTTTACTTATTTGATGGATTTTTCGGTTCTAATTCTCTATCAAAGAGTTATTAGTATTTATCAAGTTTGTTCTTACCTACGGAAATAATATATAAGAAGAAATGACAAAGACATTGTCGAGTTGTTGCGAAGAAATTGGTTATCATTGATTGTGAACAGGGCATGCATGATGAGGAGAACAATATTAGAGGGGAAATTGAAAGGCTAACTTGCTTGCAGGAAAGTTGTTTAAAACAAAAGGTCCGTGTTAGATGGTTGAATGAGGGGGACGCTAATTCAGCTTTCTATCATCGGGTTGTCCGGGGGAGATATGCCTGTAGCAATATTTGTAAACTCCAGGACCACCAACGTTTTACCATTAGTTCTGAACAGGACATCTATGCGGAAGCTGTCAATTACTTTAAGCCTTTGTTCGGGTCTGATGAAATTTCAATTGGGAATTTTTCTGCAGCGGATTTAAAGCCCTTCTTACAGAATTTCTTTAATGAGGAGGATCATGATTCCCTCACACAACCTGTTACTCCTGATGAGATAAGAAGGGCTATGTTCTCCATTGTTAATGACGAGAGCCCTAGTCCTGATGACATTACTGCTAAATTTTATAAAGTATGCTGGGATATTGCTGAAGTTGAAGTGGTGAAGGCAATTCAGTCTTTTTTCCAGTCCAACAATTTGCTTGAACAGATAAATGCTACTAATATCACGCTTGTGCCTAAGACCGCCAATCCTATTTCTATGCAGGATTTTTGACCGATTGCATGTTGTAATACCATATACAAGTGCATATCCAAGATAGAGGTGAATAGGATGAAGCATTTGTTGGAGCCTATTGTCTCAAATACTCAAAGTGCATTTGTGATGAGCAGGGATGCTGCTAACAATGTTTGCATTAGCCAGGAATTGGTCAAGGGTTAAGATAGAGCCAATATCACCCCCTAGGTGTACTATCATGGCAAATCTCCGAAAAGTTTATGACATAATTAGCTGGGGTCTTATTCTCAAAACACTAGAAGCAATGAATTTCCCTTGTCAGTTTGTCAGGTGGATACAGAGTTGTTTGACTATGGCGCATTATTCAGTGAATATCAGTGGTGGTTTGCATGGGTATTTTAGGAGAGCGCGGGGCATTTGACAAGGTGACTCTATGTTGCCTTATCTATTTGTCATTGGTATGCAAGTTCTGACAAGTATTTTTAATAAAATTAGGGAGAAGAAAGGATTTAAATTTCATCCAAAATGTTCGAGAACTTGATTAAATCATTTATTATTTGCGGATGACATCTTAATCTCCTCTAAAGCTACTATTTGGTCTGCCAGGCTTACTAGTTGGGGACTTTGTTTATTTGGGCAGGTCTCGGGCTTGGAGATTAGCAAGGAAAAAAGTAAAATTTTCTTTGCAAGATGTGGCGATGATGTGAAGGTGCAGATCATTGATATTCTAGGATTTAAAGCTGGTGTTTTACCAGTCAGATATCTTGGAATGCCACTTGCTACAAAACGATTGCAGCGAGATGATTGTAAGATCTAGTAGATACAATTATGAATAGAATTGATGGATAGGCTATTGAGGGCCTGTTTGGATGAACTTTTTTTTAAGAAAAAAATACTTTTTTTTTTAAAGTTATATTACAAATACAATAACTACTTGATTTGATTTCCACAAAAACTAAAACTCTGAAAAAAGTTCAAATACAACTTTTTTTAGAAGTCAAAATTTTCAACTTATCAAAAAAAGTTATTTTTCAAAAGTTATTAAAAAGTGCTTTTAAAAAAAAGTCAATCCAAACGAGCCCTAAGTGGCTTACGAATAGAATTGATGGATAGGCTATTAAATGGTTGTCATTTGTGAGTAAGAGGCAGTTGGTTAATTCAATCTTGAGTAATATTTGTTCGTACTAGATGCGAGGTTTTTGTGTTGCCTAAGGGGGTGGTTGAGAGTATTGGGAAAAAGCTTGCTTTGTTCTTGTGGTTGGGGCAGGAAGGGAGTGGTAGGAAAGCGAAGGTCATTGAGTTTGTAGTTTTGACATGAGGTCAAAGCTATACTTGACTCAATATTGGGTAGGCTCCCACTAGTCAAACGAGTCGGTACTTGGTATCGTTACGATTCTTATTCGGAGTAGATGAACGTGGTATATTTATATGTCAAAAACGGATTCAAGGTGAATGAGAAATTAGCTATCAAAGTTATGTTATTAACATGTTTGGTTGCCTAGTTTGGTATGTGGTATAGAATCCCACATAGAAAGATTATGAGGTTTTTACTCACTTTAAATATAAAAGCCTTTATAGATAGTGCCAACAAAGCAAGTGGAGAGAATTATACATAGTGAGCATGATGCTAATATCTAGTACCCAAGCTTGATTAGTCTTTTTGAATAAAAGCCTTTATGGATAGTGCCAACAAGGCAAGTGGACAGAATTATACATAGTGAGCATGATGTTAATATCTAGTACCCAAGTGCGATTAGTCTTTTTGAGCAAAATCTCAGTCACCTTAGCCTGAATTTGAAAGGACATAATGGAAATCATTTAATTTGAAAGGACATAATGGAAATCATTTAAGCCTAGGGTATAATGCTAGTATTAAAGCCTAGCAGTTATGGCATACAATGGGGAACGGTGTCAACCGTCACAAAATCTTAGTATTAATCCGCCTGAATTTGAAAGGACATAATGGAAATCATTTAATTTGAAAGGACATAATGGAAATCATTTAAGCCTAGGGTATAATGCTAGTATTAAAGCCTAGCAGTTATGGCATACAATGGGGAACGGTGTCAACCATCACAAAATCTTAGTATTAATCCACATATTAAATACAATTCATGGTGAATTATTAACAGACCGCTATTCTACCTCTATAAATTGCCTCTTGCACAATAGTTTGCTTATACTGAAATTTCTTGCATACACTCTACATACTCTACTGCATATTTTCCTCATAGAGAATTCGTCATTTTCCAGTTCACAGACTTTTATTTGGCTTGCTACCACATTAAATACAATTCATGGTGAATTATTAACAGGCCACTATTCTACTTCTATAAATTGCCTCTTGCACAATAGTTTGCTTATACTGAAATTTCTTGCATACACTTTTAACATACTCTACTGCATATTTTTCTAATAGAGAATTCGTCATTTTCCAGTTCACAGACTTTTATTTGGCTTGCTACCACTACACAAGAGGTAAAGTCATTATATCATGGGAGGGGTATGTCTAAAACCTTTAATATCGAGTGAAGGGACGTAAATGCCTTAAGTAGATTGATACATTCGAGCCCGACTTCTAGTTTCTACATTCTTTTTAATTATTTTTGCCTTCCAGTTTAATTATTTTATTTTTGGTTATCAATAAACATATTTAGTTTATAGTTAGTTACTGCTTATTTTATTGTTCTGTCTGACAATGGTGGCTCGGGATAGTGTTTGTAGGCTGCTTGATGAAGTAGGCTTGGGCATTAAATGCATTGGTGATCTTAACCTTGGAGCGGCCTGTAAAAATGCTTTGAAAGATTCATAATCGCATACCATCCATTTGGGTTGTGTGGGTATATGCTAACCACTTGCGTAACAAGAATTTATGCACAATTGATATTTCTAATTCTACAGCATGGTATTGCAAAAGGCTATTGGATATTTGTCCCCTCTTCCAAAGGTACATTTTCCATAAGATTGGCAACGGAGAAGGCACTCACTTTTGGATTGACAATTGGCATCCACTGGGGATACTCGTGTATTATTTTAGGCTAGTAGCTATGTGAGGGAATGGCTTTAATGAGTTTGTGAAGGTTGGAAATTTTATTGAACATGATGAATGATGATGGTCGGATAGTCCAAATATGCTGGACATTGTGGCGGCTAATATTAGGGGTATAACACCATTTCCTGGTCATGAGGATAGTGTGGTATGGTTAGGGAATAGGAATGGCTATTTCACAACATGATCTGTGTGGGAGGCATGCAAGAGGAAATGTGATAAAAAAAACTTGGCCTGGAGTTATATGGTTTAAGGGCCATATGCTGAAACATGGGTTTTGTGCATGGCTAGCTTGGCTTGATCGATTGCCAACAAAATAAAGACTCATGTTTTGGAGACTCAATGTGGACCTATCGTGTGTCTTTTGTCGACGTCAGGTGCAGACGAGGGACCATTTATTTTTTGAGTGTAGCTTTACACATTGGCCGTGGTGTAAAGATACAGGGTCAACTAAGTGCTATAGTAGTTTAAAGGATTGGCATCGAATAGTTAGCTGAATCCATGGAGTTAGCAGGTAAAAGTCTTTGCAGTCACTTGTTCTTCGGCTGCTATTCTCAGCGCTCATTTTTAATGTGTAGAAGAAGCGAAATTTGAGGATGCACCTGGATACAGGTACTACTGTGGAATGCATGTTTGGCTAGATTGAATTTGTTATTCGGAGGAAGGTTAGGAAGGTGGGGATATTTAGGAATTGCAGGTAAAACAGATTAATTTGTAGGGGTTGGGGAACAGACATGAATGTATTGACTTAGGTACTCCCGAGACTTGTTGCCAGAGTACATTCTTTGCAATTATGATTGATTTAATTGATTAATTCATAAGCTCGCTTACTTAGCAATATATATATATATATATATATATATATATCTCAACAGTATGACAAAAGAATTAACCAAAAACTCTTCTAGTCTAGTTTATAGTTCTCTCAGCTATATGGCTCATCTAGGGAAAAATCGAATTTCAAGAAATAATGAATGATCCTGCGTCATTCCCCAGGGCAACAAATGATTAAGAAGTTTCTCATATAAATTTTTTGAATCTAGAGATAATTTATATAATATATATGAAGAAGAAAATTTTCTTTTCTAAGAAAATATTTTTTCAGAAACATATTTTTTCCCAACAAGCTACAAATGATCCAATTTTTTTTTAAGAAAAACATGTATTTTTAGTTTAAAAAGTTAATTCGATTTCCATTAAAAAATGTTTTCTGTTTAGAAATATCGAATTTTTTATTTTAGTCTCAATTGGACAACGATCTTGGATGTAATCCTACTGATAACGAAATTTTTTTGGCGCCTCTAGGTTGCTAATAAAGTTGTTTAGGTATAGGTACGGCCTCCAGTTAACAATAAGTTTGAGACACTGTCCTACTTTCCTGATCTTAGTCCAGAGCAATTGGCCAAGGAAAAACCTTCTTAACATTGGATCAGACGTGATATGGTTTAGTTTAGTTTAATTTGAAATAGATTGAAAACTAAACTAAATCAGTTGGTTGACGTTAGTTTGGTTTTGGTTTTTATATAAAAATATTTAAATTTCAGCAACAATTTAAAAAATAAAATAAAATTGTCCAATAATACCAAAAAAAAAAGACATTAATTAGTAAATCAATTTTGATTTATCATCCTTATTACAAGTGTAACTAATATATATATATATATATATATATATAATTAAGGGTGAACATAATTCGATTTAGTTTGATTTTGTTTTGTTTTGTTTTGTTAAACCAAACCATATTTGTTAATTTTTATCTAAAACTAACCAATTAATTTTTAATCATACCAAATAATTAAACCGATTTTTTGAATTAGCTTAATCAATTTAATCAAACTATGAAATGAATTCCTTTGCTTGGAATTCAGAGTTGCAGGTAATTTGCAATTCCATTGATTTTTATATTACTTACGTCCAACACACACGTCAAATATTGTATCATCTCTCGCTTACGTAAAGGGAAAAAGACTTTTCTTTTGGGGGGATCAGAAAGGAAAAAAGACATGGCGACTCTATTTTCATGCCTACAAACCTCAACCTGATTGACCCTATATCCTATAAAATAAAGTTCGGAAAGTTAACTTCATACAATTTTCTCAAATTTATCCTAGCACTCTATCCATTCATTCGGTAAAAGCGTTATCCTGATCACTTACACATTACCATAACTAACTTCGAAGGAAAAAGAGCCGACCCACTTTTCTTGATATACATACACTACAAAAAAAAAATCAACAATACGTAACTATTTTATTACAAAATAACAAAGAATAAGTAGCGCATTATGTAGATAGTAATTTAGATAATACATAAATAGATGGTTATGCAAATTAGATAATTAATGAATGTATTATTAACCTGTAAAAGAATACATTAAAAAGTCAACGCCCGTAAAAACAGCAATTTTAAACAAGTCAATGCCCATATAGGCTCATCATATGGCTTTTCCTAATATTTCATAAAGAACTATTAGATTGTATTTGCCCACATGTTTGGATTGGGCGTAACTATTCCTCACAGGTGTTGAAGGAATTGGAACAAGCCAATAAGGCATACCCCAAGGCATCCATTTGTGGCATCGGATCCGACAACAAGCGCCAAGTGCAAGGCATCGGTTTCATCGCATACAAGCGGGCCCCCCCCCACCCCCCAAACAGCTCTACTAAATTCAATTACTTATCCATGTTATTAGTCTTTGATTGCTAACAATCATTAGCTTGACCCACCATTATGTTTTTGAACAATTCTTTCCATCTTCACTTAATTTTTGTGGCTTGTTGATTCCTTTAATCTCCAGTGGTCGAGAAAGAATTGAGTTCAAAATCACATATTGGAGATTTAGTTGATAATACATAAAAACATTATTGAATCATATTTATCTAGATTATGAACCCCAAAAAAAAAAAAAATTTATTAATATAAATAACCTCATTCATGCTCGGCTGGAGTGTTCGATTAGATGGGGTTCCAATCTAACATCATCTTTTAATTGAAGTTAGACTTTTATTTTACAAGTTTGATTTCGAGAGATTTGTCCTTCGTCTAGAGAGTGATACGAAAATATGGTCTCATACCCTACTTTTTGGTTTACAAATTTATGTAAGCAACTAGCTAACTTGTATATTCTAAGTGTCAGCTTGATTTTGAGTACAGCCAAAAGATTACGTAAATCTAACCTAATATCACAACAAAACTACACCTCATGAAAGATAAAACAAAGAGAAAGCCCACTTCTTCTGCGAAGCATGCATGCTTAATTTCTCGGAGTAGGGACGTCCTTGATGCCTTTCAAATCCCAAATATCATCTTCCCACATCACGTCGCTATACAAGGCATTAATGTATGCTTCACCTATGAACTCCACATCCCAGAGAGGGCACCAGCATGTGCACCACGGCATTTGCTCGTCCGCTGCGTTAATGTTCCACGACCACGACCAATCATTATCCCACCCCTCAATCTCCTCCATTGCCTTCCTCCCTTCACAACATTCTTCAACATCCCTCCTCACAGCTTCCACCACTTTTCCCACCTCTTCTTTCGCCGCTTTCCCACTTAGACTTTTGCCGTTTTTCTTCGCTTTCCTTGTGTGATTATTCTTTGCGCTTGCGTCTGCTCTCATGCATCTCTGTTGTCTCTTCATTGATTCTCGTCTTTTTTTGATTTCTAATTTGTTGCACCAGGGAAGTGTGTCTATAAGCTGATCTTATATATTGGGATTGAGGGGGGGGGGGGGGGGGCGGTAAATTGCACCTATCATAATTTATTGTAAGTGTGTATTATTTCTTTATAATTTTAAAATAGGTTCAAAATTTTTTTGTGATTTTAAAATATATAACACACGTGTCTCAAAAAATAGGCACAAGACTTCTCTGTAATTCTTAAAATCTGTAACACATGTATCTCGTAAAAAGATTGTTCGAACTTATTTTAAAATTATAAAAGAATAAACGTGTATTAAAATTATGGGGGGTTGGGTGCTGTTTATCCTTGAATAAAACAAATGCTTTGGGACTTGGAGCGACATTGTGACGAGAGCATTTACAACTGCAGTCACGTGCCCCTAGTTTGTCGATCTCCTGCATGGCGCACAAAGTTAACGCCCTTCTTTTCCGAAAAAATGTTGAGATATTATTGTTTATTTTCTACTTCTCAATTTTATGTGAATTTCCTCGAGCAAACCAGCAGTGCCGTCCTCCTAGTTGGTTATGTATTAGCAAGTTGTCCCTCGAAGAGTAGCAGGTTTTATAGTGAACCAAGTCCCTAGTTCCGTGGCTTGTGTTAATTACGAAGTTGTCCATCGTTGTTAGGTTCTATTACAGGTTCCTATCATAAAATAACCATTAAATTAATGGTAATAGAGTAACACCTTTTATAGCTAATTTAGAGCTTGAGATTTTTTCATTGTAACTAATATTAAAGACAGAAACTAAGCACGACTCAAATTGATGAAAGAACATGAAATTGTAATTTGTTCAAACATACACATTAAAGCACGGAAGAAACACACTATCTTTGTCCACAATCGTCCTCCTAAATAAAATCTACTATCCCAGCAACTAATAAAGATACAATTCACAAAATTCTAGCAGAAAATTCTCGCTCACACAACTTTGTGAATGAACAAAGTTTAAACCCCCTTCAAATGACTTTTTCTAACAAAAGCATGTAAAAGTTTCTTACATTCTCTCAGACCTTTAGCCCCTTACCCACACCCTTTGAAGCGTGGTCCCTAAAACACACAAGACAAGCTAGGAGACCTTCTATTTATAAGACATTATTATTAATCGCTTTAGGTTTGGAAATCATATTTCAACAAGTTTTACTTATTGTCTAACTTGTATGGGTTTTAACTTTGAGTCATAATCCAATATAACTATGATGAGCTACCTAAACCGGTGGATGCCAAGACGAGTAGCTTACTTTGAACTTGAGATTTTACCATGTGTAAAAAGTAATATATTATAACATTCCCTCATGTGTGACTCGCATTGGTGATAGAAACTGAACACATAGCGACTCTCTAAACTAAAGCTCTTTACTTGTTAAGAATAGTAAAACATTTTCTATAAACATAGAATGGAATGCAAAGAGAACAAAGTTCTTATATAAACAAGTGTAGCTCTAGGAAAGAAGGACAAGTCTAAACAAAAGAAGAAATTTATCATTATTGCATAAGCGACTCAAGTTGTCAAGTAATTGGCACAAACATATTGAAATGCATAACTAGTAATGAACAATAAGATGAAGGATTTTTTATGAAAGAATAGGAAATCCAATCAGAAACTAGAACAAATAATAACTAGTAATGAACAATTAGATGAAGGATTTTCGATGAAAGAATGAGGAACTCCAATCAGAAACTAGAACAAACAATAACGCTAAACGGACTTGTATGGTAACAAATTGGAAAAAGAAAAAAGAAAAAAATGAAAAAGGGGGGAAAAAAAGAGCTATAGGTACGGAAAAGGCTTCAATTAAAAGCTCTCAATGTAACTATAATGAGCAATCTAAACCGGAACTAAAATAGAGATAAAAATAAAATGAGTAATACGTGGATAGAGGTAGAATGAATAAGACTAAAATTAAACCAATAAATTCAAACATTGGGCGACTCTTTGTATCACTCAAATGGTTGATTTTTTGTTTTTTTTTTTAATTTCTTTTATTTTGTCAAATCTTTAATGGGAATGACGAAAAGTGGTGTTTTTGTAGGGCTACAGGAGGCGGTGGCTTTGGCATTTGACGCTTTGCCTGCTCAACTGACCCGACCTTTGGTTTCATCCTAAAGGCCAAGTAGATATTTGTGAAACCAATCGCTTCAGAAACTTCTCGAATATCTCCCAATCTCTAAGGATTTTCTTTTTATTTTTTCTTCTTTTTCTGCGGAATCTTTCTAATTTTAGAAGGTATGGATCTTATCCCACAATGTGACACAAGCCACTGTCGTGATTACGCACCGAAGAAGTTTGGCCTTCTCTCTTTTTTTTTTTTTAAGAACAAATTTCGTCTTAGACAAACATTAATCGAATACAAACTAGGCAAAAATTTTATGTACAATATTCAATGAATATACAAGTTTAAACAAAAAAAAACGAAAACTTATCTTAAGTGTACAATATTTTTTGTCAAGTTATCATAATTGTATAAGTAATTCGATTTGTCACATAATTGTCATGATATATAGACACATATCCCATATATATATAATCAATTCATAGATAAAAGAAAATGCAAATTCGAAATAATGAAGGGAAGTTTTGATACATATCAAAATTAACACGAGGTATGATATCATATACCGCAATTGATCCAACAAAAGATTTGAACTACCACACATGATACAACACACTCATACTACAAGTAGTAGTAACTATACTTTTCTTAAATTTATACAAAGACTTACTGATTTTGCCCAAAAAAAAAAAAAACACAAAAACAAAACATAACAAAAAGAGCAAGAAGGTACCAGAGACAACGCAAAGATGGGGATAGAGACCTTCAACGTGAGTGAAAAGGAAGGAAGAGTCTAATAAGAGAAGAGAATCATCTCAACCTCTATGCCAAATGCCAATCATCTAAGGTGTTATACCCACAGCACATGTTCTTGAAAAACACCATCACTAAGATTATCTCCCGAGATCAGGAGAGGAAGCAAAGGAAAGGAAATTAAAGGGAAAAAAAAAACAATAGAATTAAAAAAGCAAAATAAAGGAAAAAAAATTGAAATAGAAAAGAAAAGAAGTAAAAAATTTCTAAAAGTCCTTTTTCCATTACATTGTAAAGTATTACGAAAAATTTAAGATCCTTCCCATGACATCCAAAAATAATTTTTCAGGTAACTTTTAATTATGACTAGGTGAAAGTACGATATTTTTTAAAGTGGTTGTTTGCTTCACAAGATAGTGTTTAAGTAAACTTTTTAGAAGCTTTTAGTATTTTAAGTAACTTTTTTCAAACATTAATAAATTTTGATGTTTCACAATAGCTTTTAAGATTTCATATTTTCTTGTAAACCTCCATCTGATTTTTTTTTTTGGCAGCTTTATCCTTTCTTCAATCTCTCTCTACATTTTTATTCTTTTTACAAATATAAATTTAAAATAACATAAAATCAATCCCAAATTCTATCAACATCATAATATATTACAAGTATAAATTTTATTAGTTCATTTATTTTTCTTTGAAAAAATAAATTTTAAATCTATTAAAAATTATTTTTTGTAATATTGATATACAAACTTTATCAAAAAATTAATTTCACTAAATTTTAATAATAAGATATCATTATAAGAAACATATATCCTATAATAAATAAATTATCTTGTTTCAACAATAGTAATAATAATTATAACTATAATAAGAATAATAATATGAAAATTAAAATTTTTCTACGTCATTTTACGTTCATCAACTAATTTTATCAAAAACATTTTGTTCAATCAATTAGTTAAATAAATATCTGCTAGCAACTATCAGTTACTCTTATAACTAGTTATACCAAATAGGCCCTAAGTCTTCTAATCACCAATCTCTCCTTTTCCATAAAATTTCAAGTTGAAAATATTATCTTTAAAGAATGTAGCATGATTCTTTAATTCCTGTATTTACTTTCTTCTCATTCAAAAGAAAAAAAAATTAATTCAAACACTTTATATAAATAATAATAGAATTGGCATCGAGCTGATCATTTTGCCGTTTTTTCTTTTTATGCCAAAACGCTGAATAGAACTTTTTTTTTTCTTGTGATTAATTAGGGATTTTCGTTAATTAAATAGTCATATAATACGTCAATAAATGCATTAACCATATAAATGAGCACAAAGCATATAGAAAGATCAAGTCTGACAAATAAGATAACCAAAAGTCCAAAGGCCACCTTTCACGCCCCCAAATCCATCCACTTGAACTCAGGGTCGTGATTATCGCGAGTTTAAGAAATCGCTCCTCCTAAGCCCGCAAAGCTCTAAAATGCGGTACAAAAACTAACACATCTCACAAAATTTCATCAGAGCAATAATACCATCAAGACCAATTATTTTACAAATTCAAGTTGATACATATAAATCCAAGTTATAAGTTAATTAAATTACATCTACAAAATCCCAAGAAAGGTCCTCTCTTGAATTCCCAACCATCACCCTGCAAAAACATGTAAATGATATAATGAGCGAAACAATGCTCAGTAAGTTGGACACCCAGAGCCAGGCTCAGAGTAACCCCAGACAAAAAAGCAGGGCTAACCACCACATACCTCGTACATAACACCAAAGCAAATAAGATAAAAATAAAGTATATATCACTTACAACAGAAGCTCATCCCTCTCATACAAGGTACCTCTCAACTTCTCAACCACTTGGTATACCCAGTCATATTCCTTTCACACAAGCACATTACATTTCTTTTACATAATACCTCCTTAGGCCACGATATATAATATACGTCAACACCATTCACAAACACACTAGGCCTAGACGTCACCGCTAGGCCTCTTCTGGTCTGGTGAAGCATCTTCCACTGACCCGGGCACAGTACGGCCACCTGCGGCCCCACACCTCCATATGGTAAATCATCTCCCACCTACAAGTACAGGAACCACATTTCATGCTAAGATACCAGGCAATCTCACTCGCCAGATAGATGTTTAGCCCCAGGAGTTTCCACATAGTACACATAGCTCATCATATTCACAAGTTTCACACATTGCATATAACACAGGATTTCAAAGCCCAAGTGCTCAAAGTAATCTCATATAATTCCCAAGCTAAAAATGGACATAACTGGCAAAGAAAGATATGAAACCAACTATATATAGCTACCAATCACAGCATCCAGGTAGCTTTTGGGAAAATAGTTTAGAAGGAATGTCCAACTTACCTTAAACCAGCTTTAGAGTCAAATATCTCCTTTCCTAGCAATTATAACTAGTTACAGTTAACATAACATTATAATAAATTCAAAATCGGGATCACACTTTCTGATCACAAGGAAAAGAAGAGAATTTCGAGTGAAAAAAAAAATGATAATAACTTATGAAACACAAGTTAAATAGAATGGTGGTCCCAACTAAGATAATAGCATCATGTTAGCATAATACTAGTTCCATTTTATTCCACAGAGTATACTTACTGAAGTAGTGTCCGATAAACTGTAGGTTCACTCTCATAATGCTCCACAATATTTACAAATTTAACTCAGACTATTATATAACCCATGAAAGAAATAATAACAGTAACTAACTAGCTCAATTAATTCATTTCATATAATATATTTGATCAAGCCAAATCAATTTCGATAAATATATTAATCTTGTTTTAACGTCCCTCATTCTTACTATCTTTTCACTATTGTAAATTATCACTTAAATTGAATAACCCATAAGCCATGCCTACATAATTTCCACCGTATACTAGAAGCTACTAATCAACTCTAACATCGCATGTAAACATTCCAAAAGCATATATAACTTGGTCGCAAGAAATCAACTATTATAAGTATGTATTCATATGAAATTACAGAACTTAATCCCTAAACAGACATGTACATATAAACATAACATTTTCCAACTTTTAATTGTTAAACCAAGTGTATCAACTCATCTGACTTCTCAAACATAGTTAACTCCTTTTACCAATTTAGACTTCATATGCAATATCACAAGCACCTCTAAAGGACCAAGTATATGTATCTGAAATAATTTAAGATATTCATAACCAAATATAGAAAACCATTCTTATTCCATGTTCCTGCTTAGCACAGCTTATGGAACTTTCCAAAACACAAGCATAGTTACGTTACTGCAGCATATACCACATCTTTCATACCATCTTTAATCACCCAGTTATATATATACACCCACTTCTTCCCAAATTTCAGCCGTACATACATACATATATATAAATATAACACCAAAGATATAACCATACATGCATATAATCAACAACAACAACTTCATAATCCAAGTAAATAAATGATACTTACTTGTTTAAACCCCAAAATTTATGTCATCTCCACCTTTAATTTCACGCATCGCAGGCAAAAGAAGAAGACTTAATGGAAGGGTTTGGGGTTTTCTTGGGTTTGGGGAGAAAGGAGAGGGAAAGGTCATTTGGGGTCTTTAGTTCGGCAGAGAGAAATGAGAGAGAGAGAGAGAGAGAAATGGGTTTCTTTTTCTTTTCATTCTTATCAACTGCTTATATCAATTCTATCCATTTTAACTCTTTTACCCCCTATAATCTAGTACATTTAGCCATCCCAACACCTGTCATAACACCAGACCACATATATGCACACGTGGAAGAACTCATGCAATTTGTTCTATTTCTTCTTTTTTTTTTTCGGGTATTATACCACCCAAAGACCATAATTTTTACTATGTTCGATGAGGATTGTCTTTCTTAAGATCTTGACATCGATCTTTGTGCGTAAATAGTATCTGTACAAACGTATGATGGTATATGTGTTTAAAATTCTTATATTATACGTTCAAAATAGTACATACACGCACTCTTCACACATAATACAGTGTATAATGCTTGTGTGGAGTACTGTGTATATGGTGCACAGTGTAGATACTGCCCAAGAAAACCAAGGAGTACTGCTTTGTTTGGTATATGCTTATTAGAATATGCTCCTTTATATAAAAAAAGTATGGTTTATTTTGAGTTTCATAATATGCTCGTAATAAGATGTCTTATCTTTATAATTTTAAAAAAAATAAGACTAGAATAGATTGCTTATATCTTATAAAATAAAAAATATAGTTTGTTTTGAATTTTCATATGATGCATGTGATAAGATGTCTTATATCTTATAAATTGCCTCTTTGTTTTAATAAGATAAGTATTTTAAAATAAGATCATTTCAAGCATATTACGTGTCCTTTCTTGTTTCTTTTCTATTTTTTCACCTTTGAAAATCAACACATGCATAAAAGAATTTTAAAATGAAAAGGAAAACTTAAAGTTTGTAAAGCTTCAACATGATTCCGTCATTTGGGCAGAAGATAAGAAAGAACACCAAGGAAGTTGCATTAAAAGTGCTTGGAATCTAGTTAGGAGGGCTGCAAATTGCTCGTTGATTTCTCGCTATATTTCGCATAGAAGTAAAACAACAGATGTTTAGAGGACATAACAAGAAAGAAAAAGAATCAAATAGTTCAATTTCAAGGTTGAAATTAGCTAAAAAAAATCCCATAAATAATAAACCCTAAAAGAGGGAATAAAAATATTATTGAATAATTTCTAGAAAAGGATATGTAACAATAAAAGCTTTCACCCCTATATATAGGTTAGAAATCTAAAACTAAATAGGAAATTAAAACTCATTAGGAAACTAAAACTTCTACTAACTCTTTCTATAACAAAATAGGTAATAAACTAATCTTAATATAACTAGGACTCAATAACAAATAATAAATCATAAACCCTAACCAATTTTAATTATTAACTAAAACAATAAAATTATGGGTTGCATCAGTCTCCCCATATACGAAAAGAACTCGTTCACTAGTTGTCATCATCATCGTCGACCAAATCTCCATGATACTGAACAAGATGCTTGACATTGAAAACATCGAAAGTAGCAACATAATTAGGAAGCTCTAAGCGATAGGTATTATCATTTATCTTCTCAACAATCTTACAAGGTCCAATCATTCGAGCATTAAGCTTGTGGTATTCTCCAACAGGATAATGATCATGTGTCAAAATAGCCTACACATAATCTCCAACTTCAAACACAACACTAGAGGTGGCAAAAGAGGTTGAGACCCGAGGGTCAACCCGCCTAAATTGTCAAAAAATAGGGTTAGGGTTGATGATTTAGTGACCCGCCTGACAAATGGGTCAACCCGACCCGACCCGCCAAATTGGTGGGTCGGGTTGGGCCAGCCCGCGGGTGGCCCGCTAACCCGTCAAAATGACCCGCCAACCCGCCAAGATGACCCATTAACCCACCAAACATGCAAAAATGACCTATGAACCCACCTAACCCATATAACCCGCCAAAACGACCCGTAAACCATCCAAAAATGACTCGCGAACCAGCCAAAGCAACCCGCCTAACCCACTATAATAACCCACCAACCCATTAGGATCGGTTTAAGGTTTTAATACCCCCTGACCCGTTTGTCCGACCCGACCCGACCGTAAATGGGTCGGATTGACCCGCGGGTACCTGTTTGCCACTTCTAGACAACACATCGTCGTTGTTGCCATTGTCTTCATCGTCACTTGATTGTGATCTTAATAGCTACTCTTCTATCAATACACATGCGCCAACTTTGATCCTTTTAGCTACTCTTCTATCGATACACATGCGTCAACTTTGATCCTTTTTTGGAACTAATAATGTTGGAATTGCGCAAGGGCTCATACTTTCACAATCATAACCTTTTTCTAAAAGCTCACTCACTTGTTTGTTCAATTTTTCTTGTTGTTTTGGACTCATCGGATAGTTAGCTTTATTTGACAAACTTGCACCTTGAATCAAATCAATACAGTGTTGTACATCTCGTATTGAAGGTAATCCTGGGGTAATTCATCAGGCATGACATCACTAAACTCATCAAGAATAGACTGCACCTCATCTGGTATAGCGCTGGTGGATGATATTTCCTTTCCAATCAAAGTGAAGGCAATTCCAGATTCCTCTAACTCTTCCACACATTTGGCCATAGAAAGAAAATTAACAGAATCTGATTTCTTTTGTTTCGACACACTCTTATCTTTAGTAGGTACTAGAATAATCTTCTTATTGTCTTTATACAGCATATAAGTATTTTTCCTACTATCATGTTTCACATTACAATCATATTGCAAAGATCTATCCAATAACATACGAGACACATCCATAGCCACAACATCACAAAGCACCTCATCAAAGTATTTATTACCAATAGAAAAAGAAACGAGACATCGCTTAGTAACTGGTACCTCATTCCCCTTTTTGAACCATGCAAGCTTGTAAGATAAAGGGTGTGGCTCTACTGGCAAACTTAGTTTGGAAACAACCTCTTCAGATATGATATTTTCACAACTTCCACTATCAATGATAAGCTTACACACTTTTCTACCAATAGTGCAAATAGTGGGAAAAATGTTAGTACGTAGCCAATCATCCACAGAATCTTGTTTCAAAGCAATAAGGCTTTTTTGGACCACAAGAGACTCACCAACATCTCTGAATATCATATCAGCTTCATCATCTTCTCAACTTTCATCATAAATAGGTGCTTCTTCTTCTTCTTCGTTTTCTTGATCATCATTCTCTATCAACAAATTCTTCCCTTCTCTACTATTGTTTTTTCTATACTCAGCAGATTTATGATTATGATCCCCAGACTTGTAGCAACAATTTGCTAAACCACTACCTTGATTTCTATTATTTGGTGCTACATTAGTTGTTCGATTTACTGAATTACTCCTGGGTGCACCTGTTTGTGTCTCAAGATTCTCAGAACCTCTTCCTTGACCTTGTTGATTTTGGTTTGCAAATCTGGTCATAAAATCACAATTATTTTCAGCCCGGTTGTTGCCCCTGTTTTGCTGTTTTTCTGCAACTAACGCACGTTGGAACACTTCTGAAATAGTCCAAAAATTGTGCATAGCGAGTGTGTCTTGAATGTTTTGCTTGAGCCCGCCAATATATCTGGCTACTAACTGTTCCTCATTCTCAGATAAGTCATTACGTGCTATTAATTGATAAAACTCCCCCGTGTATTCATTAACAGTATGGTTGCCTTGATGAAGGTTTTCAACCTTTCATACATGGTTTGGACAAAATCAAAAAGTAGAAAATTTTTGCGCAACTTCATTTTCATCTTTTCCCAATCTAAAATTTTTGGCTTTCCCCTTCTTTGGTGTGTTACATTAATTCGATCCCATCATGCAGATGTACGCCCTCTCAATCTTAAAATTACTAATTTCACCTTTTTATTTTCAGGAACATCTTTAAAATCAAAGATCCTCTCAACTGCAGCCAACCAATCAATAAATTCTTCCACTTGAATTTCTTCATTGAATTCAAGGATTTCAATTTTAAAACCTCCATCCCACTTTCGTTCTTCCCATACATAAGGCACATGTCATTGTGCATGATTATAAAATAGGTTTTCAATTATTTCTTCCTCCAACTCATCATCATTACCATCATGAGTTGGAGTTTCAAACAAGAAAACGAATTTACTAGAACTCAATGTGACAAGTTGGGATTACCGTATATTCGTTCTTGAGACATTGTTAGTTGTTCTTTTGATTTCTCTGAGTTAGTGAGTAATTGGGTAGGGTTGATGCTTGATAGTGGTTAGCCACCCTTGTATTAAATTTGTTATGCCTTAATAAGAATACCAGGGATTGCTCCCTATTTCGGAAGGAAGGGAAAAAAAAATAATAATAACACCAAGGAAGTTGCATGAAACGAAACACGCTTCCATTGCCAACGGTTGCTAGAACTCAATGTGTTTGTTTTTCGATAACAAGAAACTCCTTAGCTAGAACATTAGGCGTTGTTTACTTATAGATAATTTTTGTTTTCAATCTCCAGTGTTTTAATAAAATTGCAGTTATTATTTTAAAAAAAATCATAAAACGCATTTTATTGTCAAAAGTGAAAAAAAAAAATTTCTCATTTATAAAACGGGAAAACGCATTTACTCGTCAATATTTTCAAATATTTTTCCTCTTAAAAAACTAGAAAATGAATTTATCTATAAGAAAAATTAGAATCATTCTCCAAGTTGAAATAACAATATCTTAAAATGAACTGATTATTTTGAACTCCGTAGTTGAGATCATTCAGGGCTCATTTGGATTGACTTTTTTTAAAAGTTCTTTTTTTAACAACTTTTGAAAAATAATTTTTTTTAAGAAGCTGAAAATTCTGACTTTTAAAAAAAAAGTTGTATTTGAGAACTTTTTTCAGAGTTTCAACTTTTTTAGAAACCAAATTAAATAATTATTGTAAAAATAATATAACTTTTTCAAAAACAAAAAAATATTTTTTTCTTAAAAGAAACCAATCCAAACAGGGCCTTAATACACGCTCAAATTCCATGTCCCATGTTGAGCTTGAACTTAGTGTTCGTTTCATATTATATTATTTTTCTACACTTGTCTTTGAATGACGTTTGATCTACCTATTTCGATATCTTCTCTAATTGATTGATGAATGTGGAATCCATCAATTTTCCCACACTAGATGAGGTTAATGGTGTAATTAGATTTATTAGAGATTCTCTTAAGCTACGTCGGATTTTATTTTAGAAAAAAAAAAAAAGTTCAATGCACATAATATAACTAACAGAAGTGGAATCAAGAATGGTAGTATAATGTGAAAGAACTAATATTAAATACATTTTGATATACAACTCGACGTGATGCAAAATCATGGTTTTGGTTAAGTGAAACATGAGAGACGTGGGGATGCAGGGGAAACTGTCTACTAATAGTTACGTTGATAGAGATACAAATAGAAAAACAAGAATGAGACAGGCCTTTTGTTAACTTCATCCTTTTTTTTTTTTTTTTTTTGGTATGTGCAAATTGTTTATAATTTAGCTTATATAGACTCTAGGACTACAATACAAATCCCTAATCCATCACTAATTCAACAAACCAAGTTAATTTTGAGATTCTAATATGATCTCTAAAAGCTATATTTTAGTTGCAAATCCATTACTAATCCGTTGTAACTGACTTCTATGCGTTGTGCGTATGTGTGCGTCGTGAGAGAGTGTGCACTAAGAGGTTTGCTTGATCTGAGGTGAGTGGAACTTTGGTGTCTGGACGGATGTGCTAATATGAAATATGCGTGCAAATGTGATGAGGAGTAAAAGAGTAATGGTGGTAAAACAGGTTAAGACTCACAAATCAATCTGTTTAATCCACCAAACAAGGAGATAAGGGTTGAGAATTTAATGACCTACACACACAAACGAGTCAACTCGATCCAACCCACCAGACAAGCAAGTCGGGTTGAGTTGACCTGCGGGTGACTGCCTAACTTGACAACCCATTTAATCCTCTAACCCGACTAAATATATATGAAATATTTTGTTACCTAATCTTGTTTATTTTAGTTATTATGATAAAAATTATGTTTATTCGCTATATATAAAGTTTTGAAAAAAAAAAAAAAAAAGCAAATTACACGAATCATCTCATACCTTTGTAACTTGTGACAAGCATATCCCTTATCTTTCATTTGTCACAAATTTGACCTATAACTAATAGTTTTGTGTTATCGTTAGTCCAAACTCTACTTTTCACTAAAATGAACACATTAAATCTCACATAAAGCGCATGTGAATCATAAATTTGCTTTTTTTTGCAAGGCTAAAATCATGCTCCTTATGTGAGGTTTTAATGTAGAATAGTGTTTGGACTAACAACAATAGAAAACTATTAGTTATGGAATAACTTGTCACGAATAAAAGGTCAAGCATAAGATTATTAAAAGTGAAAAAAGATAAGAGATAATTGTTGTAATTTACTCTTAAAAGAAAATATGTAAGGGCGTATAGCATCATGTTGTCTCGGATGTTATATATTGAGTGTATGCTTCATAGGCTTTATGTGACACTCTTTGTTCACCAAAAGCACAATTTTGATAGAATGATCAGGTCGTGCAAGGATATATAAGGTTAGTCTATAAATTATACCATGCACCTTCACAAGATGGTCCTCCATTAAGCATCACGTTCCTTCACATTAAAAAAAAAAAAAAAACCAGCTCAACGCAGCACCCATGCTTTCTCTCTCTTCGTCTTTTCTCTCACCTCTCTCTTCTTCTCTTCTTTTCTTCTTTGCTTCATCGGTGACACCACCAGTTATCTCACTCTAAATAAATATCATTATAAATTTTGTCTTTCTTCGCTGATCATAATGATATACACCATGTCTAAGAAAAGCTCCTAGGTGTCGATCTACCATTAAAGCTCATCGTCTTTTTTCTCATGCTGTCGAAGACTCCACCATCATCTCGCCACACTGCAATTACCAATTTCTTCCTCTCCTCGTCGCGATTTTAACAATACCTCCCATGTGGCATTTGGACACTCCAAGCTAAATCTGGCATCAAAGCTCACCTTGACTTTCAAGTATGCAGATTTGTAAACAAACAGTTGTGGGGTACTGAACAAACAGTTATAGGGTACTAAACAAACAATCAGTGAACAAACAGTTGTAGAGTACTGAATAAATAGTTATGGAATATTGAATAAACATGTACTATACGTGAACAATAGCGCGCTACAATAGGGCATGAATAGTAATGCATACTGTTCATGTTATGGGTACATATTATATTATGAACTTGTGGATCCATGACATAATTGCCAGGTTAGTTGGGGCTCTAGCTATGTATATTTGATGACAGAATCAGGAGTCCCAAAGATGAGAAAAGTTCACAATAGAGAGATAAAGCCCAGAACAAAACAACAAAAGGGCTCGACAATAACAACAGCCAAGGGGTCTGGCCCATAGCATTTCAAAAGATAGCATGAAGCAAACGGACATACATGTGAAATTTGGTGAGAATGGGTCTCTGGGTGGAGCCCAAACCAGCAATGAGGCATATCCAAGTAAAATCGACCTTTAAGATAGAAGCTATGACTTCCTGGCAGAATTTATTTGGACTTTTATAAATATTTAAAAATAAAAATAAAAAATAAGTTAAGTTAATTTTTTATTTTATGTATTTATAAACACTTAAATATACCCTACCAAACACCTAAATTTCTCTCGAACCATTAGAACATTACAAACAAATAAACAAATCTAATCGTTGCAACCCCCACTCCCATGTGCTCTACCAAAATGATGTCAACTCTTTAAGAGTCGTATCCGTCATGCTGTCAACCGCGTAAAGTTTTTACAGCTATAAATTGTGATGAAAGTCGCAATCAACTAACAAGTTGATACTAATGCAAATGAATCTAACTTGAATAAAGAAACGACAAGTTCTCTCTCTTTTTCTTTTTTTTTTTTTCTTTTTCCTTTTAGACAATAATGACTTATGGCTTTCACACCACCCACCTACCCACCCTTGTGTATTACTTTAAAGTAAACCACAATACTTATCTGCAAAACCAAACTTCACACACCTTACATCCAGATTGGATCAGATCATATTAGTTGGTAAAATAGCATTCCAAGCTCGTGCAGGCAACAACACATCTTTTATTTTTATTTTTTTTTCTGGTTGTCAAAATAGGTATAATTTCATTAATACGATGAAGTTACAAAATGCAATACACACTATTTAACCCCCTAAGATGTCAAAATTAGATGTTTATGAGGCAGAATGACACCTTACAAGTCCAATCTTCTAGTAGGTTAAGCAAATTTATAATCTTTTGCTATCCAATCAACGACCTCGTTTCCTACACGAAGAAACACGAAATAAGAGACTTCGAGAAACAGAATGAAATGAAGACCCTCTTAAATACCAACTCTCCTCGCCTTTTGACTTCGCTCCACCGCAACACATTCAAGACTAAAACTAGCAGACCACCGTAGACCAGTTTAAACAACACAGGGATGAATCTGTTTATTATGACTTTATTAAACAAAATTTCAAATGCAGTGAACTGTAATAACGTCATTTTGCATTTAAACTTCCAAGTTCCCATTGAGGAAAAGATCTCCAACATCAAAGATTATTCCAGTCATGGAACCGAAAATTCTGCATATTTAAGAGGCTTCACCTCATACGATCAGTGGCAGCTTTTGCTGAAGGAACGGCCCGCTCTACTGCCGAGCCAGGGTGCGTATTTGTTCAGGGGACAGAGATTCATCGAGTTAACTAATGTTCGTATTAAGCGGGTCAGTGATGGAATACATTCTCAGGGCATGAACTCAGAATTCATCCATGAAGCCCTGCTTCTTGACCTAAAAATTAAACCATATTCCACAGTGATAAAAGATCCCATCCGTAATAAGAGTATCAGAGAATGACTACAGAGGGGGCGCGACGAACATGGTGGCCCCATGTTCTGCTCATTATATTCGCGTTGCATACAAGCAAGAATCATCACTCACCATTCATCATTCATCCATCCACAAACTCCACTATTGCAAACATGAAATGAGAAGGAAAGGCAAAGAAAAAAGAATAGAACCAGGACAGCAATGATTTAACAGAGAAGAAGCATAGTAGTGGAATTTCACATTTCTATATTTACAAAAAAGTGAATTGGCTACACCCATGACCCAACACCAACTACAAAAGATTTTTTTTTTTTTTACAGATTCTTTTCCCATTGAGCCGCCCATAAAATTTCTCAAAAGCAACCCCAAAATGGTCTAATTTAAGAAAGCTGTTCCTCCTTGCATCTCGTACTTTACATCATGGCGAGAGGGCTCCTTTCAGGACCTCCTCACTATCAACACAGAATCACTCCTAAAACCCATAATTATTTTTGGTTAATAACAACTCAATTACCTTATAAAAGACACCGACATTGAATTACTTACAGACTCATCTGAACAATATATACACTAGGCAAAAGGACCTTTATCACTCTTCCTCTTTCCGTCGAAAATCTCCAAAATTCTCTCTTTTCGTTTCTAAACAGATTATAGCAGGTGAACTCGTAATATTAGAATTTTTCTATGTACTTCTTACTAGTTTAATAGGATTGGATTAAGGTCTTATCTAAGCCAAGGCAGGGATGCTGCAGTTTCTGCGATCCCTGTCAAGGCAATCAAAACCCTCGATTCTCACAGCTGGATTGTCACCAAAATTCGCCCTCACACACCCGCCTTTCCTGGCGGATGATGATGGGGACGTTCCCAGTCCAGACGGAATCGGGATAGCCCTTGGTGAAACAGGGGTGACCTTCTCATCCCCGAATCGAGCGTCCTGAATTAACGGGTTAGATACTCTGCTCGGCGGAGACCCACAAAAAAATGGGGGCGACGAGGCTACCTGTGTAGCAGATTGCTGTTCCACACCACCCTGTGAAAATAATAAGTTCCTCATCACATTCACATACAAATTAAACATCAAAATGAGTATTACCTTGTCAAACAAAGAATTATTTCCTAGCATATTGTTTCTGGACCACTAAATCTAAGAATCAGAGAACATAATCCACAGAAGTAAACCTACTAAAAGCATACGACATTCCAAACGAGCGAGCACATTAAACAGTTAAAACAGTAGATTACATAAACACTTACTGTGAGAAACACTATTAATAGCATACTGTTTCCAAGCCACATGACCCCTCAAACAGAGAACATAATCCACACAAGTCGCAATCCACATACAAGCACAACATAGGCCACAGAGTTAAGCATATAAAGCTTTATTATAAAGACCCACAAGCTTGTTGGAGCATATTCCCCTTCAGGGACCGAAGAACCTAAACTTTCTTCCTTTTATGCCTTTTCAACATAGCTTATGCCAAGTGCAGTATAAAAGCAGTTAAACAGTAGGTTATGCTAAAAAAGAACAAAGATTATCATTAACATAAAGAAGCAAGTCCTCTCAAAGGTTAGACATTAAAAAAAAAAAAGGGAAGTTGAAGAACAATATTGCAAACCTTTGCAAGCATGATGTCCAACAGCTCGTTTGCAGCTTTAGTATCACACACCTCTTGTTGATGACTGTTAATCAAAAAAGTATGTATACCCACTTAGTAAATCTACAAAAAAATTTAAAAAAAAATGAAGAAAATTACGAGCAAAAACTAACAAGACAGTCTTGAAAGATTACCTAACATGCCATCGTAGGGGTCGAACTGGAGAGTCGTTAATGGTGGCGTTAAAGAAACCAAGCCGCCGCGGCTTTGGACAGACCACTGGACAGACCACGACGTCTCGCTTATCGGAAATAGCTGCAACGGCGGAGCTTCTCATCTCTTCACGGGCAGCAAGAGTGGTTTGTTGAATAGCAAAGTGATGATTCATGTTATCTATGAAAATTAATTAGAAATAATTTATATTTATCTTCAAATTAGATCTATATGCACTCAGACCTGTTACACAAAAACACAAAAATGAAAATCAACCAGAAGCAAAAAAATAAAAATCGAAAACAGAAATAAAGTTTGAATAAAACGTAAAACAATGCAAAGCATTTATAATGTTCAGATCTAGTCAACGAATGGAGAAATTTTGACTTTTGGTGCACAGACAAAAAGAAATTGACAAATTCGCGTGCTAAATCGGACAAATTAGGGCTTCTCCTTTATGTGAAAATCACAAAAAGCTTTCAACTTTGTGATGAAGGAGAAGAAAACGATGCAGATCTACAGGAGAAGGGGGAAAAAAGACCAAACTTTTGGGAAAAAAATATGAACTAATTATTCTGAAAATAAAAAAAAATGAAATTATTCAGAAACGCGCTCAATTCCGTCGTACATCTGTCCAAAAAATCAAATAATGTCAATCTAAAAATCAGCTGAAAATAAAAAAAAAATTAACGAAGAAAAATATCAAACTTTTAGGTCAAACAAAACTCAATAGACACATCATATATGCTGAGTAATCACGTAGCTTTGACCCGAAAATTGAAGTAAAAATAAGTGCACAACTACCCCAAAAAAAACAGGAAATTGAAAATTCTGATAGTTAAAAAAGGAAAAGCAGCTTAAAAAATTGAATTTTAGACCAAAAATCAGCTTTAGATGAATTAAAATAGCAGAAAATTTACTTGGAAAACCGTATCCGAACTGCAAAACAAGCTCTACCTGCTAACAACAAATCACTTACACACCACGTATTATGAATACATACATGTACATATATATGTGTGTGTGTGTGTAGAGAGAGAGGGCGGGGAGAAAGTCGTACCTTTGGCTTTGGGAGCTGTACACAAAGTGGAGGGGGACTCTTAGGAGGAGGATTTGGAAGACTGAAATGCTAATAATAATAAGAAGAAGAAGAAACAGAAAGGGGAAAAAAAATAAACGGAAAAGAAAAGTAAATGAAGAGAGAGAAAAAGAAGGAAAGTGAAAACGGAAAGGGAGAGAGAAGAAAGGGTCAGTGTGTTTGGACAAAGTGTAGGGGAGAAAGAGATAACAAACACCCCGCTCCTCCACATTTTATACCACACGCATCCCCATCACCGATTTTTTTTTTCCCTCTTTTCCTGTTATTTTTTCCCATTTTCTTCAGGATATTAAAATAGAAAAAGAAAAGGGAAATTTTGGGAAATTGAAAATGCGTGTGGTAGGCAGGATATACCTTAAAAAGGTCTGCAAATGAAAAGGATGTGATGTGGTTTTGACTAATTTCTGT
This sequence comes from Cordia subcordata, assembly GCA_028554755.1. Taxonomy (NCBI): domain Eukaryota; kingdom Viridiplantae; phylum Streptophyta; class Magnoliopsida; order Boraginales; family Cordiaceae; genus Cordia; species Cordia subcordata. The sequence continues at coordinate 8,535,934 of JAPTOF010000020.1, forward strand.
TGGAAAATTGCACTTTAGTCCCTGGAGATAATGCAATTTTTTCTTTTATCCAACCTTGTATTTTTTTTTTTTTGACCAAATAGTGGAATATTTGAAACAAAGCTGAAAGCTTAACCCATTCCTTGGGATAATCCTTACACAAAATGGAAAATAAGTAATTGAAAGAATGGTATAAGAAAAGAATTCCTCTAAGGCAAATCAAGAAATAATTCTAGTAACAATAGAGTTTAATACAATCTTAACATGGAGTCATTGGATAAGAATAATAGTCTATAACGCATTACATAAGCGGTCTAGTTGTCGAGTTTAAGTAGGAATGAGGTCTTTCAACATCCAGCTAAAGTCTTATTCCTAAATGCTAATGCTCAAGCCCGAGTCCAACAACATTGGAGCTCTATGGGGCCAAACACACGGACCCAACTGAGTCGTAACCCTCCTCAAGTGGAGCGCTTCCTAGACCTGAGATACACAAGCTATGGTCAATAATAACTCATGAGGAATGTTGCTAATCTAATTACTAAGTAACTGGCTGCGAGTAAATTTCTTCACAATCCAATCTACAACACCATTATCTTTTCTCTTAACAAGATGTTATTTCTTCAAAATGTTAAAAGTATTTTTTTCATGACCAAATATTTATCAAAATCAATACCCTATCAATTTACCAACTTTGCCATTACAAACCTGATACGTCCGTATATGTGTTTTTAGTCCATTAAAAATTAAATAATATTTATAATTAAAGGATATATATTCAAATTTAAAACTTTGAATCTATCTAATATACAATATGAAATAAACAATACACTTTCGATTAAAGAAAAAAGGATTCCATATTTGAAAATATATAACAGACTCGTGTACATGCACATTCAATATCAGGAAATGGAACCACATGGTACACTTTTGGCATTTGTGATAAGAATAAATATGAGATAATTAATTTGGGAGATATTAATAGAATATTTTTTAAAGGTGCAAAGTACAAATCGCCCAAAATCTTGTACCCTTTGACTAGTATATGTTTCTTGATATTATTTTTTTAATGGAGAGATCATGATTTCTTGATTCATGCAGGCGGTGCCTGCCATCGACTGTTGCACCCACTTGGCCACTTAGTTTATTTGTTTAATTTATTTATTTTGGACCAAACAATCTGTTCCAAAGTATCGCAATTTGTAAACCAATGAGAGTGAGACCACTCGAGACATTGTACTCCCTACTGGGCGTTGGACACGTGGATGATCAGATTTTGCCGTTAATTTCCAAGGCTGTTAGGTTGGCATGCCATTTGCTTTGGGTTTTCCTAGAATCTCGATGCAGTAGCCAGTACAGTAGCACTTGGGGATTTTCGCTTATTTTTCCATCTCAAGTGATTTTATTTATGACTCTAATTTAAATTTTTAAACATTACTTTTTAAAATTTTTATTTTTCTAATATGTTAATTAAGCATAGGCATGTGATACTTGAATAATAAACTAAAGTGATAACTAATATTATTCTTTTTTTTGGTTGAATTATTAATTGCCTCACCTTATAAACAGAAGAATACAAATTTAACTTTAAAAAAATACACTTATAGGAAGGACTGTTATCATTCCTCTTATTTTCTTTATTTTCTGTGCTTTGAGTTTTTGTTTTTTCTTTTGTTTCTTTTTTCTTGTATATGTTGTGTTATTTTCTTTTCCTTTATGACATAGCATGATTTTCTTGTGTTGGTAGCTTTATAGCTTTACTTCCTTTGTGGAATTTGGAATTGGTCAAGTCTTTGAAGCCTTTTGAATTGTTTTTTATTCCGATTGAAGACCTTGTTCTCTTGCTCGAAACTCTCTCTTATCTTTTTGTACCAACTATGTAACTCAACATGTTTCATTTTACCAATTGTAAATTGGTTCGCTTAATTGAAAATTATGGTAGGTTTTTCTTTTTTTGTTGCAACATGCACCCTTTTTATGGAGATAAAATTTGTTATAGAAATTTTGATTTTTTACTCTTATCTTTTTGTACTGGTTATGCAACTCAACATGTTTCATCTTACCAATTATGAATTGGGTCGCTTAATTGAAAATTATGGTAGGCTTTTCCTTTTTGTTGCAACTTGCATTTTTTTCTAGAGATAAAATTTGTTACGTATAGAAATTTTGATCTTCTACTTAGTTAAAGTTTGCGTAAAGTGTCTTGTTGTTTTTGACAAAACAATCGTGTGGCAAATGGTATCATTTGGGAATTATAATAAGTTTTCTTTCTTGTGTTATGACATTCGCCCCCTTTTTCGAGCTAAATTTTGTTATGTATTGAAACTTTCATGATGTTGTACTTAAGTTGGTGTTGGTATAAATTATTTTATAATTTCTAATTAAAAAAATCTTATCATTTGTTTATGTCACTAGTAGAGGAGGAATTTGTACTAATTCTAAAAATAGAGGAGGAAATTTATACTAATTCACTTAACCTTTTTTCGTTATCAATAAATCAAAATGTATTATGTGTGCGTTTTTTACACTCTCTGTTAACTTTAACAAAAAAACTAAAAGAATGGCTCAATGTGCAACGTTTTCAAATCACAGAGGTGTATCACCGAATTTTGAAAATACAGGGTGCTTTATGCAATTTTGGCAAAACATAAGAAGATAAAATATATTTTACTCAAAAAAAAAAAAACTGTTTGTTACTAGGATCTTATATCATGGTCCCTCACAAGTGCTCCTTCATTAAGTATTTTGCTCATCTTGTTTGTTCACTATCTTACAACTATTTCTTCACTGACTATTTGTTCACTACTCCACAACTATTTGTTCACTATCCAACAACTATTTACTCACTGACTATTTGTTCATTACTCCACAACTATTTGTTCACTAACTTTCATATATACATTAAATATTTATTCATTATTCCACAACTATTTATTCAATGCTCTCTGACACATATAGACATATACAAATACATAAAATATTTGTTCATTATTCTACAACTATTTATTCACTGATTTTCATATATACATCAATGCCCCACAACTATTTGTTCACCCCATACGTATGCATACTTGAAGGTAAGGCAGACTTTAATGGCAGATTGAGCTTGAAGCATCTAAACACCACGTGGGAGGTACAATTAGAAAAGTGACGAGGAAAGGAAGAGAATAGTAATTGTGACGTGATGAGATGATGCCAGAATCTTCACGAGCATGAGAAAGAAAACGATGGACTTTAATAGTAAATTGACACCTAAAAGGTTTTTTTGGACATAATACTCATCATTACGATCAGCGAAAATAGGTGAATTTTATGGTGGTCTTTATTCTATGTGAGATAACCTGTGATGTCAGCGGTAAAGCAAAAAAGAAATAAAAGAGAAGAAGGCAGAAGTGAAGAGAGAGAAGAATGAAGATAGAGAAATATTTGTTTGTTTTTCTTTTCTTTTTTTTTAAAAGTGAGGGAGCAGCTAGCTTCATGGTACCACGTTTTGCAGGAGCAACATACAATTTGCATTTGTTACTACTTGTTGCATGTAGAGAAACAAAAATCTAAATGTCATATTTTTTTTGCCTATCTCAAATTGTAATAAACTCTCATAAAACTTTTGCTTCATGGATCACTTGATCATTTTCTTTCTTTCTTTTCTGTGTCCCCAGCCCAATTTCTTTAAAAGAAAAATATACATTTTTTGAAGATATTTTACTTCAGAAATTAATTCATCCCTCGTATTGGAAAAAAAAAATAGTTTATAAATATTAAATTATATACTTCTAATAACCACCGAGCAAAACTTTCAAAAATTCACGCTTATCTGCTGAACATTAGTCGTTCTGTGGTTTTAGTCTAATCAAAACCACGAGTCTTCAGCACCGAAAGTCACTTAAAATGGTTCCCAAGAAATAAAAAATAAAAAAAGCTCGTTAGTTGTCAGGCATTATAGAACCCATGTGCCTAAAGTTAATCAAAGTCAAAGTAACCATGAGCACCATCAATGTACAAGTGCCCTGCACTACTGATTGATGAGCTTATTCTGTTTCCTCTTTTCAACTTTTTGCGAGGCACAATAATTCTTTCTTTCTTTTAATTAATTTTTTGTCAAGCTATAATTGACCAATGTGATAAGCGATAACAATTAACTAGAAGTCATGACAAGAGAAGAACAATATAGACAAATTATTAGAAATTACCTGATTAAGGAAATATACACTTTACTAATTACTTCAGTTAGACAAATTATTTAATCTTTTAAGAAAAGAAAGGCAAATGACAGCCTACCCTTCTATGATTTACCTTAATGTATAGCCATAGGTCATTACTTTAGGGATATATGTATTATATATTTGAGGATCACGGGTACTCGAAGGAGGGGTTGTTCTTTGTCTATTTAGAGGGGTGTGTTATTTTATACATTTGAGAATCACAGGAAGGTTTCGTGATTATTTTGAAATAATATACACTTATAATGAAGCACAAAAAATAAGATGCTATTTCCCTAAGAAGAAAAAACAAATTATAATTTAGATGAAAAGAGTCAAAAAGTAAGTTTTTAAGTGTACGCCTATAAGGTTTTGAGATTTAGATCTCCTTGTAACAATAATATTACACAAATAATAGTAAACTATCTAAATTAAATCTTCAAATTTCATCATTAACTACTTATTATTAAACTTTCTATGATGTTATCTTAGAACATCTCATTGACATGATCTCTTCGATCACTACAATAACATCACACATATTTAATAGTAATTATATCATTAGTTAATTTGTTATTGGATTTTTCTTAAGATGAGCAGATGACAACAGCTCAATGACCCTTTGAGATACTAACCGTCTTATACAACTTTAACATTTTTACTGAGGTTTGAATGTGGAGATACAATCATGGGTCAACAGTTGTGTCTCATGCGGAGGATCCAACATTGTCTAGCTGTCATTCTTCTTTTATGTACGTTGTCCATCTTTCAAACTACAAATCATTGACGTCTTTTGTTTTCCTCTTCTTCTTTTTGGTGATGGAAGTCAACGAGATCTCGAAAAATAAAAATTGGTCTTGGAAAGATCATCAAATCAAATCCATCGTTGTTTCTTTGTTTTTTTTTTTTTTTTTTTTTTTTTAAGGGTTAATCAAAGGAGAACCTCTTTCCCACCTGGCCAGAGGCCCCTTAACCAGGCGGGAGGTAAATCGAGGGATGTGCGTGAGTGGCAGCCCGACCAGGGAGAGTTTCTTTGTTTTCTTCTTTGGGGTTGAGGTTGAGGAATATCAGGATTATTCAGGATCTCCTTTCCAATATCTAAGGGCTTATTTAGGTTAGTTTTTTTTAGAAAAAATATATATTTTAAAAAATTTATATTAAATTTATAATAATTATTTGATTAATTTTTTAAAAAATTGAAACATTGAAAAGAAGCTCAAATACAAATTTTTTTTAAAAAAACTAGGATTTCAGCTTTTTACGAAAATTAAAAAAGTACTTTTGAAAAAAGTCAACTCAAATAAACCATAACTTTAATTTCCTTGGTTTTCGCACTCATTTATGTGGGTATTCTTAATTCACGTTAGGGTTCTTAAGAATATTCTAATAATAAGAGTTAAAAACAGACACGATTCATTTGCCTAGTTCGAAACCATCCTGTGTTAGGTGAGTACTTTCGACTTAGAGGGTATTTGGTTTGGCTTTTTTTTTTTGGTCAAATTTATTTAAAACCTAATTTAAGCTAATCGAAGCGATTATTTTAATTTACAAAAGTATTTTTTTAAGTGGCTTTAAGTAAAAAATAAAAAGTTCCCCACCCGCAACTTCTGCTTTTTATAGCTTTAAACACTTTGGAAAAAGTAAGTTTAACCAAATCATTTACTATCTTATCTTTATCTTTTTTATTTTTATTATTAAAATATCTTTACTTTTTTATCTTATATTTACCTTTTAATCTTTTAGTATCCTTACTAATTATTTTAACCATGTTAGTTACTTTTCAATCTACTTTAATCAAACATGTAAATATTTTTTTTATAATTACAACTTTTATTCAAACACGTAACTACTTAAGGTCGACAATAAGAAAAATTGCTTAAAACTTAAAGTATCTTTAAGTAACTTTTTGATAAGCCAATCCAAACACCCTCTTAAATGGTGCTATGGGACTTACCGCTCTTCCGAAATTTGTCAGTTGGCACTCAGTTTTTGTTGGTTGTTTTGATGGTTAAATTCAGCCAATTTTTTTTTTTTGCTACAAAAAAAAAGAAACTTATATCACAAGTGAGAAAGTATTAGAGTATACATTTTCAATACAAATCAAGTGTCTGAATAAAATTGAATTTCAATATTTTTGATGCTTCCCTTCCATTTTAAATATCCCCTAACGTCCTTCATTTAATTTTAATTTTGTGTCAATGTATAACAAAAGAGTGTGAGTGGAGAGAACCGTACATTTTTGTCCGATAGGCGTTGGAGGGGTTCCCTTCAATATCTTCTATTTAACACAATGTCCACCCACGTTCTGACAAAGGGCAAAAAAAAATAAGAAAAGAAAAATGCTCACCAACAACGCTCTTCATCTAATTTTAATTTATATTGGTTTGAATAATCGATATAAAAATCATGTTGTTGTTTTTTTTTTTTTTGGGTGGTGATAAAAATATAACGTTGGTGATGGTCATTTTATGTTTAGGTGGGAAACGAGAAGCAAGAGCAATGTTTGATGCTGTTGGGTGTTTGTGAATGAAATGACGCGTTGGCCATGTTTCTGTTCCTTGACTTGCGAGATTGGCTTTCAAATTTGGATATGATGCTTCTTTCGTACCCACGTGTCACTCCGCAACGGCCTCCCTTCTTTAATATCTATGCCCCCTGGCCCTGGAACCTTCCCTTGCTGTTGAACTCAAAAAGAAAAAAAAAGAGAAAAATCTTCCCTTAACTATTTTGTGTCGATTCTTTTAAAATTAAAAATCGCTCACAAATAACTGAATAAGTGTACTTGTTACTGACTTAAGTAATTTCAATTGTCGAGTTATAAAATTTTATCAATAAACTTATAGATAAACGTGTTAGGGGACAAAAATTGTTGATTGTTGTGTGAAACCAGGACTTGGCGCTTAATAAAGGCAAATTTATGTATAATTTTTACATATAAATTCAAAAAATTAAGTACAAAAATGTATAATATCTAATATAATAATGACATCTTAATACACATTAAAATACATAAGTAAATAACTATAGTCTCTTCAAATAAAATTACATTTTGTAATGGTCCTCCTGCATGACTTAATATTTTCAAATCTTTTAATATATATATATATATATATATATTTTTTTTTTTTAATTTAAAGGAGATCAAAGGACGACTACATGCAATTAATGGGAATTGATCCTAAGACTATACATACTAAAAGTGAGAGACATACTATTTGACCACTACTTTGTTTAATATTTACAATGTTGTTATTATGTTTTTGGTTGGGATTCACAATATTATTAAATATATCTTTCCTTACATAAGTGATCAATGAATTAGATATTGTGCTACTTATTTTATTTTATTTTATATATATTCTTCTCATTTCTTTAATTTTTTTCATTTCATTTTCTTGCTTTTTATGACACAATTAATTATACATATTTTTTCATCTTAATTTATTTTCTATTTCTTTGGTTAAAGAAATAGTAACACGTTCATTATGAGAGGCAACATCTCATATAATTTGGTCTTTCATTATCTAAGAAGATAATAAAAAAAAATATACTATATATTTTCTTTTCAAATGAAGGGGTGCTTGATTGTTTGGCCTTATAGTCTAAGAATTGCATTTTCGGCCATCTTGAGGAAAATATTGTACTTTCAAACATATAGAGTAATATTTTTTGAAAAAAGGAAGAAAAATAATTTTGATATGATGGAAAAATAGTTTCTCAAAAACATCTTTCAAAAGTTCTAATTTGGAGCTTCTAATTTTTTAAAAAAACTTTTTTAGATTTGGTTCATATGTAAAGCTATTTCTTAAACGGACTAACTAAATTAGTTTTAGGCTTTAAGGATGTTTGGCAACACTTATTTGGGGCTTATTTACACCAAATTATAAAACAAAATATATGTGAAAGGTCCTCTTTCTCCAAAGTGTTGATAGTTAAGCATTCGAATTAAGGAATGCCAAAAAGTCTCTTTAACTCACAAAAGACAATTTTGAGCATCTAAAAGTTGGATCAAACAGGGTTCTAATCTCTATGTAATAGTCACTGCAAAAATTGTGAGTACACAGGCATTCTTCCATAAAGAAACGAAGACGATCACTTTACTACATTTGACCAAAAAGTATTAAGGGGCAGATAGAGTAACCAAATAGTAATTTATTATAGCCAAATTTTTTCAAATTTCAATTTATGTATTTCAACTACAAATTGTTTGATTTTATCAAGGAATTTTTTCATTTAACCCTCTTAATGTATGGGGTTAGTGACAGTTGATCCTCTAATATATATTAAAGGCTTATTCAGCAAATTTAGCTATTGGAGTAGCTGATAGCTGTTGTATTTAGTTGTTAGTGGATAGCTATTTAACTAGCTGATTAAACAAAATGTGTTTGGCAAAATTAGTTATTAGATTAGCTGATGAATGTTAAATGACGTAAAAGGACATTGATATCATGTTATTATTATTATTGTTATTACGATAATTGTAATTACTATTACTATTATAAGAATAAGATAATATATTTCATAATTAGATATTTATTTTCATAATCATATTTTAATATTAAAGTATAACTAATTTTTTAATAAAACATTTATATCAATATTACAAAAATTAATTTTAATAGATTCAAAATTATTTTGTTAAAAAAATGTACTAATAAAACGTATGCTTTTAATAATGTTGATTATATAGAAATTAAAATTCATTTTTATGTTATTTCTTATTTATATTTGTGAAAGAAAAGATATAAATATAGAGAGAGATTGGAAAAAGAATAGAAAAAAAATGGAAAAAGGGTAGAATTGCAAAAAAAAAAAAAATGAAAACCTAAACGCTACCTGAAACGCTAAAATTTTTAGCTTTTGAGAAATGCTAGTTGAAACGCTAAAAGCTACCTAAAAAGCTACTTGAAATGCTAGTTTACTGAACAATAATAATTTAGCAAAATAGTGTTTTGACTAATCAAAACGTTAAACGCTACTTGAAAAGCTGTTGCCGAACAAGCACTAATAATTACTTAACTCCATTGACAAAAAGTCAAACTTGTTAAAATAAACACCGTTACTTATATTTCAAATTTGTCCTTAATATTTTCTTCTAAAAATAAATTTTAGTCAAAATATATCATTTCTCAAACATAAAAAATATTATAAAACTTTTAAATTTGTCCTCAAACCTATTGAGATCCGTAGCTCATATTGTAGAATTACTATTACTCTCAAACTCAATGATAAAGTTTTAAATTAAAAAAGTATAAAAATGAACAAAGATTAACAAACAACTATAACCTCATCCTCTCACTGCTTCAAAATCTAATCCGTAAATTAAAGTTTTATATGATTTCCCAAGTTTCACGATGGTGGCTCTATGATGAAAATATAAATCTCACTTAAAACGCGAACATCAAAATATAGGGCATTTCGGGTGCTATATGGACATTTAGAACTTTGCTACAAAAGGATGAGCATGCTTTGGCATTCTAATTAAGAGGGTGTTTAGCTTGGCTTATTTGGTGCTTACAAGCACCTAAATAGTAAAAAACATATTTATGTGTGCTTTTTCTAGGCTTATAAGTGCCTAAATAAGCAAAGCCAAACATCCTCTAAGGCAAAAAAAAAAAAAATGGATACTTCCTTGTGATATACGAAAGTATCACGTGACCCCTTTGTGTTCCAAAACTTTAGATCATCCGCTCGTGTTTTTTTTAGAAATTTATTACGTTGTCCCCCTCCGTCAATTTCTCCATTAGATTGGAGCCACACGTGCTAAAAATGCAGTTGGTCTAACATTTTTATGCGTTTTAGTTTCTATTTGGACGAAATTATCCTTGGGATGACAAAAAGGGTAAGTTTCACTTTGCCCTTGCGATATGCAAAAGTATCACATCACCCCCTCCCCGTGTTCCAAAACTTAAAATCGTCCCCTTGTATTTTTTTTTTTTGAAATTTATTATGTTACTTCCTTCCGTAAATTTTTTCATCATATTTGAGCCATACGCGCTAGAAACATCGTTGGTCTAGCATTTTTACTCGTTTTACTTTCTATTTGTACGTTACCTTCTATTTGGACAAAAGATAATAAATTCCTTATTTCGGTTTTTTTTTTCGTCCTTTGCATTGAATCATATCACCGTACTTGATTAAAATTCATGTAATTGCAAATGAAAAGCTCCAAAAACCTCCTCGACCATTTGCAAAACAGAGCAAAAGAAGAAGAAAAAAGAAAGAAAGCAAAAGCAAATATGGGCCACTCTAATGTCTGGAATTCTCACAAAAGGGAATTGAAGTTTTGGAAACATAAGAGGCAACATGATACTTTCGCATATTACATAGAGACAATGTGGTACTTTCACATATCACAAGAGAGTAACATGAAATTTACCATCTAGGAATTAGAGGTGCAATTTTGTCATTTTAAGCTTAGATTTAACCGTGTTAGTGTTAAACTAATAGTAGGAGAGGATGTGATCAATTTTGAAAAAACACAAGGGATGGTCTGAAGTTTTTGAAATACAGGAGAGTAATGTGATACTTTGGCATATTAAAGAAGGGAAACGTGAATTTTTCCCAAAAAGAAATGACCATTTTAAGTATAAGTCAACTAAACTAATGAAGTTCTTGTTATATATGTGTATATGAGAGATTTGAAGATGGATCTAATCAATTTAGATTTTCTTCCACCAATCTTTATTTTGTAATTTGTAATAAATTATATTATGACGGGAGCAATAGGTCACGTGACTATATATAAAATTTGATCTAAAATTGCTTTCACTAGAAAATCATATGTAGCAATAGACATGCCCAGGTCATTTTATTACTCTACAAGATGAGCAGCAGATCTCGATAGGTTTGAGAGCAAATTTAAATTTCACAATATTGTTTGGAAAAATGATATACTTTGACTAAAATTATTTCAAGAGGAAAATATTAAGGGCTAATTTGAAATATAAGGAACAATGTTAATTTTAATGGGTTTGACTATTGCTTAATAGAGTTAAATGACAATTAATATATATTAGGGGACAAATTATCACTACTCATATATCAAGGGGGGTAGGTGGAAACAGCCCTTTTATTAATTTGGGGCATCCATTAGCCGCACCGCAACTTTACAGGATTTACACTTCTAAAGTAAATCTACTTAATGTTATCTAATAATGTGTGTTTTTTGGCAAGGAAGAAGAAAATTCGGATAAAAGTAAACTACGAAAGGGAAAATTCGGTAGTAGATATCCCTATATGAAACAAAGGCATTAGAGGAAATGGCTTTAACGATGGTTTCAACATTATTGAATTTCAATGATAATGGCGTGAAAACTTTTTTTCTAATGGCTAATAAAAATGAGGTGCAAAATTTCATCGGATCTCAAAGCATTGCAACTCGTTAGAGCTTCCTTGTCGTTCCTAAAAATGATTAAGGTTGTACCCTGTTAGAGGAACTCGTACAAGTAGCTTTTTAGTTGAGTTTGATAATGCCTTGAGGTGGAGATTGCCTTGTTTGAGAAAAGAAAAAGGGACATCATACTATATACTAGATATGAAAATGCGTTGAGTTTGCACCCGATTATCAAAGTAGACATACGTGGTGAATTATTAAAAGAAATTGACGTTATCTTATTTAGTATAACGGTAAAAAATTGTTCGGAATGAAAACACATACACAATTAAGCAATGAAATGTATGATATTTTTAACCTAAAATACATACAAATAAGGAACTGTCGCCTTTATCTTTACTTCTTACAGAAAAAGAGGTGATTAGTTAAAACACTGCCAATAGTCGTCTATGTTCTCAATATGGACGACAGTTTACTAACTACTACCATAAAACTGTTGTCTTTTGCGAAATTTTTGTGGTGATCAACTTTTTACTTATATTTACAAGTTAAAATTAAAAAAAATTTACTATACGAATAAAGGATATGATTACAACTAACTTTATAGAAAGGCTAACGCGTTCTCACTTTGGCTTGATATGGGGAAATCTATAAACCCCTTTATAACAGGCTTACTATTTTGCTAGTATCAATAAAAAACTATCTTCCATAGTCACAAGTTTTTGATGAAATAAATAAAGGATAAATTACATGTTATTCTTTTGTACTCTGATTTATTTTCATTATATTTCTTTAAGTATAAAAATTAGCTAATTACTTTTTTGTACTCTGACCTATATGCACCATACCCCTTGTAGTATTAAAAGTGGCTAATTATCTCCCTGAAGTTTTTCAAAATTGTGCGAAATACCTCCCTACCGTCATGTAGTTCAAAGGATATTTTGCACACTTTTTAAAACTTTAGAAGGGTATTTTGTATACTTTTAAGAACTTTAGGGGTATTTAGTTAGCTTTGATACTATAAGGGACATGGTGTACATAAATCAGAATACAAGAGATAATTAGTTAAATTTTGATACTATAACTAGCATCATGTACGTAAGTCAGAATAGGAGAGAAAAATGCAATTTACTCGTAAACAAAATACGGTCAAGAGTTAAAAATCCCTCACTGCCGCTTGGAGAACCTCCCAAAAACCTGAATCTCTCCTCTTTCAAATCTACAAGCACATCTACTTCAGAACTGCTGAAGAAACGCCCGAGCATTTCCTCCTTCTCTGCCCGTGGAATCAAGCCGTGTGGTTTGCTTCATCTATCCAGTGTGCTATCTCCCCATCTTCCATCCCTCGCCTTGATATTTGGTTGGATTTCACCTTCTCCCAACTGTCCATCCATGGACCCCTGAAAGATGAAGCTTGCTCCTTGGTTGCTTTTCTTTGTTGGTTTATTTGGAAAGGCCGTAATGATTTTGTCTTTAAAAGGCAAGCGAGTCAATCCTCTCCATTCTCTCAACATGGCCTATCTTGCTCATGATGAATTCATGCAATCTAGGCAGTCAACCTCTTCAATGGTTCATCATCCTCAGCTTCCTGCCTCTGCTATTGCAAACAGATGGACTCCTCCTTCGGGAAATTCGATTAAAATCGATGTTGATGGCTCCCTTGCCCCTCCTCTCGATGGTAGTATCGGTATTATTTGCAGGAACTCTGCTGGCTCTTTTATCTGTGGTTTCGCTACAAGAGTGCTCTGCTCGTTAGCCATCCTTGCTGAAGCTATTGGCGTCGCTAAAGCCTGCACTCTTGCTGAATCCTTTGGCTGGACTTCTGCAATTATTGAAACTGACGCATTTCGTGCTCTCACTGCTGGCAGCCTTGCCTTCCCCATGAAGATCTCTGGGATCATCTCAGATATTCACGCCTTTTGCCAAAGTGGCCTTGACATTTTGTTCACCCGTGTGGCAATGCAGCTATGGATTGGGTTGCTAAAACTTGCAGGAATGGCTCCTGTACCCCTTGATTGTTCTTCCAATCTCCCTGTTAGGATTTCTTACCTCCTTTGTAAAGACTTTGAGTTTTGTGGCATTGGACAACCGCATGTGTTTTTGTTTTCTTTGACTGCTTTCCTTGACCCCAAATGGGGGGAAAAAAATATTGGACTTCATTGTTACAGTGTGATTGGGATCATCTTATTTTAAGATACTTATTCTATTAAAATTTAGAAATATATTATAAGATTTAAGATATTTTATCACACATACTATACATTTTATAGTTGTAAAAAATACGATAGGATTGATTCTTTATTTCTTATAAAAAAAAGTATAATTTATTTTGATTTTTTATAGAATGTATAATAATGTGCCCTTATTTTAATGAGATAAATATTTTAAAATAATAATATAATAAACAGAACATTAGTCTAATGGGCCTATCCTTTGACAACCAAAAGCCGGAATAAAATGAGTCGAGCGTGCCCCCAGGGGCATAGGTGAGTTGGTAAGTGGCCAGGTGATTAGGGTGGAGACACCCTGACAACGCGGGATCGAGTCCGTGTGGCGGCAGTACTCCGCTGAAATATTGCGGGGCTGTTGCTGGATTTCCACGCCCGTTGGTCCTCTCCCTGGTCGGGCTGCCACTCACGCACATCCCTCGATTTACCTCCCGTCTGGTTAAGGGGCCTCTGACCAGGTGGGAAAGGGGTTCTCCTTTGGTTAACTCTTTTAAAAGAAAATGAGTCGAGCGTTTTTATAGCGGCTTAGACCTTTCTAATCAGATTTCATCATCATGCTAGAGCTCTTGGTCATTAGCAATCATCACAATAAGTTAAACAATATGAGTACAACTCTAGTGCAGCATAGATTTACTGAGTCATCACCATTACCACTTTCCATGCGGCTTGGGCTCCACTCTCTAAGGCTTTGCCGTTTCTTCCCCTTGACATCAATCATCTCGGATGTGATCTTCTCTCCACGGCATTAGCGTTCCTCTTATGTTGCTTGGGTTCAAGAACTATATCTTTTGCAATTTAGACTCTCAGTTCAAACGTTTTTAGCACATTACTTTAAGAGTATCATGTCATTTTGAGAGTTTAACGAGAGTGACACACTAGAACTTTTCTTTATTACTTTTGATTCATAGTTATATGGGAAGAATTTAGATTTATTTTTCTATGTGTAGAGATTCCTTATTTCAATTGTATACTAACAACTTCTATACTTTTAGACAATCATTTCTTTAGGAACATTTTATTCCAGTTTTACTACACTATTAACCTATTTTAGGGACACCATACTTTTGTTGTATGCCAATATATATCTTTATTTTAGATTTTTAATTTAATTTAATTATATTGGTTGTTGATGACAATATTATATTTTTAATTACTAACATTTTTTTTTGTTATTAATACTAATTTTATTTTATTTTTAACATAAAACTTTTCTAAATAGTTAGTACAATAAACAAAGAATTAGTAATTAAAATGCAATTAAAAATAATAAACACTTGAAGTTGTTTTTTCTTTTTTTTTTTAAAAAAATCTTTTTCGATCGTTGAAATGTTTAGAGCATCGGTCACAGATGGGTTTTGTCTCTTATAAGTGGACAATGTGTTTCCAAGTTTAAGAGCCTATTTCACTAAGCTTATTTTTAAGTGCTTATAAGTAGATGGTGCTTATAAGTAGATGGTGCTTATAAGTAGAAAGCTGCTTATAAGTAAATAATAAATA
This sequence comes from Cordia subcordata, assembly GCA_028554755.1. Taxonomy (NCBI): domain Eukaryota; kingdom Viridiplantae; phylum Streptophyta; class Magnoliopsida; order Boraginales; family Cordiaceae; genus Cordia; species Cordia subcordata. Next base: position 8,551,170 of record JAPTOF010000020.1, read on the forward strand.
AGTAGAGATATGTTTGAATAATATATACTTATAAACTACTGATATATTTGGTAAATAAGTACTTATAAGTAGCAATGGTAGTTAAAGTGACTAAAAAGGATATGTTATTAATTAATGTGATAAAACTATTTTAAATTTTAAGAGTAATATTGTCTTTTTACAAGCTTTTCCAAAAGTGATTATAAGCTATTAGAAAATAAACTGCTATCCCTAACTTTTTTTTTTCTCAACTTATAAGCTGATAAAAAAGTGCTTATAAAACACTTAGCCAAATATATCAATTATTATTTTTAACTTATAAATTGGTTTGACTTGGTTATAAGACTAGCCAAACACCCTCTAAGGATCACCTATAATATGAGGCGTCAACTACGGATGATGTTGGAGTACTCTGATAAATGGGAAGAGGAAGGAAGCCGAATGACTATTGCCACTTTGTTTTGAGTTTGTTTAACCCAATTTTTAGCTATTAAAAGATATTTTATGAGTTTAAAAAGTTAAAATTAATTTGTTCGACTTTTCTTTGAAGAACTTTTTAATAAAAATTAAATTTAAAAAAGATGAAAAATCAAAAGCTCTAAATTAAAATTTTTTAAAAAAGACTTTTGAGAAGTTATTTTTATATTATGTTAGAAATTATTTTTTATTTATTTTCTTTTAAAAATACTACTCTATATTTTTGAAAGTCTAGCCTTACCCATAAAATTACCAATAGTTCAACTCCTAAATATAATGTCAAACAATCAACAATTTTTATTTACAATATTTTTATCTAAACTCTACAACTAAAAGATCTATAACTCAATTGCTGAACACGTGAGCCATACAGAGCTTTAGACATGATGAGACACATAAACTTATATTTAACATGATTTGACCCTTTATCATACATTAACAATCTAAAATTTGAAAGAAAATAATTCACTATCTGGAATAATTGTTACAATTCATGATAGTTCTTCCAAGCAGTTATACGCTTAATTTTTCATAGCTTAATAGTTCCTATCAAATTGATCAAAATCGAGCTTGATAACAGGATGTAGCTTAGCAGTAGCATTCCTTACTTGGGATTTATAAATTTTAAGTTCGAGTCATATATAGGGGTAAATAAGAAACTACTATTAATCCTTTTAAAAATATTGATTAAAATCGAGCTTGATTAGGTGATGAAGACCCGCACCATGTGCATCAAGATGCAAGCACCACAAATGCACTTGTTCTGCTGCCTTTCCTTTTGGTTAATAACCGTGGAACGATCAACAAGGTAAGAGCAGATTCTGAACCTTCTTCTCATCCGGAGCCATTGCATTCTTCACACCTCCCTGTGGTCCATACCAACTTTTGATTGCAAGATTATATGATAGAAAATTGCAAAGTTTTACATGTGTAAGATATGATTTAATCTGAATGCCTCATACGGAGAGTGACCCCCAAACTTTTAGCGAAATGTTATATATGGGGCCTTATTTGATTTATTAGAGAATAAAGTTAGCAAACTTTTATTTAGTGGTACTAAAACATATAGTTTAATGGTTACATACCAAAAATACTTTTCGTTGGGGTTAACTAATTTCTCAAATTAAAAATATTTTCTACAAAAAATTGTGATGAGAAGGAACTACACTCTTAATGTGATATATTCTATCGGTTTGTAAGGAGATATTTAAGGAGTTTGCGCTTGGGAGTGCGACAAGATGATATTTAAAGTTAGTCATTAGTTAGAAGAGAGAACTAAGTGTTATACGGAACAAAGTATTATCGAAGTCACCTTTTGAATCCATAATGAGGAAAATTATAATATTCTACGTCGATTTATGGAGAAATATTTGAATAGCTTATAAGTAACTTATATATGTGCACCATTTTGATTTAACTCGTTTAAAATTTTGCGTTATCCCATGTGTATGTATGTATCCTCGACTAAGTAAACAAAATCTAAATGTTGAAAGGTTTGTGTTTGTTCTAGTGTTTGATTAGGTATTACACGTTTAACTAATCTCTAAATATAATTAATCAATTATATCGGGAGGACAATTACATGACAAGGACATCACTTTGTAAGTAGTGATGAAACAAATTCCTAATTGTGAAGAGTTTTGCCCGACTCGCTTATTTATTTATTGTAAGCCAATACATATGGCAAGGTGCTTTCGTGTTTGCTTCTTTTGTTACATCATCAAAAAGGAAGTCCCATGCGTTGGTGAGCATTCCCGAATCAATCAATCAATCAAGTTAGCTGGGTTGTCGAATGCTAAAGTTAGGTTTATAAATATGCTGTGAAAAATAGTTGATAGCTATTTAGATAGTCAATAGTTATTATGTTTTAGTTGTCAATAAATAATTATTTAGTTAATTAATTGAAAAATACGTTTGATAAAATTAATTGACGAATATAAAATGATATAAAAAAATATTGATATAACATTATTAGTGGTATGATAATTATAAATACTATTACTATTATTAGAATAAAATTAATTTATTTTGTAGATAAATTATTTTTATAATTATATTTTCTTATTAAAGTATAATAAAATTAAATTTTTTGATAAAATATTTGTTGAATATTGTAAAAAATATTTTTAACAAATTCAAAATTTATTTAGTTCAAAAATAATAACCGGACTAATAAAACTTATACTTTTTAGTATATTTCGATGTAGATAGAATTTAAAATTAATATTTGTGATATTTTGAATTTATATTTGGGCAATAATACGTAAAAAGATAGACAGAGATTGAATTATATTTGGGCAATAATACTTGAAAAGATAGAGAGAGATTGGAGAAAGAGTGATATTGTCCAAAAAATGTAAAAGATAAAATTACCAAGAAAGATAAAATACTAAAAGCTATTTTTCTTAGTCCAAATAAAATTTTAATCAACAGGAAAAGCCAAAAAATTACAAAGAAGTCCAGTCCTACAACAAGTCGACAACAAAGAAACCAAAAACAAAAAAGACAAGCGGGCCATACTACCTAAGCCCAGTTATATCAGGGAAATAAACCAAGCCTAGGACGGCTGAAGCCCAGACCCTAAGCTAGGCCATACACAAGCAGGCACAAACACAGACCAAAACCTAACCCTGCTTAGACACAAATAGGAGACAAGTTTGGTAACCGTCGATGCAGCTGCATAGCAACCATTAGCAACAAGATGATCCTCACCTCGCTATCGCTATCGCTTAAACACCAAGGAAGCCACCACATAACAAAGCTTAACAAGATCCGATTAGAGTCTGTTTGGCCCAACTTTTAGAGACTTAAAAGTACTTTTTGTGAGTTTAAAAATTAAAATTGACCTGTTTGGCCTATTTTTAAAAGAGCTTTTAAATAAAAGCTGAAGCTGGAAAAAGTAAAAAAACCAAAAGTTCGAAATTGGAGCTTTTTAGAAAAGGCTTTTGAAAAGTTGTTATTATGTCATGTCAAAAATTATTTTTCTTTATTTTTTCTCAAAAATACTATTTTATATTTTTTGAAGTCTAATATTACCCTCAAAACAACAAAAAGCTTAACTTCTAAAATACTGGACCAAACAATCAACTGCTTTTATTCAACAGCACTTCTACTCAAAGCTCTACTGCTAAAAGCGCTACAGTTCAACAGCTGAAATCACACAGTTAGGCTAAAAAGAGCCTTAGCCAATAGCAAGGTAGGGACCACCGAGGGACAAGCACAAGAAGGCGAGTCTTGCGGGACACACCAATTTGAATGGAGCTTGGCCAAGGAACTACAGTACCTAGATAGTCTTAGCATTTTGAAAGAGGAGACGAACCTTCTACACTGAGACTTTTTTAATTGGATACTAAAAATAACTTGAAGTTTTTTAGTGTTGACAAACAAGACCATAGGCAATATGACATAATAATCTGCCTTAATTTCAGCTAGGTTAGTAGCACTATCATCTCTCAAATTTCACATAAACCTAGGAGTAAGTCTTAAGGACAAGAGGATAGCCTAGCTTAATTTACTTGGAGATTTTACGTGCACGTGAAATCCGCACACCTGGTATTACTTTAGTGATTCTCGAATTATATGTTTTTAAGAAAAATTACCGAACAAAGTTAACTATAAGGTATTTCATTTCGTTTCGTTGTAGTCTCAACTTGGTATTCTGAAGTCCACTGAAGAATTTTCCTATTCGGCGATGAAAAGAAGATTAAAATTTTTTTTTTTTTTCATGTCCATCTTCTTTTCCAACATTCAATCACTTTAAGAGACGTTTTTTTCCCATTCCTACATCATTTGGTGGACTCTGTTCGAAACATCATATATGGGGACAAAAGAATAACAAATATTCGTGGGAGGAAAATTGCACCATGCATGTCTACTCCTTTGACTCAATATCGCCTCAGCAGCTGAAAGATTGTCAGATTCCAAGAGCTATCATTTGGACCACGTCAAATACGAAACAATCAACAAATAAAATGACCCCTAATATTGGACTGCGAGACAAAAAGAACCTCATATTTCGAAATAAGCCCTTTAAAGTTTAATAGATGTATGAATGAATTCGATTATTCATCCTGGGTCATTTATATGATACCTTTTCTGTTTCAAATAATTGAGTCACAAAACCTGTCTCTATTGAAGCCCAAAAGATTCAAATTAGTCCTCTCCTGCCATCTAAAAAGCTACTCTGCGTCTCCTACATACCCTCGCCTCCTTGCTTCCAGCTCTTGTCGGCTTCTCCATTCCATTACTGAATTGTTGCGGGATGAGGGTTAGCACTTTTCTTTGAGGAAAAAGAAAAAGAAACTGTATAAAGTTGAGATAAGGTCATAACACAAATTTTAATGTATTCTTTTGAAATAAATATATTCTTCAATAACCTAATTTTATCGTCTATACATAAGAGGGTATAGGTTAGTGATAATACCCCTTACTTGAGATCGTCCATAGGTCAAGTCATCATTTGGGGCTGGTGAGGATCCACACTATTTGACTTTAGTTAATTTTTTTTAAAAACTTAGTTAACATTTAAAATAAGTTCTAATTAAAACACTTGAGCTTTAAACTTACATGAGAAAAATATTGAGCATGAAAATTACATGTGAAAAAAGGAATGTAAAATGATGATCAAAAGGGTGTTCGGAACAAAATGAAGAGTTAATGGTTTGAAAAAAATCTACTTATAGGCAAGTTTTATGAGGTTATAAGTAGGTGAAAAAAAAAAAAGAGCATTTTCACTATTTTCTTTTTAATCTACTTATAAGCAAGGTAATTTGACTAAATGAAAAGACATCTCTACACCTTCCAAAAAAAAAAAAATAATAATAACACTAACCTATTGTCACTGAGACATTGGGAAAAATCTTTTTAGCGTATATATGTATGTAAATATAATATAGAATTTTGTAAAATATATTTTGTATCATTGTGTTATTATTATTTATGACACGGGCCCCAATTTTTTTTTTTTTGGAAACATATATGTGTATGTATATATAATATAATTTATTGCAAGAATATATTTTGGATATGCTGGGCTGTTATTATTTTTATGAGAAAATCTAATAGTCATATTTTAAATATTGATTGAATTGTTAGATTTCGGTGAACAAGTTTAGATTTAGTTAATTTTTTTCTTTAAAAAAGTCATAATCTTGTATTTTTTTTTTAACTCTACATAGATGTGTAACTTATTCTCAATAGTTAATGTAAAAAATTTCTAAAGTCACAACTTGTTATGTTTAGTATAAAAACTATTAATGAAAGACCCTGATAAGCATTGTAACTGAGGTATGTTAATGTACTAGTATGATTTTTATTTTTAGTATTATTCTTTATTTTGGACACGCCTTATGAAATTTGACAATATATAATTGGCCCCCTCCCCCCCCCCCGCCCCCTCCTCCCTCCCCACCCCCACAAATACTTTATTAAAGATCCGCTACTGACAATGTTTCTACACTATCACAGTGAATGTATACGGGTGCAACTGGTTTTGGCCACAAAGAAATTTTATAAAGCAGATTACATAGCGATTATGTGTTTCTTTGCATGCTGAAGCGAGTGCTATAAATTTTATAGCCATGGTAAGTCTATTATGCAAGTTTGCTTCTTGGAACCCTAAGTTCCAAACAAAAATTCCATCCACTATTCGATGCATGATCTTCATTACTTATAATCCAACTCACATCCAAATAACTTCTAAACCTGAAGGATATCCTTGATACCTTACACCATAATTTATGAGGCACTCAGAAATGCATCTTATGTTATGCTAATGTATTGTAAAAATAAGAAAATAAATTTAATCTTATGATGTCATGCATCTTAAAATGATTTAATATTCTTTCTGATTCATGTAACTATTCCATTACAGGTCTATCATTTATCATTTCACAAAAGTTAAAGCGAGAAACAAGGAATTTCTTACTTGTAGCGTCCTTTTGCATAAATTTTGTTTCAAGTTCTTCCTACAATTCTTTGACAGTAGGAGCTCCTTGATAAATGTCAAATAATGAATCTGACATTGCATTATTCAGAATATGTCATCAACAAATCTCATTGTCATGCTCAAACTTTTGTATCCTTCTCATTTCATTGACGACTTCATTTTCCTTTCTTTTGGTCTTGGCACCTTGATCGGCGGGGAGGAGCATCTCAAAGTATGGGGCAAAGGATCAAGCGCTTTGACTTTGTCTCCCGGGGGTTTTGGGTACAGGTTCCCATTTTCTCATAGTCCTCTGAGCCTTTCTTGGGAGTATGGCATGGGTCACTTTAGCACCGTAACGCCTAGTACTCGAGCTTGGGTATTGTGGCGCTTCAGGCAGGGAAGAAAGATTCCTTTCCCCCTTGTAATCCTCTATCCTATAAGGTCCTCCCTCGGGCTTGTCGTTAGGATGAAGTGGGTTGATAAGGAGAGGAATCATTTCCATTGGTGAAATGAATCTCTTCAGCACGTACAACATTTGTAAATATAATAACAGAAAATAGACCCTTTTTTTGCCATCTAAGAGAGTTCCCTCTATCAAATCTTTCAACTTCATGAAGTCACTGATGAGATCTCTCTCATATTTCCAATCATAGTTGAATGAAATATTCTTTAGATTGTTAGAAAATTGAGTTTTGAAATATGAGACATATAATTCCTGACTAAAGGTGTGCAATAATGCCACTTTTTGTAAAGATTATTTCGCTCTAGCCGTAGAAAAGAGTTACTGTGAAATCTCTTTGGGATACAATGAAGTTATACTAATCTTTGTTTTGCACTTCATAGAAATTAGTATTGAGAGATTTGTGTGTCTTCAGCAATTAGTATATAGAAGAACATAAAGGATGCTTTTCCTATAGTGAAAACTTCTTTATATAGACCGGAAACCTACATATCGAATAATCATGTCTTGTTCTCTAAATAAGTATATGTATACTGAATAAACACCTTTCTCGATGAATAGATACATTTATAGATGAAAAAGTATAAACTTTGAGTGAATAAGCACCTTTTCATATGACTAAATACAAATACAACTATTTAGAAATATTATTCATTTTAAAAAAGTTCTAACACTAATTTGATAGTCAAGCTACTCTAAGGGCCTATTTGGATTGGTTTTTTTTTTTTCAGGAATATATATATATATATATATATATTTCTGAAAAAGTTACATTAAATTTGCAATAACTATTTGGTTTGGCTTCCAAAAAAATTGAAACTCTGAAAAAAGCTCAAATACAGCTTATTTTAAAAGTCAGAATTTTTAACTTCTAAAAAAAGGCTGTTTTTCAAAAGCTGTTAAAAAGAACACTTTTAAAAAAAATCAATTCAAACGGGCCCTAAGTTAACTAACTTGACAACTACCAGGTACCAACAAAGAAAAATAAACTAAGAAAACCGAATAAACTAAAAATAAATTAAAAAACAAAAGTAATAAATTAAAAGAAAAAACAAAGAAAACCGAAATAAACTAGGTTCGGATAAACCCGATCTTCTTAAGGATTTTTTGCCTCTGCTGTGATGCTAACAGCTATATGATGCAATCCTCCCATAATACAACATTTATACCTTTTGTGATGGTGGCACTCTAAACACAAAAGCCTATGAACTGTTTAGTGACAAACCATCTCTAAAATGCATGGTAAACGTTGATGCACACGAGTAGCGAACACGCTGTAGTTGCCTTAATCACCTACTTCTTTATATTATTTATGCTCTACAATATTGTAATGTGTATATATATACACACACATACATACCATCATTGTTTCATTGATGGAGGACACTCTAAAGGTTCAAAACCCCTTGTATTAGACCCATATCTAAGATGGGGAGTTCAAAAATTGTCACATTCATAGAAGAAATCATGAATCAAAGAATTCATAACTCCATGAATTAAACAAGTTAGAGGGAGATTAATTAGAAGGCCTTTAGAGATAATTTCTCATTCATCTCATAATCTTACAATAGAAAATGAGATTGTCAAGTAAATACTGGCTCTCTATTTCTCTAACAACATAATTTTTGTAGATGCAAGGAAAGAGTATTTAAATAATTTGACATGCACGTGGGACGAGAAATTTTCGCCACTTGCACCACTCGCTTAATTAGCTTATGCATAGAAAATAATCTCTAAAATGGTGAACAAGTTAAATAGCTGAGAGGTTGTATTTGTTGTTAACAAAAAGAAAAAAGGAGGCTATGTATTTGTTTAACATTTGTGCGAAGTGATTCTTGAGAAGTAATCCTTGAAGGATTTGCTAGCTTTTGATAATTGACTGAAGGCCGCATATATGAGAACTTCAAAACCGTGAGAGCCAACAAGCGACTAATTGTACGTATAACAATTTTGAGGTCTTTATAACAATGTAAACAGAGAGTATCAAGAAAGTTTTTAGAGTAGAAGCCAACAACTCTATGACGAACTTAGCTTAATTAATTAACTCTTAACAGAATAGTTTTGAAGCAACAAAAATGATCAATAAGTTTGCACACTTTTGCGTGGCACCAATTGTTTAGAACTCTTTGCACACTTTTGCGTGGTACCAATTGTTTAGAACTCGCATTCATTTTCTCCTACCACAAGTAAAAAAAATCCTTGAAGTTTGCGATAGAGATGTTTATGCACTTGTTGAACAATCAGTGTTTCGTATCGTGACTTGCATCTCACGGTTACCATCTTCATGCTTTTCTTCATCCTGCACTTGTTTGCAAGTCTCCGCTTCATAGCTTTTGCCCCATAGAAGAATGTATAGTCCAACTACAACTATCAAGGATCCAAGAATGCTGTTCAAAATAACGAAATCGATCGTTAGTTCTAAAAGCATTAATTACTAACGTTTCTAGCTGTAGTGGGAAAAAAAAAGCTTTTTATTTAGTCTTCATTTCATTGCGCCATCAAAGTTGATTATGATTTATGCAGTAATTCTTTAAATTAAGATTAAGTCTAGCTTCTGTAGTTTGTCATAAATGTGTATTATCTCTATAGTTTTAGAATAAACATGGAATTAATTCTCGTGTAGTCCTCAAAAGTATAAGGCACATGCCCCCCAAACTAGGTACATATCAAACCTCCTATGGTCGTCACATGTTAGCACACATGCCAGCTTCTGAAATGAGAATAATGTATATTTATAATAAATCATGCAAAGGAAATAGATACTATTTACCCACTAAGATTCAGCTAGTACCATAATGTGAAAAACTAAATTATATTAATTAGTAATATATACTGACAAATCAAGTAATATGCTTGTTTGCCCTACTAATATAGCCCTCGATAGGGATATCTCCACTTTTCAGAATCTTGATAGAAGCTAAATCTTGTTGTTTCATGTAAATATATCGTTACTTTGACCATCATGATTTAGTCGTATTCAATACAATGTACTCATTTTGTTGAGGGTAATATAATAGAGCCACGTGCTCAATTGCGCGTCTTCCCTTTAGTCATGCTTGGCAAGATGGAACATGCACATTCATGATCAACCCCAACTGGGAAGGCTAGCTTTGCTTTTTATTTTCCTTTTCTTGTTTTGTTTTTTCGGTTTTTTTTCTTTAAGTCGAAGATGAAGGGGTAGTTTAAATAAATAAACTAATAGGAAAATATGCAAGGTGGGGCATTAATTACCTCCCAAGATGAATTTGTTCATGTAGAATGGAGATGTCGAAGATGGCAACGAACATCTGCATGAAGGGACTAAATGCGGATGTGAAGACTGGTCCTCTTACTTTGATGCACCAACACATAACCACATAGCATAAGCCTGATCCCACCATCCCCTAATACACACACACACACAGTAGAATCTTCACTAGCTAATAGAAACGGAAAATATCACTAACACAAGTCTTTTGAGCATCGAGTCTTATAAACATGTTATATATGATCGTTATCGCATGCATGAAACTAATATTTGCGCATACTTTTTAAAATTCAGGTATAGATGCCCCCAAAAAAACCAAAAAGGAATAAAGAAAAGGACTTGCATGTCTAGAACAATATATCGATACCCGGTCATGTCACATTTAATTAGTCTTCCTATTGCAATTCCGACCAGTGAATCGAGTCTTGATTTTTGAATGATGTGTCACATTATCAATGAAGTGCTTTTTTCTTGCCAATTAGACAGCACGGCGTAAAAGTCACACGGAAAATGGTGCTAACTAAAGGAACATGAAGTTCGAAAAGGCCTTTTGATAATTAAGCCATTATGAAAATATTCTTAACGTGGACTCTAAGCTAATAAGGTACGGGAAATTAAATATTAATTAATGAGAGAATATGCTTAATTAGCGTGGAGACAAAGTTTAAATAATTAATTAAGTTAATATTACAATGTCGCTTACTTACTGTAGATTATAATATTTACATTTTTTGGTGAAACAATTTTGTAAAGCTTAATTGGTAGGATAAGGATTTTCTCCTAACTCTTATTTGATTATAATATTCTAACTTAAAATCTTAATCATATATTTCATATATTAACAAATCTTCACTATTGATTTAAATAAAGAAGAGTGAGAACATGCGAATGCATGGAAAATTATTTTTGGTAGGGGTGTGATATTTAAATTTGTTGATCCGATAGATAAAATACATGGTTGAGATTTTTAGTTAAAAGATTAGGACTAAAATAAGAGTTAGGAGAGGATCCTCATCCAATTGGTCGATGTATAATGTGAGCTAAAATGAAAATTTTCAGACAATAATCACATGGAGAAATTACGCGTCAGACAGAATATCTAAAACTAATAAGCATAAAGTATTATGATTTTTTTTTTTTGGTGGCTAGAAAGGTATTATGAATGATTCTTGGAATAAGATGATTCAAATTTTTTTTTTTGCTAAATTAATGAACACAGAATGCACAAAAACTTTCAAATGGAGGACGAACAATGTAATGAAGGAAAAAAAAAAAAACTAAAAGCATATTATTAGAGTTATCATTTTATCTAAAAGTTTAAGCTCATCAACATTGGTGTATTTATGTATTGTATTAACATCTCCTTACATGCAAGTGGATTTGTCATTGAGACTTGCATGTGACAAGTTTAATCTTTTAAATGGGTGACCATAAGTTTTGAGCCTTTTTGGAGTCAACTCTGCGATTATGTTAGAATTATCATCTTATTTAAAAGTTTAAATTAAACTTGTAAAGAAGATATTGATATAACATTAAGTTATTGTATTAACATGGAGAAATTAAGAAGTCAGCAATTGTAAAGTAATGCTAATTAACTATGATCTAATTATTGAGGGGATTAGGGTAGGGTAAACATAAGGACAGATTTGAGCTTCTGAATAGCTATGTAGTTATGAAAATATATTCAGAGAAATGAAACAAATTACTTACCAAACTCAAAAAAAAAAAAAAAAAAATACTCACAGCATAAATGACAGTAATGATCTCTAAAGGGCCATTGAGAATCCAAACTGAGATGTTCCTGTCAATGACTAAACACAACACAGCTGACTGAATGGCACAGAAGAAGGACATGATTGCTGTGCTGGAGTAAGGAAAGGGGTAGCTCTTGCCGATTCTTGCTTGCACCACGAACCAAGAAGACCATGTGAGGATGGACAATGCTAGAAACACCGACCCTATTGCCCATCTCTTTGCATTCTGAAACACTTCATCATTTTCTGATGATGCATTAGGGTTCATTATTGGCATGCCTTTGTAAACTGTTAGTACTATGGCTCCCCCAACGCAAATTAGCGTCCCAACCACCTTTGCTCTCCCGCTTCTGCATTCCATGTTTACTTTCTCTAACCTGTGAATTTACGGTTCATCGTCGAGCCATTAAAAATTTAACGTTTGATACATAAATTCTTATCGGAAAAAGAAATGGTTAAGGGATAACATAAAATATTACCGTCTTCACCTACCTGAAACACACTGCCACGATGAACGTGGTCACCGGGGCCACATTGACAAACGCGCTCGAGTACGTTGCTGAAGTAAATTTAAGTCCGATGAGGAAAAAATACAACGTAAGAGTTGCCCTACAAACAAATTATTTTCTCATGATGAGAAGTAAATATAAGGAAGAAAAATTAGATGGCAAGATTAATAGGACGTAATTAAGGCAGTCCATATGCATTGCGAGACTAACCCAAGTAGTGCACTGATAAACAGGCTCCATACTAATCGCCATGTCAATTTAGTCCAGCTTTTCCTGCATCGGCAACGGAGTGCGTTAATGCTTTTAATTAGTTCTGAATGTCTAAGGTGCTATTAAGTATAATAAATAAATATATCTAAATTCAATCTATGTACAAATTTTAAACAAATCATGCTACAAGTGAGGAAGCGAGTTAAGTATAATAAATAAATATAATCAGATCCGCTCTACAAGCTTGAGGTGATTACTCTAATATATAGGTGCCATGCATGCATAGTTGAGAATTAAAAGAAAAATTCATCACCACCTTTCCATACAATAAGCCAATGGGGCCAAGAAAATCGCTGAAATTGCTTGCCTGTAAGTGATACTGACCAAATAGTTCAGTCCACCATTGAGGGCCTTCTTGAAAAGTAAATTCACAACAGCTAAAGCAAAATCAACTGCCACCATTGCCACAATAGGTCTCCAAGTTCCAATGGAATTCATCTTAACACCCTAGTTCTCTTGAAGAGGTGATCAAAACTTTCAGGTGGTGCTTAGAATCAATAACAACATATATATATATATATATACATATACATATATATATATGTATATATATATATATACACATATATATATGTATATATATATATATACACATATATATATGTATACATATATATATATACATATATATATATATATATATATATATATATATATATATATATATATATATACACATATATATATGTATACATATATATATATATATATATATATATATATATATATGAATGAGTAGTGGGAAAATCTAGCACATTGAAATGCTAATCTTGTGATGCTCTTTTCCCATTGCTTTTCACTAACTTTTTGTTGATGGTGACACATTATTTTGAATTTTCGAATCTTTTGCTAAGCTCATATTCGTGCATCACCATTTTATGACCTCAGAGTCAATTCCCTTCTAAAAATATGTGGAATAATACTGTATGGTCATCCAATTATATTGTTATAGTAAGCATCTCCGGAAAGTAGGTGTATGTGGATTAAAGAATTACTTATCTTAGCATCTTATACTTCTTTTGGGAAATACAGGCTGGTTTCATTGCTTCAACATTGTCGGAAGCGAACAATGTGTCTAATCTTAAGAAACAATTGGGAGAATTATTCTATTTATCAGTAGATTTAGAAATAGCCTTTGCTGTATGCATTTTCTCAACCACACAAAATCCCTGACCATTTTAGCTATTCTTATAATAAATACATTACCGAAGAGGTAAAGAGGATATTAATTATTTATCTTTTGTGAAATTAACGAGGATCCTTAATAAATGAAGAGTTCTAATTACTCAACTTTTTTGCCAGGCCAGAACCACCTATAGAAATCAGTAATGTCTCGGCAGACAGTATGCTCGAGTGGAGACTGATATTATTTTCTCCAGTGAGTTCTAATTGTTAGTTTAGAATGCTTTAACATGAGGTCAAAGCAATATTGACTCAATTTTTGAGTTAGGTCCCGCACGTCAAAAGGGTCTGTTGTTAATATCGTTATGTTCCTTGTTTCGAATGGATTAACATGATATATTTACATGTTAAAAACGGATTAAAGGTGAATGAGAAATTAGCAACCAAAGTTGAGTGGGCTACTAGTTTGGTTGTTAGGTTTGGTTATCTGTGGGTTTGTATCCCACATAGGAAAACCATTAAATTTTTCTCACTTTATATATAGATTCCTTTATGAGGTGTGCCAGTGAGGCATATGGAGGGAAGATTATACATGGTGGGCATGGTACTAAACCCACCATACACGCGCGCGCGCCCGCCCGCATCGCACGGCTCGGCCGGGCCCGGGGACGCGGCGCGGGTGAGGGTGTGGGCACGATTTATTTTTCACTCCGGTTTGTATGTTTTGGGAAAAAAAAAAACTCAAACACCTGAAGAGTTTGAGGAGGACGTAACTGATATATTAAAACTCGAGATTTACTTTTTAGCACGTTGGCATCAGGTGAGCTTATTTTGTGGACGTTTTTGACTGTTGGAGGGACATGTTTATGGCTCCCTTAATGGCTATTTGCTGACTGCTCCTCTTTGCTCCACTATATATAGCCGTGTCTAGAAGGAGCCAGAAAAAAAAAAATAGTAGCATTCTCGTATTAGCATATAGTGTAATAGTATAAGCATTTTGCTAGTCGTTTTTCCTTCATACAGAGAGAGTCCTACGCTTCTGGTTCGCCGGCTCTTGCTTTGGTGTGCTACCATAGTCAAGAGGTATAGTCGTTGTATTCTGGGAAGGATACGCCATAACCTTTAGCACCGTAGAAGGGGCGTAAATCCTTTAAGGAAATCGTGTATCTCGAGCCTCGACTAATTTTGTTTATTTCTTCTTTATTTGTTATTTCCAGTTCAGTTTTCTATTTGCCTTGTTACTATTTCTGCATTCTATTACTATTACTAGTTTCTAACAGTCTTAAAGGATTTATCTTTACATTATTCTAAATTTTTACGGGTTTGATAAACTGTAGTATTTATTGCTTACAGTTTTCAAATTTGTATCAAAGTAAACTAGTTTTTGTTCACTAATGTTTAAATTATCTATTATACAGGTTAACTAATTTCAGTTGGTTGAGTGCAGGAATTCTTATAACCTTTACTTTCAATCATGTCTGGAAATAACGAAACTCAAACTGGAAATAATGATGAAGTCCAATTTGTGGATAACACCCAAACTTGGACTGCTGGAACTAGTGTGACTGGGGTTTCCATTGCTACCCCGAATGTTACTGTGACTGCTGGGGACACCCCAACAGGAGTTACCATGATTTGGAATGTTGGAATTACTCCAACACTAATATGATTGTGCGAGTTCTGGATGCGAGGATTCAGCGGATTTCGAGCCGCGACTGGATCAGCTTTCAGTTCATTTGGACAAGCCAACAATATTGCTGGTTCAAGCAGTGGCTTTGGGGGAACTGCAAATATAGCTGGTTCGAGCAATGTTTTTGGAGGCAGGCCTATATTTGGGACAACCAACTATGCACCTCCACCTCCACATGCTGAGAAGCCAGAAAAGTTTTCTGGCAAAGACTTCAAAACATGGCAGCTTCAAATGGAATTTTATCTCACAACTTTGGGGCTGTTCATGTATGTGCAGCAAGATTCTCCATCCTTGGGGATAACCCGGATATGCAGCATTGGCGGCTGTGGATGCTTGGAAGCACAGCGATTTCCTTTGCCGGAATTATATTTTGAATTGTTTAGAAACTTCCTTGTATAAAGTACATGCTAAATGTAAAACAGCTAAGAAAGTATGGATGTCTTTAGAGGATAAGTATGAGCTAAAAAGTGTTAGCACGAAGAAATTTGTAGTGACTAGATTTCTAGAATTCTCTATGACAGATTCTAAACCAGTGATGTCACAGGTACAAGAATACCAGCTGATCATCCAAGAACTCCATGCTGAAGGGATGCCACAGGTTGAACAATTCCAAGTGGCTGCCTTAATAGATAAATTGTCCACTGGTTGGAGAGAGTTTAAAAATCACCTCAAACACAAGCAACAGGAGATGACAATGAAAAACTTAATCCTGCGGCTTAGAATTGAGGAAGAAAATCGTTTAACTAGCAAATGGGGCATGCATGGTGGTATGAAATCCAAGGCCCACATGGTGGAACATGGTTCAAATCCCAACAAAAAGAGAAAGTTCACTAGTCAAGCTAATCGTGGGCAAAAAGGGAAGACATTTGCTGGGAAACCCAAAGCTGACAAGAAGCAGTTCAATGGGACGTGTTATATCTGTGACAAAACTGGTCACAAGGCAAAGGATTGCAGGTTGCGCAAGAGAAAAGCTTTAGCAAATGTCGTAGAAGACCTAGAAGGCGACGTGTCTGATTTAAATATCTCAACAGTGGTGTCAGAAGTGAACATGGTGGGTAATCCTAAACAATGGTTCATTGACACAGGGGCAACTAGACACGTTTGTTTTGAGAAAAGGCTATTCTCTTCCTACACAGCTAATACCGAGGAAGAAGTCTTTTACATGGGAAATTCTGCAACTTCCCAAGTGGTAGGTACAGGAAATGTGGTTCTAGAGATGACATCTGGCATTAAGCTGACACTTAAGAATGTTCTGCATGTTCCTGAGATTAGGAAAAATCTAGTATCCGGTTCTTTGTTAGGTAAAGCCGGACTCTCTATGCTGTTTAGTGCTAATAAAGTTGTAATCAAGAAGGGATATGATTTTGTGGGTAAGGGCTATCTCTATGAGAGGATGTACAAACTAAGTGTTAGAGCCCAAATCTCAAAAGGAAATGTAACTGCTGGGCCTTCTGGCCAAAATGAGATTAATAAAATTGTTCCTTCTGCTTACTTCTTTGAATCTCCTACTTTATGGCATGAGAGGTTGGGACATGTAAACTTTGATTCTCTAAACAAACTTGTAAAAATGGGACTAATCCATGGAGTGGATTTTTCTAATCATAAAAAATGTGAAGTTTGTGTAGAATCAAAATTAACTAGAACTTCTTTCAAATCTGTAGAAAGAATCACAGAACCTCTTGGATTGATTCATAGTGATATTTGTGACTTAAAATTTGTGCAAACAAGAGGCGGTAAAAAATATTTTATAACTTTTATCGATGATAGCACAAGGTATTGTTATGTATATTTAATAAGATCCAAAGATGAGGCTTTGGAGGCTTTTAAACAATACCAAGTTGAGGTGGAAAATCAACTAGGGAAGAAGATCAAAACTTTGAGAAGTGATAGGGGTGGAGAGTACGTATATCCTTTTGAAGCTTATTGTGCTGAACAAGGAATAATACACCAAACAACAGCTCCTTATTCTCCACAACAAAATGGGGTTGCTGAACGCAAAAATAGAACTATCAAAGAAATGATGAATGCCTTGTTGATAAATTCTGGTCTACCTTAGAACTTGTGGGGGGAAGCAGTCTTGACTGCAAATCATGTTTTGAATAAAATACCCCACAAGAAACTAGAAAACGTATGAATTGTGGAAAAGTAGACCGCCTTCATACAAATATTTAAGAGTGTGGGGCTGTCTAGCTAAAGTAGGAGTTCCTACCCCTAAAATGGTCAAAATAGGACCAAAGAGCTTGACTGTATTTTCATTGGATATGTGCGAAAAGGTCTTTGCGTATAGATTTCTTGTACATAAATCAGAAATTTCTGACATTCACGAGAATACAGTAATTGAATCTCGAAATGCTGAGTTTTTTGAGATGACGTTTCCATATAAAGGGTCAAAAGAATCAAATTCTTCTGAACCCAGTTCGTCTAAAAGGGGTCTTGACCATTCAAATGTAGATAAAGAGGCTACAGCTCATGAACCTAGACGTAGTAAAAGGGCAAGAACTTCTACGTCTTTCGGGCCTGACTTTATAACATTTATGCTAGAAAGTGAGCCCAGAACTTTCAAGGAAGCTATGCCTACTCCTAAGGCACTTCTTTGGCAAGAGGCGGTGAATAGTGAAATTGAGTCTATCATGCACAACCATACTTGGGAATTAGTGGATCTACCTTTTGGAAATAAGCCTTTAGGGTGTAAATGGATTTTCAGAAGGAAGATGAAGGCGGATGGATCAATAGACAAATATAAGGCCCGATTGGTTATAAAAGGCTATAATCAAAAGGAGGGTCTAGATTATTTTGACACGTATTCACCGGTAACTAGAATTACATCTATTCGAATGTTGATAGCTATTGCAACTATATATAGTTTGGAGATACATGAAATGGATGTAAAAACGGCTTTCTTGAATGGAGATCTAAAAGAGGAGATCTATATGGAACAACCTGAAGGGTTTGTAGTTCCAGGTCAAGAGAAAAAAATGTGTAGCTTGTGAAATCTCTTTACGGCTTAAAACAAGCACCTAAGCAATGGCATGAGAAATTTGATCAAGTCATGCTTGTAAATGGGTTCAAAATCAACGAGTGTGACAAGTGTGTTTATTGGAAAGGAACAGATCAGAATTTTGTCATTGTTTGCCTTTATGTAGACGATATGCTTATTATGGGAAAGAATAATGAAGCGATTGTGTCTACAAAGAAGATGCTCTCTCGAAATTTTGAAATGAAAGACATGGGTGTTCTGATGTAATCCTGGGCATAAAATTATCAAAACACCTGAAGGTCTAGCCTTGTCTCAATCTCATTACATCGAGAAAATACTGAACAAGCATAATAACGGTGACATTGGGATTGTGAAGACTCCTTTAGATGTAAGTGTACATCTAAGAAAAAATACAAGTGAAGGGATATCTCAATTGGAGTACTCCCGGATCATTGGGAGTCTAATGTACGTTATGAATTGTACAAGACCCGACATAGCCTGCTGTGAATAGGCTAAGTAGATACACTAGTAATCCAAGTCAAGAACATTGGGTTGCACTAATCAGGGTCTTAAGATACTTGAGATATACCATGAAATACGCGTTGCACTATACTACTTTTCCAGCTGCGTTAGAAGGATTTAGTGACGCGAATTGGATATCAGACACAAAAGACTCAAAATCCACAAGTGGATACGTCTTTACCTTAGCTGGAGCAGCTGTGTCATGGAAATCCTCTAAGCAGACATGTATAGCCAGATCCAGTATGGAGTCTGAATTTATTGCTTTAGACAAAGCTGGAGAAGAAGCAGAATGGCTTCGACAATTCTTAGAGGACGTTCCATGTTGGTCAAAACCTGTAGCTGCTGTTAGTATTCATTGTGATAGTCAATCAGCGATTGACAGGGCACAAAGTGTTATGTATAATGGTAAGTCTAGGCATATACGCCGTAGACATCACACTATTAAGCAGTTGCTCTCAAATGGGATTATCACTTTAGATATGTAAAGTCTAAGGAAAATATAGCGGATCCACTCACCAAAGGTGTAAATAGAAAGCAAGTTCTTAAGTTGTCCAGTGGAATGGGTTTGAAGCCTATAGAGTAACTAAAAAGGTCATTATAATTGTCAACCCTATCTCGCTGGCAAGAGATCCCTGAATCTTGGTTCAAAGGGAAAACTGGATTATGTATTACCTTATTCAAGCACTGTGGGGGTATAAGCCACCTTTACCCATTCCTATGACAACCAGATAGTGCAGCCTGTGGGGTATAGGATAAGCTTAGCTTTTAATGATCTTTGTAGCTTGGGAAAACCAAGTGGAGTATAGCAGGATACTCTTCACGAAGAATCACCTATATGAGTAAGGAGGGGCCGCTCCTAAGAGAATTGTAGGCTGAATTCTCTGAGTACTCATGAATACCGGGAATTGTTTAGGGCCAAAATGAACACAACCGTGAGAACTAAAAGTGTATTAATAGATGCTGTGTGTATGCTATTGTCTTGATTTACACTAAAACTACACAGTTCAAAGCATCCAATCTACTGGTCAGCGAGTAAATTCGATGGTATACACTAAGGAAGGTTCAAAGCCAAAAGCTACCTATCCTGAGGCAGTATTTCTTTCCGGACTCTCTCTTGCATTTGCATTTGCATATTTGCATAGTAGTCAGCTAATTTTCATTCATGTGGGGAATGTTAGTTTAGAATGCTTTAACATGAGGTCAAAGCAATATTGACTCAATTTTTGAGTTAGGTCCCGCACGTCAAAAGGGTCTGTTGTTGATATCGTTATGTTCCTTGTTTCGAATGGATTAACATGATATATTTACATGTTAAAAACGGATTAAAGGTGAATGAGAAATTAGCAACCAAAGTTGAGTGGGTTACTAGTTTGGTTGTTAGATTTGGTTATCTGTGGGTTTGTATCCCACATAGGAAAACCATTAAATTTTTCTCACTTTATATATATATTCCTTTATGAGGTGTGCCAGTGAGGCATATGGAGGGAAGACTATACATGGTGGGCATGGTACTAAACCCACCACACACGCGCGCGCAACCGCCCGCACCGCACGGCTAGGCCGGGCCGGGCCGGGGACGCGGTGCGGTTGTGGCACGATTTTTCACTCCGGTTTGTATTTTTTGGGAAAGAAAAAAAACTCAAACACCTGAAGAGTTTGAGGAGGACGTAACTGATTTATTAAAGCTCGGGATTTACTTTTTAGCACGTTGGCATCAGGTGAGCTTATTTTGTGGACGTTTTTGACTGTTGGAGGGACATGTTTATGGCTCCTTAATGGCTATTTGTCGATCGCTCCTCTTTGCTCCACTATATATAGCCGTGTCCAGAAGGAGCCAGAAAAAAAAATAGTAGCATTCTCGTATTAGCATATAGTGTAATAGTATAAGCATTTTGCTAGTCATTTTTCCCTCATACAGAGAGAGTCCTACGCTTCTGGTTCGCTGGCTCTTGCTTCGGTGTGCTACCATAGTCAAGAGGTATAGTCGTTGTATCCTGGGAAGGATACGCCATAACCTTTAGCACCGTAGAAGGGGCGTAAATCCTTTAAGGAAATCGTGTATCTCGAGCCTCGACTAATTTTGTTTATTTCTTCTTTATTTGTTATTTCCAGTTCAATTTTCTATTTGCCTTGTTACTATTTCTGCATTCTATTACTATTACTAGTTTCTAACACTAATTGAATTCAAACTCCTCTATGATATTTTAGCTTTACCCGTAGTCCTTTATAGTATCAAATTTTACCCCAAAAAAAGGCCTAATTTCATTGAAGCAAAATTTTAATCTTTTTTAAGTTGAAAAGTACATAAAAAAGGAAAGGTAAAAAAAAAGTCAATAAATAATTACTTCAATCAAATGGTAAATAAAAAAATTAATTATGAAATATGAAGAAAAGATAAAAAGAAGCTCTCGTTGTCCAAAACCTGCATCATACATGATACGAGAGAAAAATTAAATTCACTTGAAATATCTCTTTTCTAATATATACACCTCAATTTAAATCAATTTTTTTAAGGGCCATAACTTCTTTTTTTTTTTTTTTCGGCTACAAGCTAATCTTCTAAACATAAAAATGAAAAACAGATAATTTTTTGTTACAAAATTCACATTATGCATGAAATTAAGGAAAAAAAATAAGTTCTATCCTACTTTTTATATAGTTGTATGAATATATATCAAATTGATGGCAGTCATATTTTCCCCTATTCCAACTGATAACTTTCTCTTTTTTATTTATTATGAGCTAGCAATTTGAAAACATAAAACCAAAAAAAAAGATAAAGAAAACTAAAATAGAATTAAATGCTCAATAAATAAATAAAACGATGAAAATACTCTTCAACATAAGGCATTATTTAGCAAACTTGATATAATAGAGGAAATTGGGTAAAACTAAATTTTTATTGGGGAGTTTGGAATTTAAGCTAATACTTAATTATGAGAGGAAATGACATTCAAATTTAGGGTAAACTACTTGCTAGGGTTCCTTAGACATAGTGCAAAAGACCCCTAATATTTCAAATAAACCTGTTGGCGTCTGAATTTACATTGGGTTTACATGACTGAATTAGGGGCGGAGGACTAAAGGTTTATTGACGAAATTTGGGGTGGAACTAATAAAGACTCATTTTAAATTGCCCAGCCAAAAAAAGAAAAAAAAAGACTCATTTTAAATTACTAATTCATTCTCAGCATTATAGTCGAGTGTTTGGACTGTGGCTTCATATAGTGTTCAAACCCAATTAAATTCGCAAATAAGTAGAAGTCTAATAAGAGGAAAAGATTGAAATTGCAAATTTAGTAGAATTAGAATTAATTTCCTATAAATACGATTTTTTAAATTGTAATTACTTCTGGCCACAGTCGACGGGGATTACTTTCTTACGGGAGGAGTTCCTAACATTGTAAATATTTTCTACATGCCTCACCCTCCCGAGGGTGTGGATATTGGGAGCCAATATGTATGAAGGTTTTTGCGTTCTTTTTCCTACCCAAAAGAGGTACTCATATTAGGAGAGCTTTTTATGGTTCTTTTTGGTTTTTTTTTTTTTTGAAAAGAAACTTGTATGTGTATGTGTATGTATATATATGTATATGTATCCATATGTATAGATAAATCTATACTATATTATATAGAATAATCATTTACAATATAATAACGATAAGTGTTGCACGAATAATATTATTAAAATCTTTTTGTCACGTGGCTCTCTTACATTTCAATGACATCAACTGCTATATTTAGTAAGTAAATGATTTTGTTTTATTTTAGTGAGTTTACAGTGATTTACTAATTTATTTTAATATTTATATATTACATCTAAAAATTATGATATGCAATCTGGATTGATTGTAAATATCTATGGTAATTCTCCAATTTGGTTGTTATCAAATTGTTACCTATTTTAATTATTTTCTATTACTATAATCGAAAGTTATTGCAATTTACTTAATATATCATTATCATATAATGCTATTTATGGTAATTTGAGTTTTGATTAAAATCGACAAATTGCCTTTTTTATTTATACGTTTTTTTATTTCAGAACTTATATTCTATATTATGTTTTTTTTCTTTTTTGAGTGAAACTTTCACCCATATACGTCATTACACACTATAGATCTTTTAATTTTTTAATTTTATTTTGTCTCTTCGGTTAATTGTCTTTTTTTGAAACTTTAGTATTGTATCTATCATTTCCTCCAAAACAATCTCTTTATTGCAAAATTGATAGCAGGTATTCCTTGATTCCTAGATAGCTTGATATTCATGTGCTCATCTCATCTTAATATTTCGTTTACTTTTTATCTTTCAGAATTTATTTGCATTTTTGATATGTGTTCTTAGTGTTCTTATCACTAAAAACAATAATTTTCTTATGAAATATCTATAGTAATTAAATAGGATACTTAAATTTAGAAAGTAAAAAAAAGAAAAGGAAGGTTTTCTGTTTGGAAAAAGAAAAGACAATCTACATTTATTTAAGTTTAAGTCATTTGTAGAGGTAAAATTATTATTGAATTAGGACAAATATTATTAAAAGAGAAACATAAATTCTATTTTCTATACGAATCCATATTTTTTTAATTCTTAAAATATAATTTGATTACAATGTTTAGATTAATATAAAAAAACTCTATTTTTTAGAAAAATTAATCATATATTTTGTAACCTGTGTGTGGTACGAGTGTTACACTAGACTGTTTGCCTATATAGAGGCATGTGACAAAGGTTTGTTGTTATGACTTGTTTAACATGATGAAATGGTTTGGAAAAAAATAATTATTTAACACAAAATGAAATTCACGGGAGGTAGAATACATTATCTTTTTCTTGTATATTCTTTTTCTTGTATTTAGATAAAACCATAGAAAAGCTAGAATAGAATGCTCATTTTATTTCATATGTTTGGTAAAATTATTTTAACAAGTTAGAATGGAATTAAAATCAATTCTAATCCAGTAAAATCAATTCTATTAATAAAAATACACTTGTTATTTGATTTTGCAAAAATTTAAGCTTATGCATGACAAAATTAATTTTATGCAATACTCACATAAATAAAACAATTTACTAGTTTTTGATCAAAAGTAAAACATAGAATTACTTATTTTATTATTTTTATGTTAACAATATATTTTAATTTATTTACTTTTTTAACTTAATTAAGAGAAAACAGTTAATAATCCAATAAAAATACACATGTTTTCCAACTAGAAAAGAGTTACAAATGAAAGAGACACTTTTTTAATTTTTCAAAATTTTTAATTGTTTAATTATTTAATTTTTAACTTCTTATTTTTTCTTCAAATTTTTAGATTTTTTTAATTTTTTATTTTTAGTTAACGTTGAGAATTTGTTTAATAGTAGATGAAAAATAAGTTATTTATGTAATTTTACTTTTTTTTTTAGTGATTCCCACTTAAATTAAAATACTCATTACTTAACTAAGCTAAGGAATGAGTTTTCCAACTATTCCCTAGAAAGTCTATTCTATGGGAATGGGCTTTCTAATTTCAACAAATCATACCAAAAAAAAAAAAGAAAAAAAGAAAAGGGATTAAAATCTCGAATGATCATTTTATTCCAGGCCTTTCTAATATACCAAACATGACCTTATAATTTCTTAACTTCTTATACACTAATGTGTTGTTTCTAGTGTTCAATGCACAATATGTGTATGCCCTCGTATTTTCGGCCCGAATAAAGGGACCATACGAACAATTTGCATTATAGTTTAAGACTTAGATGCGCATCATTTAGAAGGTGTTTGGTTTGGCTTTTTTTCTAGTCAAACCTGCTTATAGCTTAATTTAAGCTAATGAAAGTGTTTGTTTTAATTAAAAATATGCTTTTTTTAAGTGGCTTTAAGTAGAAACTAAAAAGCTTCCTAACCCCAACTTTTGCTTTTTATGACTTAGAGGGTGTTTGGATTGGCTTATAAAAAAGCTACTTAAAACACTTCTAGCTTTAAGTGGTTTTTTTTATTGTCAACTTTAAGTAGTTACGTGTTTGAATAAAAGTTATAGTTATAAAAATAAGTATTTACATGTTTGATTAAAGTGGACTAAAAAGTAAGTTATATAGTTAAAATAACTATTAAGGACATTAAAATATAATTTAAAAAGGTAAGTATAAGATAAAAGAGAAAAGATATTTTAGTAATAAAAATAAAAAAGTAAGGATAAGATAGTAAATGATTTGGTCAAACTTGCTTTTTTTTAACGTGCTTAAAACCATAAAAAGCAAAAGCTGGGGTTGGGGAGCTTTTTATTTTCAACTTAAAGTTACTTAAAAAAAGCACATTTTTAATTAAAACAAACACTTCTATTAGCTTAAATTAGGCTTTAAGTAAGTTTGACCAGAAAAAAAGCCAAACCAAACACCCTCTTAAGCACTTTAAGAAAAAACAAGTTTGACCAAATTATTTACTATTTTATCCTTATTTTTTTATTTTTATTACTAAAAAATCTTTACTCTTTTATCTTATACTTACCTTTTTAAATTCTATTTTAATGTCCTTAATAGCTATTTTAACTATATAACTTACTTTTCAACCCACTTTAATCAAATATGTAAATACTTATTTTTATAATTAAAACTTTTACTTAAATACGTAATTACTTAAAGTTAACAATAAGAAAAAGCCACTTAAAACTAGAAGTGCTTTAAGTAATCTTTTTATAAGCCAATCCAAACACCCTTTTAGTTATCTATGGGACAGATAACATATTCTTGACTGGAGGAAAATGCAAGAAATCTTTTCATCCAAAAAAAGGGAAAAAGAGCCAGAGTACATAAAGTAATTCAGACCCATAAGCTTAGTAAATGTTTTAGGGAATTTCATCACCAAAGTGTTGGTTAACTGAGTACGACCTTTTCTAACAAGATGGGTCTCGACGAGTCAAAGCAGTTTCATTCCAGGGCAGTCTACGCGTGACAACATTATCATTGTCAAAGAAGTGGTCCACCTTATGACATAGAAACAAGGGAACAAGGGTTACATGATCATGAAAATTGACCTTGAAAAGGCGGATGATAAGCTGAGTTAGGATTTCATTGCTGATACACTCAAACAGGTTGAGTTGCCAAGTAATTGGATTTCGTTAATCCTTTCCTTGCTTTCTATGGCAGTGGTTCGACTACTTTGGAATGGGGAGTCTCTTAACCCTTTTACTCCAACAAGGAGGATCCATCAAGGGGACCCCTTGTCACCATATATTTCTATTTTTTTTTATGGAAAGGCTAACACAAAGGATTGTTCAAGCTGTTAATGCAGGGACAAGGAAACCTATTAGAATTGAAAAAAATGGAACTAAGATTTCTCACTTGCTTTTTGGAGATGATATGCTATTGTTTGTTGTAGCATCATTGGAACAAGTCAAGATTATTTAAGACATTCTAGCTGACTTTTGCAAAGAATCTGGCCCGTCTTTCCACCAAATCCCAAATGTTGACATCCGGGAACGTGAATAGGGCCCTGGCGAAAGAGCTAAGTTCGCATTGCAATTTTCCGTTAGTGGGAGATTTGGGGAAATATTTAGGAGTTTCGATAAAGCAGGGGCGCGTTCATAAGGACACGTAAAAAGACATTATCTCTAAAGTAAGTAAATTGGCCGGATGGAATAGAAATACCCTTTCTCTAATGGGGAGTCTGTCTTTAGTAGTGGTGGCAATTCCTTCTTACACCATGGACACAACTCATTTGCCAATTCAAACATGCAATGAAATAGATAGACTCCAACAAGATTTCTTTTGGGGGTCAACTGAAGAGAAAAGGAGAATACATTGGATCTCATGGGACAAGATATGTACACCAAAAGAAGCTGGAGGACTGGGTGTACAGGAAACCAGATGGATGAATCTTTCTCTTCCTGCAAAACTGGGGTGGAAGATCCTCACAGATCCGGACTCTTTATGGGTGAAAATCTTAAATGAACGCTACTTTTTTGGAGACTTTCTTAATTATAAGGGCAAAGGTACTGACTCGAGAATTTGCAAAAGCATTCTTAAAGGGCGCGAAGTGGTGCAACAAGGTATTGTGTGGGTGATTCAAAATGGGAAACAACAAAATTTTGGACTGACAAATGGATAGGCCAAACTCCTCTAATCGACAGGGCTATATGTAACGTTCTCAGCGAGCAACAATAGTGGACAGTGGCACATTTTAAAATGGTAATTGGTGGTGGGATCTGTTTCAGGACTATTTGCCATATGACCATATTTTACAAATCGCGGGCATGAGATGCACAAAGAATGACAATCAAGAGGATTTCATGGCGTGGCAGGAGGATAATAACGGTATTTTCATGGTTTCTTCAGCTTTTAATCTACTCAAAAATATCCCTAAGGTTCCATCTTTCCCTTGGGGTAATTTTTGGAAAATCAATGTCCTCACAAGTTTCTTATGTTTGCCTGGCAATTATTCTACAAAAGAATTCCATGCAAGGTTAATCTTATCCGAAGGGGTATAAAGGTCGATGAGAACTGTGCAATATGTGGAGAAGCTCTTGAGACTAAAAAATATCTATTTAGGGAGTGCAGGGGCGCAAAAGAGGTATGGAGAAGCATGTAGAGCTCGAACGAGCAGCCAGTAATGAAGATGTCACCATGGGAAGTTTGGTTTAACAGAAATATATAGGATACATAATGGAACAAGACTTTCATCATAACACTTTAGTGACTGTGGTATTGGCGAAATAAGAAACTTTTTAAGAGGGATCAAGAGCTGCCACTCCGCGAAAAAACTTAAAAGTAATTACGGAATATCAAAAGCTAGTGGCAACAGCTTGGAGAGAAGCGGAGACGTGCAACCACCCCATTCAGAAGGAGTGGAAATGGATTCGATGGTGCCTACCTAGAGAGGGCTTGAAGCTCAACATAGATGGATGCTGGAAGGGTAATCCTGATCAGGCTGCTGTAGGAGTCCTAAGATGAGCCACGACAAATAATGTGGCCGAAATAAGGGCTCTGCTGGATAGATTATATCTTGCCAAGGACATGGGGATTACTATGATAGAGATTGAAACAGAATTACAAGTACCGGTCAATTGGATAAAGGATGTACAGGGACCATGAAGCGTGCTCCTACCGGTAATTGAAGAGTGCAAGAAGCTACTTGCCAGCAACCGTAACTTTGTACTCAAACATGTCCATAGATAAGCCAATAGGAGCACAGATTGAATGGCCAATTTTGGTTTGTAGCTCCCGCTTGGTGTACATTGACTAGAAGAGCCCCCACATCAGTTGCGACCTATACTTGGGGATGACATGAGGGGTGTCACTTCCCAGAGACTTGTCTCATCTCATCTTAACTCGGCTTAGCTTCCATTTAAAAAAAAAAAAAGAAAAAAGAAAAAAATGCAAGATGATTCCTATGGCAAAATGTGATCTGACCGTTGACAGTAAGCCTTGAATTTTCCAGGAGATTGCTTTGTGGTTGCATTTGGTAAGCGAAATTATTGGACATTCCGTTTGCTTAGCACTAACAAATGTGCTTCTGGGTTTTCTTATGGGACATTGATATTATAGAAAGATGCTTGGCATAGATACATAGAGTGTATTTTGTTTGTTTTTAAGCTAGTTAAATCTACTTAAAGTATAATGGCTATAAGCAGAAAAAAGAAAAAGCTATCTACCCCCCAACTATAATGGAGTAAAAGAAGAACTACACTCTTTTTTTCTACAAAGAAACTCAATTGACAGAGCCTGATCAGCCAGCATCCGATGGAGTCAACCGCTAATTGGTAATCAAACTCAGTTCCTGAGCTGTATCTATCCATAGTTCTTACGGCTGGAACATCCTTGAAGGACAAGAAAAGCTACACTGTGTCATTGGAAATTATAAGAAAGAACAGCTTTAATTTGAACTAATGGAGATGCGTGCACATTTCATGTGTAGATGGCTTCGATAAAATTTCTCTTCACCAAGATTTTATGTCACTCTGTAAATTCAATCCTACTTTGTAGGGTATAAATATATGTATTGACTATTAAACATTTCATGTGCTGCTATAATTTCCTATAGGCGAATGAAAGGATATTGAAAGAGTGAAAAGGTACCAAAGACCTAGTGCTCAAATAGTATGTTTATCACTTTTTAGTGCGAGTGGTCCAGGATCAATTCCCTTTAGTTGATGTAATTAGCCTTTATCGCCCTTCAAAGTGAAAAAAGAGTGAAAAGGTAGATATAATGATATTCTTACCTCG
This sequence comes from Cordia subcordata, assembly GCA_028554755.1. Taxonomy (NCBI): domain Eukaryota; kingdom Viridiplantae; phylum Streptophyta; class Magnoliopsida; order Boraginales; family Cordiaceae; genus Cordia; species Cordia subcordata. Next base: position 8,580,312 of record JAPTOF010000020.1, read on the forward strand.
TACAGCTAATGAAAGTTTAATTATGCTGTTAGTCTGCATCGTTCTATTGTTTTTTGAATTAGTCCCTGTTTACTTCAAGAAGTACAAACCAATCTCTAATATTTAGCAACCGTTGCCAAATTTCATTTTCCCCCATGAGTTGTAGCATAAATCCCAAACTCTCGCATGAAGTTTTACTTTTACCCATTTTCTCCCCTAATAATAAGTTTTACCAAACAACGCCTTATCTTAGTTATTCTTTTAGTGTTTGTTTTATATTTTTAAATTGTTAGTTCATTATGAAAAGTTATATTTTGAGCTGAAAAGTTACATGTACACGCACACAAGTATATATAAGAAGATTTTGTTGAAATTTTTTTCTTAATTTTGTACAATAACTATTTTTGATTTTTCTACTTTTATTTTTAAATGGTTAGATGATTGAAAACAGAATGCGCTAGGATACGAAAAATTGTTTAAATTTGAGATGGATATATTAGAAAAAAATATTTTGAAGTGAATTTGTTTTTTTTTTTTTCTAATAGTCTGTATAGTGCGATTTTTGTAAAATATGTAACTTTTTATCTTTTTCTTTTTATTTTAAAATTATTTTTTGTGATTCTTTATTTTGACTCTTTTGCTGAAGGAATTTATTAATTTTTTGTTTGCCACTTTCTTTTTCTTTTCTTTTCTTTTCTGGGTTATAAAAATAAAAAAAAGATAAAGATACCTCTAATATAAGGCTTTATTTGGCAAAATTAAAGTTATGGGGGAATATGGGTAAAACTAAAACTTCGTTGGGGAGTTTGGGATTTAGTATAAAACTTATAGGGGCAACTGAGATTTACTCAGTCTTTGTCACAAGAAACAAGTTAATATTAATGGGAAAAAACATATACATGCCCTTGTGACCCCTATGTATTTTCATAAATTACCAAAACAACTCTATGTATCGACTAGTGTAATTTTGCGTTAGACCCAATTGTTTGAAGAAGTACAAATCATGCCCCAATATTTATCAAAATGTGGCCAAAATGGTCTCTATTGTAAAAAAATAGTTAGTCATAATATAGGGCATTTGTTTGAGTATGGTTGTTGTTACTACAAGAATTTTAGTAAGTAATTACGTATTTTTTGTTACGATTGGAGTAAGTGTAGAAGAGTAAAATAATAACTTTTATTTTAATTACATTCTTAACTGTTAGAAAATATTTATTACATTTTTAACCGTAACAATCATCGATATTGGTCACCTTGACCGCATGATAGCCATGATATAAAATTCTTATCGAAAATTAGCCGTTTTCGATATAACATTACAACTTTATCCTCTCTCAAACCTTCATATTCAAATTGGGAAATTTCTTAATGTGTCTAACAATTTACTTTTTGAAAGAACACATATATATCATCAATACAAGAGCCAGAAAACAACTTTTGCACATCCTTCAAGGTAATCCTAGGATTAAAAAATGTATTTTTATTTTTCGCTCTAGCTTTAATCATATTCTTGTGAACTATAACTTCCATATCATTATTTCATTCCTTTAATAGTTGGGTGTGGGGCATATTGTTAGAGAAATAATAAACATGTGATAAACATGATTGAGTTTACTTGATTCGAGATGAATCAAGGGTTATGTTATATTAGGTTGTTAAACTAAGCCTCTCTTTGAAAAACTCATAATGATTAATGGAGTTGATTGAATACTCGATCGAGACGATCGAAGAGTAGACGTAGGTTAGGCACCGAACAACTACAAATTTTTGTGTGTTCTTTGATTCTTGCTTTTTGTTGTTTCCTTTTCACTTTTGATCACTATGCAAAGTATTCAATAAAAGTACTCACCCATTTCAAAAAAGCTAAGTTGTCACAAAATGCTCTCTAAATTGTCACCAAAATGGCAATTTACCACCTATAAAAGGTTAGGGGGTCATGATTTATTTGGTAAAGAAGAAAGTAATAAGTCGAGATCCTTTGCCTCACTCATGTGGTGCTTATGGTGTGCTTGTTGCTTGTAAGCCATGGGATCTTGAGATGATTTAATGGTTGAGGTTTAGTTGATTGTATAGTAGCACATAGAGAACATGGTGCAGCCGTATTTGATTGGAGGATGTTGTGAACTATGATTCGATGCTTTATTGATTAGTAGTTTTGTGAGCTCATTTTTTTGCTGAACATTTGACCTTATTATCTGGGCCTTGACTGAGGGATACCCAAATACTTTTCGATGTGTAGAATTTGATTTTAAGCTCCATTTTGGTGACATTTGACCGCAATGTATGTGTTTTGGGTCTTTGTCAACTTTGATTGTGGATTTGATTGTTACTTGTGTTGACCAAAGGGCTCCCAAAGGTTTTTCAATCTGTTGAATTTGAATTTGCAATCTGTTTGGCCAAATTCCAAGTGGTTGTATGTGTTTTGGAGAGAAAAAAATATTTTTGACTTTAGAGTATAAAATGAAAGATTGATGGATAGACATTATATGGTGTTTTTGGTGAGTGTGATCAGGAGGTCGGAAGTTGTATCCAGGAGAAGCGATGATAACATTACGTGATTGTGGCAGCATGGGCTATATGTGCAAGGAGAATTGACTGTGATGAACTAGTGGGCTTTACATTGCAGGGAGAATATAAGGAGGCCTAATATAGTGAGTAGCGTGCTTTGGGAAAGTAGAATACGACCTAGTGCAGTTGGGTAGTAGTGTTGGTTCCTTCTAGAGGTAGTAATCACTTGTATAGATACAAACTTACGAAGATTGATAGGTACTCAGTGAAGATAGAGAGTTTTCCAACAGTGGAAGACAGTGGTTGAAATAAACTGGCGAGTATCTCAAGGATGACATTGATTGGGAGATTTTGTATAAAGAGTTTGAATGGAACTCTTTAAGGGAAAGCTGGTGTGTGCTTTCTCAGAGTTTCTTTAAGTTTGGTGTTAGAGACTAAGATTTGCTACTAGGTGATGCAGTCTCTATCCCTACCTATTGCGATACTTCTCAATATTGTGTGGTTGTCTTACTAATTTAGTTGCTTTATATGCTCACTTGGAGAATGGCGAGCTGAAGGTGAAAAGTAGTACGTGTGGAGGATGAGGTTTTCTATTGTAGTATTAGATAACAAGTCTCTTGGGTTTTTAGTAGTAGCATGGGATCACTGAGAAGGATTGAAAGGCAGTAACTAAGTAAGATTGTGGAATAGAGGAATAGGTCAGGAGTTTCGTGCAATAGCAATAGGCCAATTTGGGTGACTCGGTAGATAGAGGTACATGATGATTTGTATCTCGAAGCTAGTTTAGTCTATGGTGCCATAGAGTTAGCAGAGCTTGGAAAGAAGCTCAAAGAGTGTTCTAGTTGAGGAGGTAGTTTAAATCAAGCTAACTCAATAGGTTGAGACAAGTATGTCTAATTGTTGCAGAGTATGGTGTGGACTGAATGATGAGAAGATAAGATGGGGGATGTTTGTTATCTTTACAATGCCAATCTCATTCTCGGGTTCAGAGGTTTAGGCTCAAGGGCATGGCAACTTTGACCACACAAATTTGTATAAAAATCAATTTATTATCCTATCCTCTGATTTTGAGTTTCTATCTTTGGGGTCATAGGACATGCTCTTTAATTTCATTGAATAAATTAAAATACCAATATTTTCAAAAACAAAATAACAAGTATTAAAACTCTCAATGAAAGAAACACCCATTAAGAAGAAGGGAGCCAAATGTAATGTTTTCTGAAAGTCAATTTGCCATCCCACTTATTTAACAACAATGTGATTAATGCTTATATACCGGCCAATGCAAGTAACCTTGCCAACATTTTTGTGGCTCATACCCATTTTATGAGATTAGGAGAAAATTAGTAAGTATTAATATTCTCTCTCTCTCTCACTCTCTCTTCAATAAGTAACAACCTTAACTTTAGTGAAATTATCTAATATATACATGCATACATACATACATACATACATATATATATATATATATATCATTTTATTGTTCCTTCAAAGGAATCTATATTGCAAGAATAGATATGCAGCACACCAGTTTCACAAGCTAAGTGTTAGATAATTCATACAGAATGCAAGGACGCTTCTTACTTTTCCACCAAGGCAACTTGGATAATTTTAAATAAATTTACATGCGACAAATTCAATGCTATAATGATAAAGACATTAGAATTTTTAAGAGATGTATGAACTTCTTGAGGATCATGCTTCTATGTTAGGCAAACATCCCAATATACTCCTTAATAATCATGATATGCTACGTCATTAGGCTATTGGTAAGGCTAAACAAAGGCCACATGCATACTGCAAGAGTTAGGATAATTGTATTTTTGCACCGACTCAAGCAGTCTCTTTGATTTTCCAACAAAATGTTGAAAATACTATTGCTTGAGCCATAGGAAAGTTATGATGTAAGCTTCTGTAGCAATAATAACAACAATAACAGGCACAACAACTGGTTCAACAAAATTGGGAACACAGACAACTTATAATGCAACAAATTAGTGCAATAATAGATCTAATTCTGCCAAGTTAGCTTGATAAGCATAATACTCATATGCCTTAGGGTGATGACTATTAGAAAATTAGTAAGGTTGTTACTAAAGTAATTTTTATTTTTATGATGTAAATTGACGTGTCTTGGTTTTATATGTGTTTGTATTATATTTTACTTATGTTTTAGAGGTGTTATGTGCATATGTAGTGGCCTTAGTATAGTAACTAAGGTAGAATTATGCTTAAGCGAAAATAATTGTACATGGTTGAGTTTAGTAGACAAATGGTACGCTAATTACTTATTTTAATGATTTAGGTGAGACTTAGGTTGAAAATGAAGCTTGCACGATAATGGGTGATGAAGATAGAAGGTCCACGGGTTGTGGGGAAGAGGCCAAAAGCAAATAAGATGAAGATTGAAGATTAAATGAGGAACCGGTTAACCCCCAAGAGGCTACCGGTCAGCCGGTTAATCCAGAGAGCATAAGAAGAAATTGGTCGACCCCTCCAGTTACCGGCCAGCCAGTAGGGTCGACCGGTAACACTGCTGTCAGTTATAAATAGGGCTCAAAATGTTCAATGTTCAGTGATTATCAACTCACACACTTCACACCCAATTTACACGTACATTAAACCTTAACTTACCTACCTCACATACACTCACACACACTCTAACACCTAGATCCAAGCAATTAAGAGGGTTTCAAACATCTTGGAGTGAAGATCTACTCAAGTATTGTATAAAAATTGCAAGGATGGAAGAAGTTTCTAAATATCCTTTTCATTCTCTTTTTCATTATGTATGAGTAGATCTATTTAGGGTGATTTAGCTTGTATTATGGGTTGACTGTTTACTTGTTTGTTATGGGATTTAATGGCTTAATATATATATATATACACACACACACACACACACACTTTGATTTTATTGTTCAAATGGTTATTTTCTCATTCATGTCTATGTGTTTGTGTGTGGATTGTGTGAAGTGGGTAATGCTTATAATCATGTCTATGTATATGTTTGCACGCCTAGTAGTAAATATGACCTTACTATAGCATTCATGTTGGTTCCTAATGCATGAAATGGTGTAATCTGAGCATGACAATATCTGGTAGTCGAGAATGTCTTTATATTCGTGAATACCAAGTATAGAACATGTGTGATTGTGCCTAAATGTTCAAATTCCACTATTGTGATCCTACATTGACGACGCATAATTTAGGGCTAGCCTAGATCAGGTCTTCTTTGGCTTTAAACCTAGCCAATGGTTTAGGCATTATGTTAGGTTCAATATGGGTCACCTAGGTAGCAAATTAGTCAACCCTATGGCCTATGTCATAAGGACCACGCCGTGACTCTAGAGAGACGTCACCTAGGGACAGACCCGCACTAAGTCCTAGGGATAAATTAGAGAACTAGCTAGTAGCCTAGCAAAGAGCAACCCTTATAGTTATGCCATCACCAAAATCCCATAGCAATTAAGTATAGAATCACCCATAAACAAGTGAAAGTCACCCTATCACATTCCTTTTGTTGGTTTTCCCCTAAGTTAGCTTATTCTCTTCACTTCCTTTTCCTTTTTCCTTTCCCTTTTGTTGAGTTAAGTTTAGTTCTACCTTCCCTTGAGCTCTCTTTGATCCCAAAAACCCAAAAAGATTGCTAGTTTAGGATTTTCTTTTAGGCACCTTTCTAGGACATACACCATTGATTCACTTGACCCTTTCTGTGGATTCAACACCCGCAGTTGCACATATTATACTTCAATCGATTCGTGCACTTGCGAGTCGTTAGGCTTGTGTTCCTAAAGCAATATCATAAATTTCTTTATATATATGTGTGTTTGTATATATATATATACACATATGTATATGTGTGCATATATATATATATATATGGATATATATATGTATATATATGTATGTATATATATATGTATGTATGTATATATATATGTATGTATGTATATATATATATGTATATATATGTATATATATATACATATATATATATATATATATGCGCATATGGAAAAAGCTAATTTTTTATAAAATATAATTTTTAATGTGATAACATTTGGGCATATGAAGTCAAAAATTAATTAGACATATAAAAGTAAATAGATAACACTTCTATCTATATCTATTTATCTATTTATATTAAAGTGTCAAGATTTTATGTCTTAAAGCTCACTTGTCAATGATATATATATTGACATATTAGACTCATGATATTACTAGTATGATTGAGTTTACACATTATATTTTCTCCATTATGTACTTATGTAATGTGTGAACGTTCTATGACATAGATGATTGACTTGGGTGTGCGAGCCGGATACAAAATAGATCAAGTCTATCTTTAGGATATCATGAACTGATGCATAACCAGATGGTAGTATTAGGTGCCCTATCGAGATAGGGTAATAGTAGGTAATTCTCTTTAATAGGGTGATCTACCTAGGTCATTAGATGGTTAATCGAACTTTGTTCTCAAGTACTTGTGTCATGTATTGGATAAAACCACTGTGAATATATCTTCTAGGAATCGTACTGTCAAATATAGAAGACAAGATACTTACTGCTATCAAGTGAATAATGCTCTTTATCTTAATCATGTGTGGATGAAATGATGAAGTAAGGGTGTATCACTTTGATGTACCATGAGAAAAATCTCAACGTGAGTAGGTTATCTGCCTTATACATTGATGTTGTATTCTAATTAGTTGGGGCATGCATATAACATTATCAAAATCTATGTGTTCCCTTGAATTTGTGTGCTTAACCATTTAAAATCTAGATCAATGTGATATTACTCTTTGAGGGTGTATCAGTTATTTGGTTTGCAGGTTGCTTTCTAGATTAAGAGAATAATGACCAGTGGATGATTATTCTATTGACTAGGATTCCAAAGTGTGGATATAGCCTTGGAGGTAATGGTACAAATAAAGGACTGGTCTTGATGGTATGTGATAATTTGACTTAGTAGGATAGATATAAATATCACTTGATTGAGTAACGAGTGGTGTCAGTGACTATACCTAGGGTGAGCCTTTGGTATTTTGATCAAGTAGACTAAGATCAAAGTGGTCTTCAAGTTGCTAAAGTAGTTCCAAGGCCATTTTGGTCATTTTAAGAGTCGAGAGTAATTATGTCTTTTGGTCTCTCTGCTAGTTATGTTCCTATTGGGTGCACTTTAATTGAGGAAGACTAATTTTATTGTGTGATCGCTTGATTAAGCTTTAAGTTAGGATTTTGGAAAATGTTTTCTAAAGCAAAGTTTTTCCTAATTTAACTTATGACCATCTTAATTGCAAGTGGACCCTATCATGAATAAGATTTTTTGGTGTGTTGAGAGATGGAATATTAGGATTAGCCTTATCCTAAAGAATATTCCATTTCTAGAAGAGAAAAGAAAGGTATTATTGAAAACAATAATTATCCTAGGAACCTTACCCAATTAGAGTTGCTACACACAACATATAGTATGATTATGCAAGACTCAAATGAGCCTTTTTGGGTTTTTGTTTAAGTTGTCCAAGAAATTTTACACAACACACCTAAAACATACATTGGCCTAATTAGCCCTCGATTTAGCTTAATCTCATGCAATTAATGCTTGTCCATTACATAGCATAAAGCATTCAAGCTATAAAGTATGATTATAGTAAAGAAGGCTAAGAGGGGATATCTTCAAGGTGGAGATTTAGCAAAGAGTCCACATACCAATGCTTGCACACTTCAAGGGTGACACTTTCTATCTTTAACTCATTATATATGTTTTGGTTGCACCCCTATGTGTAATAGATGATTTATTGCTGGACTCTACTACCTTGGTTGACTTAGTTTAGTTTTAAACATAGAAATCAAAGGACTTAGGTAATAGCAACCAGATCCAACACTAAAGTTAAAGGAATGATATCAGAAATGATATTAGAGTTTGACATGGCAGCTCTGTAGATGAACAAGAGCTTGACACATCAATTTAAAATATCATTGCTTTTAATATGATTCAATGTATTGAATTGATATGAGATAAGATGTATATTATGTCGACTTTAATGGTGTAGCAAAATATATTTAATCAAATGGTGACTAATCTCAAATACTCTATACATAATATTGATTTTAAAGGTATATACTATGCATATGATATTGTTGATATTATGGCTATATTGTTGATTGTGTTTTGATGATGAAAACCAAACTACTTGTTCAATATGTGATTATGAGTTTATGTTTGTTATGAATGATTATGATGTAGGATTTTAAGTTATGGATGAATGGCATACGTAGACTAAGATAATTGATTGTTTTAAGAACTCAAGTGTCTTCCCATTGATTCTAATGAATTGTTTGAGTACTTGAGCAATTATGCTAAGCCTATGCCTTGTAGATGATCATCTACCACCTCAAAGTTGAAGATTGCTAATATCAAGTGGCGTGGTGATATAAGGATGGAGATGAAAGACATAAAAAAAGTGGCTGTAGTTAATTTTATTGTAAAGATGTCTTGGTCTTTGTCTTCTAATTCTTTCTCTCTCTCTCTCTCACACGTTTAAAATTGAGATATTATATGCCTAAAGCTTGTTTTCTAGAATACCTTTGTATTTTTCAAAGTGCTTTCACACTAAAAATGTTTTAGACTTATTTTTGAGGTGATAGATCACGATTTTCTTATAAAACAAAATCTTGAGTGCTGCCGGGCTTACTTTGTTAGGGTACCGGACGGGTATTTTTACTTTACTCGATAGTAATTTTTCAAAGTATCCATGTTTTACTCTTATCGGGGTACCGGACATGATTTAACTCACCCGGAGCTTGTTGGGGGCACCTTGTAGGTGTACACCAGTACAAAAGAAAGTCCACCAGAAAGTTTCAGCTTTCAGAAATCTTAACTAGCCATTGGACGTACGATTTTTTACCTAATCTTTTTACAATGGTCAAAAACTTTTATTTTGGTCAATACTCTTTGTATCTAATACCTGTTTTTTGAAAGAGGTATATAAATATCATCTACCTTTTGTCTTTTGGTAAGAACCCAAGATTTGAGAGTTTTAAAGTTTGAAAAAACTAAAAGAAAAAGAGATAGCAATACAAGAACAACTTTCACAATTTTCAAGGCATCTATAGGTCTTGTATTGTACACCAAATCCAATTTGTGCTTTACAATTTTTAATATCCTTATCTTGTATAAATTAGGTTTTGGGTATATTAGCCTTGGGGGTTTGAAATTCAAAAAACAATTGCAAGTGAGTTTTTTGATTTCGGGTTGAAATCAAGGCGTAGTGTTGGTTTTTGAGCTTAGCCAACTTTTGAAAATCTCAAAGTGTTACTGGAGTTATTGAAACTCTCGATCGGGATACTCGGAGAGTATATGTAGGCTTGGTGGCTGAACCACTATAAATCGTCGTGTGCTTTGATTTTCTTTTATTGTGTTTTTTTATTCTTGTAATACGATTCTTGTATTGTACACCAAATCCAATTTGTGCTTTGATTCTTGCATGTTAAAAGATTTTTAAAAGGGTATGACATATTGTCAAGTTCAACTTAGAGTGGTGTGTATAATTTATTAGTTTGGATATGTAAATTTTGAATTCGAAGGAAAGTATTTGTCTTTTTGTATATGATTTATTAAAATTTAGTTGATAAACATTGTTAATGTTTCTTGGTGTTAGTTAACTAAAATTATTCTATCAAAACACTTTGTGAGATTACTTGAACATGGAGTACAACTATACATGAAATTGATATTAAAAAATATCAAAATTCATGTGCAGCACGGGTGTAATTGCTAGTATATGTACGCATGTATGACCACTAATACTCTGTTTGTTATAGTCTTATTTTAAGATACTTATCCTATTGAAATGAAGGTACATCTTATAAGATTTAAGAAATCTTATCATGCATTCTATGAAAGCTCAAAACAAAACTAGACCTTTTATCTTATAAGAAATAAACAATGTATCCTATCTTATTTTTTACAACTATAGAATGCATCGTGCATGTGATAAGATATCTTAAATCTTATAAGATTTTTTTAAATTTTAATAGGATAAGTATCTTAAAATAAGATCATTCCAAACACATTATAAATTTCATTGTCAATTGTGACAAAAAAGTATATGTGTGTGTATATATGTACGCATGTATGACCACTAAATTTCATTGCCAATTGTAACGGAAAAGTATATGTGTGTGTATATATGTACGTATGTATGACCACTAAATTTCATTGCCAATTGTGATGGAAAATTCTATCACCAACTGCAATCATAACTGAAACAACCCAGTACTCCAGGCGGCGTGGAATTCGCCCAAAAATTGGTCTAATATCACTTATAACGATCTAGGTAAGCCCAATAATTGGCTTACCACTACAATTGAGCCTAATTAATTGGCCCAAAATGTTTAAATCCGTAATGACAGTAATAGTGAATACAAGTCATTATAAAGTACACACAAATCTTATATAGAATTGATGTGAGAGGGCGTTACAATAGCGACGATGAATAATCTTTCATAAATTTGAACAAAAATTGGGAAAAGAATTTCTGTCACCATTTTAGCAACAAAATGTCCATCAGAATAATAGTGATGGATCGATGACGAAATCGAAACTGCAGCAGCTAATTTTGAGATGCTCTATTTCCATTGCCATTCTATCATGAACCCGGGTTCGCAATGGAATGATGATTGAAAACGTTTTTCACTGCAACAAATTTCTTTTATATTGGACGAGTAAAATAAAAATACTCATAAGGTGTTTAATTGACCAATTTATCGGTGACGGCAAGGAGAAGCCTAAAATCAAGACAATCTAATTCAGCAAATATAGTAGACAAGTTTTGTGTCTGGACAATGAGGCACGCATTTAAAACAATTAGGCAAGTATTTTGAGTGCCAACGCTTAGGACGACGACCAAAAGGTCTCACCCTGAGTTTTCTGAGGAGCTAAAAATCTTGGTTTTTAAAAAAAGTTGTAAATAAATTTTTTTAGAGTTTTAATTTTGTTTTAAGTCAAGCTAAATAATTATTAATAAAATAATAAATTTTTTCAAGAAAAAAAAAAAAAATATATATATATATATATATATATATATATATATATATAAAGTCAATCCAAATAAGTTCTAAAAAGTTGTCTCACCCAGGGTGTTCATATTTTGCTGGAAGCAAAGTTATGATCAATCAACTTCAAACTTCGATAGCAGAAAACAACAACTTAGCACATTGAGCAATGGCATCAAGTGATTTATTTAATTTCCCATAGAAAAAGACAGTACTACAAGAAAATCCTTGCCAAGTACTATATCGTAACGATAGAAACACTTCAATGGTAAAATGGCAAAGCTCCAGAGCACTAGAATACTCTACTAGGAGGGCTTATTAGGCGTTTCCTGTGGATCGTAATAATATCTAGCACGGGCTTCTCAACATGACTGGACGGGGTGTGGCAAAGATTTTGTCTTGATATTCCCAAGGTATAAACGTTAGATGGATGCACAAAACACGTGGATATAATTGATTGCCCACTGTCATCGGAAAAATTCAGATATATTTCTTTTTTGTTATTTTTATTCAATATTTTTATTGTCTATAACTTTTTCTTCCTTTTTGCCAATAGAGTATTTGATTTGACTTTTAAACGGGTCAAATTAGATTAAATTTCATGTCTTAGCATAGTTGGTTTGAGGGAAAAAAATCTTTCTTTTTTTTTTTGTCGGAAAAAAAAATCTTTCTTTAAGTTTGTTTTAAGTAGAGAGAGAGAGAGAGAGAGAGCATGAGAGAGAGAGAAAATTTGCACCCCATCTTTTGATTTTTAAAGCTTTAGGCCTCAACTGGATTGATTTTCTTTAAAGTATTTTTTTTAATAACTTATAAAGAAAGAAATTTTTTTTCTTTTTGAAAAGTTGAAATTTTTGACTTTTTAAAAAAAGGTGAATTTGAGTTTTTTAAGAGTTACATTTTTTTTGGAAAGCTAACCCAAATATTTATTACAAAAAGATGTATTTTTATTTTTTAATAAAAAGTAGCTTTTCATGTAAGGATTAAGAAATAATTCAAATGGTTGAAATTATCTTTTATAGGCGTTAGATCCTGAGTGCAATCTCATAGGGTAGGAGGCTTAACCCAAAAAAAAATATATAGCTTTTCATCTAAAAAAAAGAAAAAAGAGCCCATTGAAACAGGTATTTAAACACTTTTAAAAAAAGTAAGTTTGACCAAAATATTTACTTTCTTTTCCTAATTAACTTCGTATCTTTATTCCTGAATTATCTTTAACGATTTATTTTAGAGCAAATTCTACATATAGCCCTTATTGTTCACAAAAAATATCAATTTGATCCTTATTATTTTAAAAAATGACCTATTTGGTTCTTAATATATTCGAAAAGTGTCACTGTAGTTTCTATTGTTTCAAAAGTGACTAATTTAGTCCCTAACATTTGCAAAAATTGACCTAATTGATCCTTATTTTAGTCTTAAAAATAGTCACGTGATGAATACATGAACAATTAATGGAGATAAAAATTAACTCTTTCTGCAAATCCTCTAAGTATTCTTTTGTCTACTTAAGTAGTCACTTTGAGTAGATTTTCCATAAGTTGATCCAAACACCCTCTAAGTATTCTTATGTCTACCTAATTAGCACAATAGAGTCTATTAGGCCCATGCTTTTAGACACTTAAAGATACTTTTCATAATTTAAAAGTTGAAGCTTACTTATTTGGTTTATTTTTAAAAGTGCTTTTAGACAAAAATCAAAATTAAAAGAATTTGAAAAACCAAAAAGCTCCAAATTGGTGTTTTCCGAAAAAGGCTTTTCAGAAAATATTTTTACATTATATCAGAAATTATTTTTTTTCTCCTTTTCATAAAAATACTACTCTATAGTTTTGAAATTTCAATATTGTTGTCAAAACAACTAAAAGCACAACTTCTAAATTACCAGATCAAACAACCACTTGACTTTTGTTCAATAACATTTTTAACCAACCAACTCTCTCTAAATCTCAACTATTAAATGTTGACATTAGACCAAACAAAAACTTAATCTATTAAATATTATTTATTTATTTATTTTTAATATGTCAAGTAAGGGTATGCATAGAGGGTGATAAGTGACAAAAAACTATATATACCACAGACCTAGCTAGTGGTCTAGTGGTATAATTTTTATTTATGGTTGGAAAATGTCTCCATATCAATTTAATTTTTAATAGTTATAAATATTGTATTATCAACCTTTAGTGTTCCTTGAATCGAAAAAATAATATATAAAAGGTCCTCTCTTAGGTAAACGCCTCATGGAAACCTCACATAATCTTTTTATGTATAAGTATACAAATAGGAAGAAATATATTTCCGAATTTTACTATTTTATCATTGGAGTTGAAACTACTAGTTTTAGTTCTAGGGCAATAACATATTCAGCCTTTGTAAAGCCAAAACTTGAAGGCAAACGTCCTTCTCATTGTCCACTCCTGCTCAATCCTAACCAAATGACAATGTCTTCAACCTCCTCAAACTAATCCCTGCGTTTCCCCACCCGACCCCCCACCCTTCTCATCAAACACTCCTTTTAAAGTCACGAGACCCCATTGTCTTTTATGATGTTCTTTCAATTCTAGAGATAGAGAGAGAGAGAGAGAGTGCGAGATGTGCAGAGAGGGTGGCAGAAAAACTGATAGAGAACTTTCAAAGCTCCTTTCTTCATCATCACTCAAGTGGCCCTAAAAAATTGCAGTCTCAAACTGAAGTCTTATAATTTATCAAGCCCTAGTTATTAGTCCATCTGAAGATTTTTTTCTCACCTCATATTTTTTTCTCCCTTCTGTCTCTCTGTGTCTGTGCCATGTAGGTCTCAAGTTAAAAACAGATCCATCACCTGCTTCTTTATTTTCTTCTCATTCATGATCTTTTTTACTCTTTAAAACCCTTGTAACTTCATTTAACTTTCTGATCTTTTATTATATATGCGGCTTAATTTGTTTTCAGGAGACCTGAAAGAAACCCACTAGATCTCAACAACTTACCTGAAGATTCCTCTAGAGATGGTAGACAAGCGCTTGAGGACAGCTCTTCAAATGCTGGTATGTAATACATGCCTTTGGTCGTACAAATATCTGTGCCATCATTTGTCATCTCTTTTCTCTCCCCTAAACACTGTAAGAAAATGGAAAACGATGTTTCAAAACCTTCTTTTGATTGTCAAATCTTTTCACTATAATCAAAGAAATTAATAACTATCCAAAACTCCCCGGAAAAAGTGTTGCCTTACGCTTGCATAATATGGCCTGTCCTAAAGTGCAAGTTCTGTTCTTTACAATTTTCATCCTCTTATTTTATATTGTTCATAACATGTTAATGATACCATGTATTTATTTTCTTGTTCTTTTGTGATTTTAGAGAAAACCCTAAAAAAGTAAATAGGGAAAAAAAAAAGAATTTTTCTGCTTGAATATTTCATTCATGATTAGGGAAATTATTGTAGAGGTTTAGGTACAAAATAGTGTCATCAAGCTTACCCCAAATGGCTTTTTTTGCAGCAGTCGCAAAGGAAGCAAAAAATGACTGCGGGAAGGTCTATGAGTGTAGGTTTTGCTCCCTAAAGTTCTGCAAGTCTCAAGCTCTTGGGGGACACATGAACCGCCACCGCCAAGGCAAGTCTTTTCAATGGATTCCACCTCAAATATAATATACATGTTGTGTGTACTTATCAGACATGGAAATATCAAAGCATTGTTCGAAGTTTTTCCGAACAAAACAGCTGGATATATAGAACGCAAGGTTCAGAAAAGCTAGCTCTTTATATCATGTTGGTTAAAAATGGATAATGTTGCATAGCTACTAGGTTTTTCATGAAAAGTTAGCATGCCAACATTGTTTTCACCCACAAGCAAAACTGAAGGCTTTTTGCTGAAATTCTTGGTCGAGGATTATTTAGCATTTGATTTGATTTGATTTGAGTATTTTAGTTTAATTTTTTGGGTATGTTTTTGTTTTTGTTGCTCAGAAAGGGAGACTGAAACTCTGAACCGCGCTCGTCAGCTGGTCTACAATAACGATAACCTGCTAGCACAAGGGGTTCATCCTTTAGGGTATGCTTCATGCTATGCTTACCCCCCCCCCCCCCCCAAAAAAAAAAAAAAGAAAAAGGGAAAAAAGAACCCTTGTTTCACCCAAATTCTAATAATTTCAACACCTACAGCTGAAGTTGAAAATAACTTAGGTGTTACCATTTCTAATGAACCAACTTTTTCATCTTGTGGTTCTGCCATTTAATTTCTCAAGAAAAAAGAACATGTTCTTCTTTACTTTATAGTTAAAATTAGTGCCCTCTTCAAAATTGATATCCCCACTTTGATTTTACCATCTCTTAAGTGGAAAATTTTCTTGTTTAAGGAAACAAATTAGCTACTTAACTTGATTAGTTACTACTTCTAGTGAATAATAATGATAAGCAAGAAATATTTTCGCAGGGGTCAGCCAATCCCACATGGAGGCTTCCATCACGCAGGCGCTTTAGGTGATCCAACAATGTCATTTAGACCAGTCTACCCCACAAGGCTCCTTTCTGGTTCCTCAACAACACTTATACCAGCAGCAGCAGCACCACCACCACCACTAGGGCAACCACCGCCGCCGCGACATCAATCCTGCATGTATGCTTCGCCGCCACGTCTGATTCCTTTTCCAACACAATATCCTCCCCACCAAGGGAATGACTACATTATTGGCCATGCTCTCTCTGGAACTACAAGCCCTAACTATGTCTCAGCTCCATCAGATACTAATTAAACGGGGAAACAGCGGAAAGGCAGCGGAAGCAGTCGGTAGCGGTGGTGGAGGTAGAGACATGGCACACTACAATCAATCTCAGGATGGATTAATTCTGAAAAATTAATATATATTGTTCAATTTCTTCTCATTTTTCTTTGTTCCAAGTAATGAGTGCTAAAGGGTGTCTTGATAATATGCTATGACACGGCACTCTCAAAGATAGAAAGAGAGAGTTTGAGAGAATCCCAACAAACTGACAAATGGGGTCGTGCAAAGAGCGAAGTTTTTGGTTTTTCTACGGATTTGGAGAACAGCTTTTTTGAGTTCTCACACACACTCAGACATTCAACTAGTTTGGCATGAAGCTATAGGGGATTGGATGATGCTGCGTGTGTTGGTGTTTGTACTGCAAAAATGTATAAAGTGTAACTAGGTATGTGGGGCAATGCTCGTGCAGTTGGGACAAGAAGTTAGATTTGAACTGAAAGTATACATCTGTTTTGGGGTTTTTGTTCTTATGTCTCTCTTTTATTTTGCATGGTATGTTAATCACACACTAATAGTCGCAAATGGGCTAAGATTAATGGCCTAAGACTTTTTTCATGGGTAAATTATAACCAACCCCCTATGGTTTGTCATCACTTATAAATGCACGTTATCCTTTATAGTTTCAAAATAAGCACATTTTGAGGATCACATGAAAGTCTCATGCCTATTTTTAGGATATGTGCACAATACATTTTAAGACCACATGAAGAGAGTCCCGTGCTTTTTTTAAAAATTATAGCGTAAGATGCATTTATAATAAATTATAGGAGAATTACATGTAATTTATCCCTTTTTTCCCTTTGTGTCAACCCCACTAGGTATAAATATATCCTCCCCCTTCTCTCCCCGCTTTTAATGTCTCGAGCACTTTCATGGCATTGGGGGAAGTATAGTTGTTTAGTATAACCACCTTTCGTTAATTAATAAATGCGCCCATTGATTAGTGAATATGGTTCTTTGTAAGTCGTTGGATATTGGACGTTGGATTAGACACTAAAGCAACTTTTTAACTTTATCGAGAAAAAAAAAATAATTTGAGTAAACATTCACTTAAAAAGGTAATGATATAACTAGTCTTGACATCATTTTCGTCAAAAAAAAAATGAAAAAAAGAGAGAAAAAAGATGTAAGTTCCCTTTATAACATCTTCCTTGCAACCAAATTTCATTCCTTATGCATAGGTTTCTTATGTATATAATCTGAACAAATAATCTGAACTTGTTGGCGGGAAGAACAGATTCGTAAACCTATGATCCTGAAAAACCAACCTTAATTATTAGGATCAAGCATCACCGACAAACCCTAGCTCTTAGAGTATTACTAAAATTTTAAAGGAATAGGCGTCTTAATATATGTTATAAATAGTTCCATATGCTCATTTTAACGTCAAATCTATCACACGTGAAAAAGTTCTATTTAATAAATTAATTTTTTGATGAACAGTTCATTTAATGTTAGAAACCGATAATTACATCTCAGAATGCATTACATATTTGCCTAATATGCATGATAATACACTTTAGGCTATTCCACGATTATAATTATAGAAGTTTTAGATCATAAGCTTAAAATGTATGTTATTCAAGTCCCTCTTTGATTGACCTCTATATTTATTTCCTCTACAATAATTTCTTTGGTTTCTTTTTCCATTTCTTCTATTAATTAAGTAATCGAAATCTTTAAGCAATGTTAATACTATAAAATTTTAGGCTAATAGCTTTGTATTTTTATTACGCTTAAAGTAAGTGTAGAAAAATAAAATGATAACTTTTATTATGATCTTAAGTGTAACAAGATGTTTCCAACCATAATAGTGATATTATAATTTTTATATTTAATTTTTTTCATATAGCAAAAAATTTATTACGCTTGAAGGTACAATAACTAATATAAATTTGGAAAATGTACTTATTACATACCAAAGTGTAACAAATTTTGAATGTCATTTGGTTGATGTCTATATTAGGTACACCTTCAAACATGACAAACATTAGTTTTGCTTCCAAATGTAACTAGCATTAGTTATATTTCCAAATGTTGTAACAATTTTTAGTTACATTCAGACCCTTACGCTTGGGTTAAGCGTACCTAGTTAATTTGTTACGCTTTTAAATGTAATTAGGAATATAAATACGTTTAACTATTAGCTTGATTTCTTGTATTATAAGATCCGGTTTGATTATCTTTTCTAATTAATTTAGTAGTCTTGGCGGACTATACACAACAAACAAGAATACTTAAGTAGGCTATGTAGACACAAAATCGACAATTACGAAATATAATAAATTAGTCACTTAACTAATAGTTTTGTATTGCCTTTCTTTTAAACTTTATTTTTCATTGAAAAACACGTTAAATATCACATGATACACACGATTTTAACCTTAAAAATAAAGCAAATCTATGATTTACATGCATTTCATGTGAGATTTAACTTGCTTTTTTAACGAAAAGTAGAGTTTGAATTAACAGCGATACAAAACTATTAGTTATAGGACAAATTTTTTACAAACTAAAGATAAGGAATAGGCTTATTACAGGTAGCAAAGATAAGGAATTATTAGTATAATTTACCCTTCATTAGTTATATTCACCACAACAGTGTGTTAGCGTGCGTATATATATATATCCAAGCAAAGTTAGTCTTAGAAATTAAAAGGGGAAAATATTTTCAAATACTGAAATTGATATCCATTTTCCCATTGAGTTTTTCTAATACTTACATAAGAAATTAATTAAGCATAACTTGATACAAATTGCAAATAATGCTGATAATTTCCAAGTTGCGAATTGCTTCTTGTAAAATGTAGGGTAAATGACCAGTTGGTCCCTTATTTTTTTTTTCTTTTTGACAATTAAGTCTTTTATTTTTAAAACACAACAATTTAATTCCTTATCTTTGCAATTAGTGACAC
Organism: Cordia subcordata; assembly: GCA_028554755.1. Taxonomy (NCBI): domain Eukaryota; kingdom Viridiplantae; phylum Streptophyta; class Magnoliopsida; order Boraginales; family Cordiaceae; genus Cordia; species Cordia subcordata. The sequence goes on from JAPTOF010000020.1 coordinate 8,599,538, forward strand.
TGTTAATCTTAAATCCAATAAACATAAAATAGTAACATTTTTCAATCTCTTATTTTTGTAATTTGTGATAACATTAGTCTCTTACATTTGCAATTTATAACATTATCAGTTCTTTATCTGTAATTTGTCATAATATTAGTCCTAACATTATTAATTTGTTGTCTTTTTTGAGTTTAGGACTAATAGTGTCACAAATTACAAAAATAAGAGACTAAATTATCGTGTTTTAAAGACAAGAAATATTATTTTCAAAACAGTCAAAGGGACCAAATAGTTTATTTTCCCTAAAATGTATTACTATTTATTAATAAAATAGATAAATAAACCGATATCTCTCTACAAACTTAAACTTTTAGATAAGGCGGAAATTAAAAATGATACTAGAGTCTAAGAATCAAAAGCTCTAACATTCGAAACTCACTGCTATTCCTTTTAAAAAAGTATTAAAAATGTGCACATGTATGGCAAAAAACAAAAAGTTCCTAGTTCTCAACAAGTTTTAAATTTTTAAATGAGGTAAAAACTCAACACAGTTTAAATAATACAGAAACGTTCTTTTCATCTTTGGTACGTCGCATAGTGTACGCGGCCTGCCAGAAATAACCTATTTGGAAAATTTTACTTTTATGCCCAACATATTTTTGCTTACTAGATTCTATTGATCAAAATGCTGGACCAGCTGAACTATCATGTTATCTTTAATATACAATGGAACAAGCGTCGGAGAGATTAATGGAAGATAAATGTCTACCTGAGTATATATCTGACTGATGGTGCTTCGATTAACTTGGTTCACTTTTCTTCCCCTTTTAGATTTTCTTGACTAAGTAGGTGTCTCTTCTCTTTCTAGAGAAAAGAGCTAATTTGGGTTTAGTTAAGACTACGATATATTGAATACAGCTCTTTACATCTTCACATGATAGTTCATTTAGCTTGATCGCACAAGAGAATTAACTATGATTGATTATTTGAAAATAGCCTTGAAAGGCCTAAGACCAACTCCTACAGGAGCCACATGCTTATAATGAATTCCAACAGACTCTCTATCAAGGGCTACCTTAGTTGCTAGCTCCTGTCTTTTGTGTCGGCCTGAACAAATATAGAAAAGTTATCTTTAATTTTTATCAACAAGTCAAGCATTCATTTCAGAAAACAAGTTACTTACAAGTCAAAAGAATCTATAGCAACTAAATACTAGATATGTAATCGTAATTAGTTTGTGGACAATAGTTCTGTTTGAGATTCACATAAATCCTCTAAAGCCATTATGGATTTCCAAGGTTTAGCCAAGGCCTAGCTCAAGATCCTACTACTCATCTTGTTGCGAATGAATAAGATATTGAGGAATAATTGTCAATATATAAAATCATAATTATTGATCGAACTTTTTCTACAAAAAGGGGGAATCTTGTGTTACAATAGAAGTAAAAGTAATGTGGATTATTCAAGAATTAAAGTCGATTTGCTAAGTTGCTCCTCAGTGCTCGGTTCCAATTTTATCGAATGTCCTCCAGGGGACACTCCTACGTGCTCGGTTGAGCATGACGAATCTTGTTATTTCTCTGGAGCCACACATGATAAATATAGGCGGACAAAACTATTTTGATAAGATTATTTGCCTTCAGTGTTTTACCTTTCCTAATAGGAACCATGATCAAGTGTAACCACATTGCTCCAAATTAGGAGATACTAGTTAATTGCGGTATATATGTTTATCTCTATAAATTCCCAAGTAAGATGAGAAAAGAAATTACCTCCTTTACTTGCAAGCTGAACCCTGGTGTCACAGTTCCCATTAGGAATAAAATGAACCCATTCATCCAAGAAATATAAATAGGAATTGGTCTTATTTTTGGTGTACATAGCTAAAATAGAGAACGTATCAAAATAAAGAAAGAAGGCTATTATACTTGATCCAGTAAAAATTATAAAACAAGAAAGAAGTTGCTAATTTAATTGCAATATATAGGGTTTAGTAACATATATATAAAGCTAGCTCTAACATATTGGTCTAATGGCATAGTGATTTGTCCTTCGCTTCATATGGGAGAGGTCATTAGAGCAACGCTCACTAATTTTAATTGTTATATTATCGACCTTTAATGTTCTTTATATATATAGCATTTTGTCCTGCAAATATGTAACACATAATAAAGCATTGTGAGACTTCACGTCCAATATGTAGCATAACTGCTTAGTTGGAAAGTACTAGATGGTACGCTGAATATTGGTAAAATTTTGTTACTAACTAAATATTTAATAATTTAGTGGTATGTCTCTCACTTTTAATGTGAATAGTCTTAGAATCCATTCCCGCTAGTTATATGCTGTAGGCCTCTCTTGAATTGAAAAAAAAAATTCGTTACTAGCTAGATTTTTCTTTTTTGATCGAATGTATATTAGCTAGATCAAATGTACAATTGTACAAAACATTTCGCATCTTTGTCACCTTTTAGTTTTTGCCTTTCGTGCAGTGGCAAGAAGTTTGATTCCAAAAGAGGTACTTGTATTCGACAAATCGATATAGGTCTGCTTATCTAACACCACCTCAAGGATATGATCAGTCATCAAAGCTGTTGATCGAGCTAAACTGAACATAGCGTGGGAACATTTGCAGACTAAGAAGCACTTTTCGGCCAAAAGCTGCATATAATTCTGAATAATGAGAACTAAAGGTTCAACATCAAATCCTTTAGGTGCTAAACTATGATCTGTGTCTCAGTAGAAGCATACATGCTTTCTAATTGGTGGGTCAACTCCTTGGGCAACACTAGTTTTTTGACGGGAGAAAACCTAATTCTGGTCTTAAACATGTGTTGCAACCACGCACACAATTTAAGCTGAACTGCTCTACCCAGCTCCTCCTTTTTACACACACATACATTTATGTGTGCACATATATATACTCTTCCTTATTACAAGTCTCCGGAAATGTGAGAACCATAACCAAAATAAAGATGATGATAATAGTTGTTAAAAGTCACTGGCTTGTCACAAATTAAGTTAATTGGTCTTAAGAGGAATAACTTAGAATCTAAATTGATGATCTAAAGTTTGTGGTTTTTTCATCTGGAAAGAATGTATATATCAACACTCTCCTGACATTTGACTCAGCCAGAATTAGGATCTGATATTAAGGTGAATGAATCAGGTAGAGTGAGACAAACAAATGGGTAACATGTTGACGATGTGACTGAATCAAGATGCAACGTTGATATCATGCTTAAAAGAAAGAAAAACGAGAAAAAAATGAATGAAATATATGTATATTGAAAACGACAAGACCAAAGCAAAAGAAAAAAAAAAAAAAGATCAACAATGATTGCAAAAGATAAGAATAATAAATGCTTACATGTTGAGATTATGGTACATAGTGAAGTACAATGAGAAAGTCTATTTATTATATGCTCACCAATAATATAGAGGTAGACTAATTGAAAAACCAAAAAAAAAAAAATTTGAATATCATCTAGACTTTTTTTTTTGAATGGATTAGTTAAAAACATCTATATCTATATCTATAATCTATATATATATATAAAGCAATGACCAAATCGGCTTTTTTTGACAAGCTTATGTGTACAACCTCAATTCGTGCATTTTGGAATTAAGTGTGCAACTTAATTGAATGCCATATGTATTACACATTCTAAATTCATAATTTAGAAAACCATCCAGCAATTTTCGGTCATTACACACTTTTATAGATTTTTTGGTTCGATTTGTTTTGGTAGAAAATTAAATCAAATCCATTCATGAACGATTTTTTTTGGAAAGCAATTATATCAAATTTATACATCTTGCTTCTTCTATTTATAGCAAGTATTTTTATATGAAATTAATTATTTAAGGATACTTTTATTACTAATTGGGAAGAAAATCTTAAATGTTAACCAAAATGTTTACAACTATTTGAATGTGTTATTTATTTTGGCAATATATTTTCCAATAACTTGGAAGAAAAATTTTTAAAATGGCAAGAGATTCTTAAATTATGTTAAATGTTTATTACTCAATGTCACATATAAGTTTGAAACTCGTGTATCCTATGGGTACACATATAGTGCTAATAAAATTGAAACTTTTTTATTGTATCTTTTTACTTTTTAATTGTTGTTATTATTAAGCAATGTCATGTGTGTTTTTGTCAACTTCAAATGATCTACTAATAAACAATACATATAATTGCTTTTGCAGTAAAAAGATGTATTTTTCAAGGAGGTATTTGTTTATTTAAAAAAGTCAACCTAAACAAACCTAAATCACCAACTCTTAGTATCTTTGGTGCAATTGATTCACGCACTTGAAACATTTAGAATAGGCATTTCTTGAACAAATGAGGAGGACAAAGCTATTAAGTGTTAAGACTAAGAAAATAATAAACAACCCTAAAGCTATAACAAATGATTTTTGTGCATACAAAATACGTTATAAAAATAGATCTATAGAAAAAGAAAGTAATTCAGGTATATGAAATCTTATTTCTCATAGGAGAGTATATCTTGTGCCATGCACAGGAGAATATGAGCTTTTAATATCTTTATTTATTATTAAATATGTTCTATTAAATATCTTTATTTATTATTTAAAAATAAAAATTTTAAAAATTAAAAAATTTAAAATTAAAAGTTTAGATACGTTGAAGTAGTAATAGTGTTTGTCCCACATTGAAAAAATAGGTTATTATTTATTGTATTCAACTCTATATAAATGGCTCTTTAAATTAGTTTAATGCAATACAATATATTATCAGCCTTTATATCTCTCCTTTTCTTTCAACATGGTATCTAGAGTTAGGGACATACAGTAGGTGTAGGTTTATATTCATTCAAAAAAAAAGAATATAATAAATAAATAAATAAATATATACGTGTATACATATATGTGTATGTGTGATGCTCTGAGACTTAAAAAATTATATGTGATGCTTGTAGTCTTTATTCTATGCCTTGCGGGGTTAGGGAAGTTTTCTTTCTTAAGTTCACGGCAGTCACACTTTTACGATTCACTTGGGTGAACGTTGGGGTCATGACAGAGTGGTATTAGAGTTTAAGTTATGATTATTGGAACCTAAGTTGGGTTATGGGTAACTAAAGCTTGTGACACTCATGATCTCTATTAGGCTAACGTATACGTGCATTTATTCCTTTATAGTTATTAATATTATCACCTTCTAAAGCTTTATGATGTAATAAGACTAAGATGGCTGGTAAGAAGAGATCTAGTGCTAGTAGTGGCATCGCCTCGCAATCCTATGTTGAGAAGGAAAACATTACCTTGGCCGAGCTTGCGAGACAAAATGAAGTTGGTGAGAAGGTCGATGGGGATGAAGAACTTAACGGGATTGCTGATGCTCTTTTTCGACGAATGGCACAAAAGACACAATATGAGAACAAAGGAGACGATGACCAGAAAGCATTAGAGAGGTTTTTGAAGATGCACCCACCCTCCTTCACTGGCGAGGAGGAAGCTCAAGGGGCTCACCATTGGTTGACCAAAATGGAGGGAATGTTCCGAACGCTACGCTTCAATGATCATCGTAAGGTCCGTTTTGGCACTTATATGTTGCAAGGGGTGGCTTTGGATTGGTGGAACCTACAATTCGAGGAAATGGACGAAGAGCTTACAAACTAGAAAAAGTTTCGTGAAATGTTTGAGTCAGAATTTTATCCAGTGGCCTATCGTAATATGCCGGTGGTAGAGTTTATCAATTTGAGGCAAAAAGATCGGTCCGTAGCTGAGTATCATAGGAACTTCACTGCATTAGCTCGCTTCGCACCCTAAATAGTCCCTAATGATTATGAAAAGGCTAGGAAATTTGAATTGGGACGAAATTTGAATATCCGTAGCATCGTGGCCCCTCAGCTTCACAATACCTTAAAGGCTGTGGTCGCAGCAGCAACCTTAGTCGAGAGAGATTTGAACTTGATACAACAACAACGTGCTTCTTCAAACAAGAGAAAATTTGGGGCGGAATTGTCACAAGCCAAAAACAATCTAGCTAAAGGTGGTAATACAAAGCTCAATTCAGTAGGTAACAACAAGCTTATTAAGAAGTGCACCAGGTGTAACGAGAAGCATAACACAAATGAGTGTCGTTGGACCACTGGAGGCTATTTTAAATGCGGAAGCATGGAGCACCGTATTGGTCAGTGCCCAAAAAGGTGGTAACTCAATATGATATCAGAGCCTAGAAGCCAAATGGCACAGGTTCAATCCTTATCGCCATCTATTTAAAAAAATTAAATTGTCCACGTGCAAGCTCTAAACAAATTATGCTACACGTGAGAGTGTGTGTTAACATAATAAATAAATAAATAAATTTCCTCTCTACAAGTTTAAACTTTTAGATGAGGTGGTAACTCAATAGCAAACAATAGCAAAATCGTACCCATCTCTTTGTTATCACCCATGGAAATGCCCAGGCTACTGATGATGTCGTGGTAGGTATCATTTTGATAATGATCTTGTTCTCTGATAGCTTGTTTAATTGAAATTGGGATTTAACTACTCTTTCTTAACCTTATTCCTTGATGCATTAATTTCATACAACGTGGCAGGCATTATATTGATTATGTCTTCGTTCAGTTATGTTTTATTTGATTTTGGGTCCAACTATTCTTTTGTATCCTCTTCTTTTGCCACATCACTTAATGTCATGCCTAAACCATTAGAGTCTGAAATTTGTGTTGAGACCTGAATGGGGAAATCAATTATGACACAATATACCGTAGATGTGTAGTCCACATGGGTGGTCATGACTTGCCTGCCGATTTAATCCAACTTGAGATGAAAGACTTTGATGTGATTTTGGGAATGGATTGGCTAGCTAGATATCATGGCCATATTGACTGCTTTGGCAAAATGGTCGTATTTCGCTTACCTAGTCAAGAAAAGTTTGAATTCGTTAGGAAAATGTTTCAACCCATTCGGGTGATATCCGCACTTAAGGCCCAGAAAATGATAAGAAAGAGAGGCGTGCATTCTTGGCAAGTGTAGTGAAGGACGAAAAGGAAGAGTTGAAGTTAGAAGGTATCCACGTTGTTAGAGAATTTTTGAATGTATTTCCTGAAGATATTCCAGGACTTTCCCCAGATCGGGAAGTTGAATTTGAGATAGAGCTTATGCTAGGGACCAGGCCAATATGCAAGACACCATATCGTATGAAGCCTGCAGAGCTTAAAGAGCCAAGGGTGTAGTTACAAGAATTTCTCAATAGAGGACAAATTCACCCTAGTGTATCTCCCTGGAGCGTGCCGGTGCTCTTTGTGAAAAAAAAGGATGGTACCATGCATCTATGCTTCGACTACCGAGAATTAAATAAGGTAACAGTTAAAAATTATTACCTACTACCAAGGATTGACGACTTATTTGATCAGTTGCAAGAAGCGAAAGTAATCTCCAAGATTGACTTGAGATTAGGGTATCATTAGCTAAAGATCAAAAAAGAAAACATTCCAAAAACAGCTTTTAGGACAAGGTATAGACATTATGAATTCTCGGTTATGCCTTTCGGGTTGACGAATACACCTACAGCTCTCATGGATCTCATGAATCGGGTATTCAAGCCTTTTCTTGATCAATTTGTGGTAGTCTTTATTGATGACATTTTGGTATATTCCAAAAGCCCTAAAGAGCATGAAACACACTTAAGCACTAAGTTAGCTAAATATTCATTATTGATTTTGATGATGAAAATATATGCATTAGTTTACTAAATAGCTTCTTGTGAAAATGAGATAATATCTAGTTGAAGCTTTGAAAGATTGAAGAAAATGTGCAAAAAGCATTACTTGAACAAAGAGAAGGAGAGAAAGCATAAGGAGGGGAAGAGAAGTCATAAGGGGTACCAGACATTATTTTCCTTCTTGCTCTCTTTGTGAAATGTCTATATATTGTGTGGACTTAGCTCAAAATCTCTTTTTCTTGTTTGAAGCAAAATTTGCAAGTCTTGCACATTTGATATAACATTTGCACAAATGTATTTGAATGCATACATAGAGGTAAAATGAGTTTTTGGGGTATTTCAAATCACAACATATGTTTTCAAATCATTACAAAATGTTTTGGAGTTGTGAAAATTGTACTTAAAATGATTTTTGCAAAACTCTGGCTTTATTTCACATTCTGGAGTGGCCGGACCCCCCAGCCAGTAAACCGGCTGACCTGGGTGAGTCGCCCAGTCAAAACAGAGAGGTGAAGAAAAAGTCGGACCCCCTAGCCGGTCGACCGGCTAAGGCGTCCGGCCTAGTCAGAGAAGAAAAGGGGTTAGTCGGACGACCCAGTCGATCGACCAGCTGAACGGGTGCTGTAATAAATGCACTAGCCGTTTATTACCGTTCTACTAAGAAATTCATTTCTTCTTCACCTACCAAAAACCCTAGCCCCCAAATCTCTTTAAATACTCATTCAATACACATTCTAAACATCAATTGAAGTGTGCTAAAGTGTTTTTCATCATACAATACATCTTTGAGCCATTCTTGCAATATATTTGAGCTTTTAAGAGCTTTTTCGTCTTCTTCTTGAAGAAAATTTCAGATTCAATCTTTTCTTAATTCTTGAGTATATACACACTTTGAGAGCTATAAATTTTGTGAGATTTATTCTTTAGAGCTTGTAAAGTGTGGGGAAATCCTAAAGAGTGAATCTCTTGGGTTCTTTGAAGTTGAGCTTCAAAGAGATTGTAAGAACTTGGTTTGTGCTTCACCAAGATTTGAAGAAGCATCTTAGTGGAGTTTTTGAAGTCCTAAGGGGAGTATCCTTGGGCGGTGGACGTAGGCTTGGCCGAACCACCTTAAATCGTTTGTTTATACTCTCCTTATACTTCTATTTTTATACGTGCTTATTTTTCTTACTTTGTGTTTGATATATTGATTGTTAGAAATTGCAAATTTTCTGAGAATTTTTAAAACGAAAATTAGTACTTATATCTTAATTCAACCCCCCCCCTCTTAAGATATTTGCACCTACAATTGGTATCACAGCTAGGGTTCTACATATAGTTTAACAACTAGTAGAATTTTCAGCAAATATGGAGGGAATTTCTATTAAACAAGCACCCCCTTTTGATGGAACTAATTATGCATTTTGGAAAATGAGAATGAAAGTGTTTATACAATCACATGATTATAAAACTTGGAAAATCATAGAAAATGGGCCTACATTACCTACAAAATTAGAGGATGATAGGAGAATACCCAAACTAGAAAATGAATGGAATAATGAAGATATTAAATTATTTGAATTAAATCAAAAAGCATTGCATTATTTATTCAATGCTATAAATGCCACCGAGTTTGCTAGAGTAATGGGGTGCACTTCGGCCAAGGAACTTTAGGATCAACTAGAAGTAACTTATGAAGAAATAAGCCAAGTGAAAGAATCTAGGATTGCTATGCTTGTACATAGATATGAATTATTCAAAATGCTTCCAAATGAAAATGTTGAGCAAATGTTTTCTAGATTTGTTGAAATTACTAATGGTTTGAAAGCTCTTGGAAAGGATTATTCTAATGTAGAGAAGGTAAGAAAAGTGTTAAGGAGCTTGCCATCATCATGGCAACCTAATGTCACGGCAATAAAGGAAGCAAAGGACTTGAATACATTGGAGCTCATTGGGTCACTCATGACTCATGAGCCTAAGATAAAGGATCATGAAGAAGAAGAGAAGAAAGCAAAGAAGTCCATTGCCCTCGTTGCATCAAAATATCCATCAAGTGACGATGAGGAAGATGATGAGGACCCCGAAGATGAAGAGATTGCACTTCTAGCCCGAAATTTCAAAAGATTTATGAAATTTAGAAAGATGAGAAAAGGGCCTTCTTCAAGCAACACAAATTGGAAGAAGAAAGGAAAAGAAGGCAAAGAGTTCAAAAAGATAAAAGATGTAAAAGATGAATTGAAGTGCTTTAATTGCAACAAGCCGGGACTATTCTTGTATGCAAAAGGAACGTCATTTAATCTATGTGATTTTTCTGATGCTGACTATGCTGGTTGCAAAATAGATCGTAAGAGCACTAGTGGAACATGCCAATTCCTAGGACATTCCTTAGTATCTTGGTCTTGTAAGAAACAAAATAGTGTTGCTATTTCTACTACTGAAGCTGAATATATTGCAGCTGGTAGTTGTGTGGCTCAAAATTTGTGGATGAAACAAAATTTACTTGATTATGGATTGAAGAATGATTATGTTCCTATATATTGTGACAATACTAGTGCAATTAATCTCACTAAAAACCCAATTCAACATTCAAGAACTAAGCATATCGAGATTAGGCACCATTTCATTAGAGATCATGTACAAAAAGGTGATATAATACTTGAATTTGTTGATACTTTGCATCAAGTTGCTGATATTTTCACTAAATCTTTGCATGAGGATCAATTTTGCAAGATTAGGAGAGAAATTGGAATGATAAAATGTGGTTAAATTGCATATATATGTGTTTATGTGGCTTGGGTATGAAAAATAAAAAATTTGTGCACCTTCTGACCCAGCCGGCCGATCGACTAAGGCCTTAAGTATCCGGCTAAAACACAATTTTTTAATAAGCTCTCTGATCCGGCCGGTCGACCCTCCATGACTAACTCGTCGACCGGCTTAACGCGGATAGGGTTAAAAATTGGGGGTTTTCACCCCAAATCCACCTCATTCACTCAATTTCTCTAAACCCTAACCAAATTTTCTCCAAAACCCATCTCAAATTCTTCAATTTTCAAGTGTTTTCTTCCAAAATTCTTCCTATAATTCGCTTACCCACCTCAAAAAATAAAGTTTTTACCGATTAATCTTGCAAAAACAATGTGAAATTATGGTGAATCTGAGATAAAAAGGTCAAGCACATGGGAGAAAAGGGAAGAGGCCAAGAACACAATCTCCTCCACTACCACCACCTCCGGTATCCAAGATTCAAGGCAAGCAATCAATTTTGTATGGTAAATATATCGTGGACTCTGATTTTGCTGGCACCGATATCTTGCCGTTATTTGATAGATGGTCTACGTTTCTACATCTGCATTGTGATGTGCAAGATAAATTAGTAATTGAGTTTTATGAAAATCTTGAGATACATTATAGAAGTCCAAAACTTGAATTATCTTCTACCGTCTGTGGGGTAAATTTTGTGCTTAAGGAGGAAACTTTACATGAAATATTTCATATACTTGTTGGTGGGGAAGGCCACTACAATAGTCAAGGATGGCCAGAAGGAATTAAGGGAACTGACACCCCGGGTGAAGTCATAAAATATATGTGGGAGAAAGTAGGGCCTAAGAATCCAAATTTAATTCTTCCATTGTTGAGAGATGTTGATGTTAATACGAGACTTGCTCTTAAAATCATGAGTGAAGTAATTCTCCTTAGGAATATCAATGATGGAAAAATTCCAGTCATGGATGCTTATATCTATTGTAGCCTTAGGGAGAAAAAGGAGATAACTCTGTCTTTCCTAATCTTTCAACATATGTTACATATTAGTGGAAAGGATGGAGGAAAAATGACTACTCCTGGTTATGGTATGGCCTTAATGCATATTTTCTCTCATTTCAACATATCGTCAAATGCTCCATATAGAGAGTTTGCTTGGAATTTTGACATGTTGTATATGAACTTCATGGGCATTTACTAGTACAATATGGAGCTCATAAATAGAGAAACCTTCAAAAGTTTGCCCCAAAGCACTCAAGCTGCAATTAAGAATAGGACTAAGAAGGGCACTACTTTCACCGATCCTGTCTTTGGCCCCACTGCACAAAACCTTGATGATATACTTGGCGGGGTAGATATCACCTTTGAAGAAGATGAAGGGCCGGAAATTAAGGGTAATCCCGACATAGGCATACCAAGAACAACACACATGGTTGTTAGTACCTCTGAAGAAGAGCAAAATACTGAGGAAGCAACTTTTAGGCGAGTAATGAGAAAATCTAGGGAGCAAGTGCACATTGATGTGCAACGCCGAAGAGAAATTAGTAGTGGTGTTGGTTCTAGTTCGATGGGTCAACAGGAAGACCCTTCTTTGATGGCTCAGATTCTGTCCCAGTTGCAGGCATTAAACACTGGTATGGGCAAAATGAGGGCTACCATAACAAGCCAATGGGATGAGCTCACTGTTTGGAGGCAACATATTGATTCAGAAGTAGCTTCTATGAGATCAGACATGAGGGAATACTTCAAAGATCACCATGATTGCGCACCTGATTTTCTTTTCAGAAAAACATTCTTTATTCCACTTGAAAATAATTTTTAGCTTTAGTTGACTTTTACATTCTTGACTTTGGTTAACAAGTTATTTCTCTTATACAATCTTAACCTTTGTTTCTTTTCCTGCCTTTATATTGATTTTGATGATGCCCAAGGGGGAGAAGTAAATGGTGAATGATATATATGCTTTGGTGATATATACTTTGGTGAATGGTATACTTATGCCTTGTTGGCTATTGATATTTTTACTTGTCTATTTGCATGAGTTTAAATGATATATAGTATATGCTTCGTTTGGAGAAGTAAATGGTGAATGGTATGCTTTGTTGATATGTTTACTTGTTTGGATATGACTATTTGCATGTCTTTGCATGAGCTTAAATTTGATAGTGGAAGCATTTTCCCAAAAATTCACTTTTTAAAGGAATGCATATATTAACGGGGAGTACTTTTGTCTCATATCTTAAAAATTTTGTCATCATCAAAAAGGGGGAGATTATTAGCTAAATGTTCATTATTGATTTTGATGATGAAAATATATGCATTATTTTACTAAATAGCTTCTTGTGAAAATAAGATAATATCTAATTGAAGCTTTGAAAGATTGAAGAAAATGTGCAAAAAGCATTACTTGAAGAAAGAGAAAGAGAGAAGACATAAGGAGGAGAAGAGAAGTCATAAGGGATACCATACATTATTTTCCTTCTTGCTCTCTTTGTGAAATGCCTATATATTGTGTGAACTTGGCTCAAAATCTCTTTTCTTGTTCGAAGCAAAATTTTCAAGTCTTGCACATTTGATATAACATTTGCACAAATGTATTTGAATGCACACATAGAGGTAAAATGAGTTTTTGGGGTATTTCAAATCACAACATATGTTTTCAAATCATTACAAAATGTTTTGGAGTTGTGAAAATTGCACTTAAAATGATTTTGGCAAAACTCTAGCTTTACTTCATATTCTGGAGTGGCCGGACCCCCCAGCCGGTCGACCGGTTAACCTGAATGGGTCGCCCGGCCAAAACAAAAAGGTAAAGAAAAAGCCGGACCCCCTAGCCGGTCAACCAGCTAAGGCGTCCGGCCTAGTCAGAGAAGAAAAGGGGTTAGCCGGATGACCCAGCCGGTCGACCGGCTGAACGGGTGCTGTAATAAATGCACTAGCCGTTTATTACCGTTCTACTGAGAAATTCATTTCTTCTTCACCTACCAAAAACCCTAACCCCCAAATCTCTTTAAATACTCATTCAATATACATTCTAAACATCAATTGAAGTGTGCTAAAGTGTTTATCATCATACAATACATCTTTGAGCCATTCTTGCAATATATTTGAGCTTTCAAGAGCTTATTTGTCTTCTTCTTGAAGAAAATTTCAGATTCAATCTTTTCTTAATTCTTAAGTATATACACACTTTGAGAGCTATAAACTTTGTGAGATTTATTCTTTAGAGCTTGTAAAGTGTGGGGAAATTCTAAAGAGTGAATCTTTTGGGTTCTTTGAAGTTGAGCTTCAAAGAGATTGTAAGAACTTGGTTTGTGCTTCATCAAGTTTGAAGAAGCATCTTAGTGGAGTTTTTGAAGTCCTAACGGGAGCATCCTTGGGCGGTGGACGTAGGCTTGGCCGAACCACCTTAAATCGTTTGTTTCTACTCTTTTTACACTTCCATTTTTATACTTGCTTATTTTGCTTACATTGTATTTGATATATTGATAGTTAGAAGTTGCAAATTTTCTGAGAATTTTTTAAAACGAAAATTAGTACTTATGTCTTAATTCACCCCCTCCCCCCTCTTAAGATATTTGCACCTACACACTGTCTTGCGGACCTTGAGAGATAAGCAGTTATATACAAAGCTGAAGAAGTGCAAATTTTGGTTAAATGAGGTTACCTTTCTAAGTCATGTGATATCAGAAAAAGGAATATCTATGGACCCACATAAGGTAGAAGCAGTGACTAATTGGCCAAGACCCATCTCCATAATAGAGATTCGAAGCTTTCTAGGACTGGCAGGGTACTATCGCAAGTTTGTAAATGGGTTTTCCAAGATTGCTCTCCCAATGACACATCTTATGCATAAAGGTGTGAAATTTGAATGATCAACTGATTGTGAGAAAGCATTGCAAGAGTTGAAGCAACAATTAGTGTCTACACCTGTACTTACATTGCCTGATGGGACTGAGGGATTCGCCATCTTCAATGATGCATCGCGCAATGGCTTAGGCTGTGTATTAATGCAGCATGACAAGGTCATAGCTTATGCATCTACGCAATTGAAAGGTTATAAACAAAATTATCCTACATATGATCTGGAGCTCATAGCAATGGTATCTACATTGAAAATTTGGAGACATTACCTATATGGAGTTACATGTAAGATTTATACAAACCACCAAAGCCTAAAGTATCTCTTTACTCATAAAAGCTAAATTTACGACAGAGAAGGTGGTTGGAATTGATCAAGGATTATGACCTAGAGATTCACTACCATCTTGGCAAAGCTAACAAAGTTGTTGATGCCCTTAGTATAATACCCAATGGATGTGTTGCTACGTTACTCACCATGCAAGAAAGGCTTATTGGGGTCTTTGAGAAACTAAGGATTGAGGTGTTTGTTAAGTCAAAGTCAATTACTTTTGCTTGTATCACCGTCCAACCCACATTGACGGACAGAATCTGGGTAGCTCAAAGACAAGACCCATATTTAGAGAATGCTCGAATGGAGATAGCGAGTGGGCAAGATTCATATTTGAAGTTGTATGAGGATGATATCTTGAGGTTTAGGGGAAGACTTTGTGTACTCGACAGCTTAGAGCTTAAGAATGAAATTTTGAGTGAAGCACATGGATCACGTTTCACAGTTCATCCTGGAGGGACAAAAATGTGCCGTGACTTGAAGGATCACTTCTGGTGGAGTGGGATAAAGAAAGACATTAGTGATAATGTGGCAAAATGTTTAACAGCACCAAAAGCCTTCTGGACCCTTGCAACCTCTAGACATCCCAGAGTAAAAATGGGAGTATATCTCAATGGATTTTGTAACAGGGTTACTAAGAACTTGTGACAAAAATGATGCCATTTGGGTTATCATCGATAGATTGACCAAGTCAATGCACTTTCTACCCTTCCAATTAGGAACCAGATAAAAAAAAAACTTGCAGAATTGTATATAAAAGAGATTGTGAAGTTACATGGGGTACCCAAAGAGATTATGTCTGATAGGGATACAAGATTCACATCTAAATTCTGGAACAGTTTTCAAAAATCCATGGGAACCAAATTAATGATGAGTTCAACCTACCATCCACAAATTGATGGACAAAGTGAGAGAACTATCCAAACCTTGGAAGATATGTTGCGTGCTTGTGTACTTGATTTTAGGGATAGTTGGGATAGACTTATCACAATCGTGGAGTTTGCATAAAATAATAGCTACCAGCCTAGCATTAATTTGGCCCCTTTTGAGGCTTTATATGGGAGGAAGTGTTGAACACTCTTATATTGGGATTTAGGAGATAAGAAAGTGTTGGGACCATAACTGATTTAGGAAATGGAGAAGAAAGTCTGAGTCATTCGAGCACATATCAAAAGAGCCCAAGATAGACAAAAGAGTTGGGCTAATTTAAAGAGGAAAAAACTAGAGTTTCAATTAGGAGACCATGTTTTTGTCTGAGTATCTCCGACTAAGGGAGTGATGAGATTTGGAGCTTGTGGGAAGTTGAACGCGAGATACATTGGGCCTTTCGAGGTGTTAGAACGCATTTGTGACGTGGCTTATCGTGTTGCCTTGCCGCCATCCTTGGCAGGAGTACATGATGAATTTCATGCATCACAACTTAAGAGATAGTCAGATTCGATCCACGTCATACAACACGAAGATGTCCAAATAAAAGGTGACCTTACTTATGAAGAAGAACCAGTGAAAATTATGGATCAAAAGGAACAACGACTTAGAAAAAGGGTCATACCTTATGTTAAAATTTGATGGAAAAACCAAACTGAAAGAGAGACTATATGGATGCTGGAGGATAAAGCACGTGAAAAGTACCCTTACCTTTTTCATTAAGATATGTAGTTTCGAGGACAAAACTTCTTTCAAGGGGAGAAAGGTGTAATAACCCACAAGATTAGGACCAATTAACTAGTCTAAATGAATAAATAAACTATAATAGAATAAAATAATATTATTTTGGGACTTTGTCAACGCAATTATTTTTGGTGGTTAGGCAAAGTCCTAATTGGACTGGGTTATAGTAAGCTCCTAAGGAATCTTAAAAAGCCCAACCCTCAATTATAAACATACAGAAAGGTAATAAATATTTATTTATTCTTCACTTGTAGCCTTCTCAGAGGAGGACGAAGGGAACAACATACGGGTGCCTTAGGGAGTTGTTTGATCACTACGAGTAAAGAGTTGAATCTAAAAACGTGCAGATTGCGTTTTCTCGATAGAGGTAAGTACAAGCCCCAATTTTTTTTGTATAAGGTTTGATTTTCTAGTTCATAGATATATAAGCACGTAAATAGATAAACACAAATACTATTGTATAGTGCTCTAGATTTGTAGATTGAGTAGAAAAGAAAGGAAAATTTTGGTACTGTTCATGGGAATAGTGCTCGAGGACTATTCACGTGAACAGTACCCTCATTGTTCTGAAATTATTTTTGTTTATTATGTATTATTCTAGTTCTGATACTTTAAATTGTATATTTACTGTTCCTGGTAATAATGTGAACTAGCTTATTTTGATTAAAATAATAAAATATGTTTTGGTATAAAAAAAAGGAAAAGAATATTTTGGTTACTGTTCATGGGAATAGTGCTTGAGACTATTCACGTGAACAGTATGTTCCAAAATTATGTACTTTTGGTTTATTTACGTATTACTCTTATCCTGTTTATTGTTGTTGTTGTTGTTATTATTATTATTATTATTATTATTATTATTATTATTATTATTGCTATTGTTGTTGTTGTTGTTGTTGTTGTTATTGTTATTATTATCATCGTTACTTCGAGTTTATTGTATTCCTTCTTTTGGCGTCTTTGCTGTAGTAATCTACGGTTTAAAGTCTAACTATCTTGATGTTGGGTCATTCTTTTTTTTTATATCATCAGAATTATAAATGCCCAAGATCTGAGCTAAAATTGGAATTTGATTCATGTAGAAAGAAGTTTTCTTAATGTGTATTGTGTACATAATGAAGTTAATCCTAGTGCCATGTATTTGAAGCAGTGATTTTGAACCCTTGTTGGTGGAGATGGTACACCGACATACTGTGGGATAGTGCACTATCATTTTGAAAGGGATTCCCGCTTGCTTTTAGTGATTTGTACGACAACAACTTTGTAATGAACGTATAACATTTACATCTAAGACTTTGTAGGAAACTTTTTTGCCAATATTTTCACACCATTTTTTTCATTGCCCACTTATATCCAATAGTAAAATGAAAACTATTATGAATTAAAATAAGGTAATTTCAATAATTTGTTAATTAATATCAAATGATTATATTT
Organism: Cordia subcordata; assembly: GCA_028554755.1. Lineage (NCBI taxonomy): Eukaryota > Viridiplantae > Streptophyta > Magnoliopsida > Boraginales > Cordiaceae > Cordia > Cordia subcordata. The sequence goes on from JAPTOF010000020.1 coordinate 8,617,264, forward strand.
TGAAATTCAATGCATATTACTGTTAATAAATTTCGATGAAGTTGGATACAAACAGGTAGTGAAAAAGTCAGTGTAAAAATATTAACAAAAGAAATAAGAATAAATAGACAAAAAAAGTATCCAGCAAAGTTTAGATATAAAGGATATATACTATTGCAAATTTGACTATTGATGCAAGGGAATTTTTGAATTTTCAACAAACTTAAAGCATTGGCGATTAAATTTAATAACCGTGTTAATCGAAAGGACTTTCAAAGGATTACAAAAATTGAGGGACTTATTTGGAATTAAACATAAATATAAAGAACAGGAATGTCTTTCTTCCTAAAAAATATATAAGTGGCTTTTCAGTTTGGAAAAAATGAATTAGCATGTAAACTCAACAGTTTAAATGATCATTTTTTAGATCTACGTACAAACTGTTGCACTACTAGAAAGCCACAGTACCACTACTTGTTGAGTCACCCTATGAGGTTTAATTAGGTGTGATCCCAAGATTGTGTCGAAGGGAATGGTACTAGTTTGTAGGTTGACAAAGATATCTTAGCTTAGCCTAGAAAGGGAACGGAATTAGAGATCTCTTTTGTAGCATATAGGTTAAACCTACACTAAAAAATTGCATCTATGTGTCCATCTTGGAATCTCAAAGAAAGCATAAAAAACACTAGAAATGGCTGCAGAAAAAGTGGACAGCTATAGATTATAGAGTCGGCTTATTCATGAAATCGCAAATTTTTGGGATGTTTAAAGCTGCTGCATGGTTATATTTTATTAATTGTTCGTGCAGTCTGCTTCAATATACTAGCAGCTTTAGCAGCAGTGTATACTGCTTCTCCCTTTTATTGGGCATAACACAGAGACACATTTTCTCTCAATGTTGTATGAGTGTTGCATACTCTTTCACTCTCTCGCATCTTTCTGTTCTTCGTTTGTGTTGTTTGGATGTGGAGTGACCGAAGAAAGAAAAGAAACCACGTTGAAGTTAAAAACGTTGTAACAAAAATTGCTTGAAAAACTACGGACATGTTATTTATTAAAGTTAAAGAACTAAAAGATTTATTTTAAAAGTTAAGAAATTAAAATGCAATAAAATCAATAGTGCAGAGAATATTAGGGAAGTAAACTCGTGATTTAGTTTTGACTTCTATACTAGTATACAAAAACTATGGGACTTGCTTAAAACGACTAAATGAGTAAGAGTGTGGAGTGTAAGCTCTATGAAAATCACGGACTTTGCCGGACAGTTTGACTCTCATGCGCGAGACAAACCTGAAACTATTAGCCTCTAAAGACGTTATTTAGTACCGTTTTTAGGCATTATATTGAGGAATTTCTCTTTAGCTTGAAAAACGTGCTCACAGACTAGTACTTATTTGAACTATGTGCTGTAAAAGTCAGCAAAAAAGGTGTCCATGTACACCTAGAACTACAAGCAAGCAATTATTTTGGCTGTACACCAAAAGTTCTATATTTTATAAAAATCTTTAATTTGACCAGCTTAATAGTAACAGAAGACATCCTCATTCTCTTCAGTTAAAACACTTTCAATTGCAGTTAAGAGAGTTATCAATCCTATTATCCCTTCAGCAGCATAATCATATATATAACATTACTAAATTGAATAGACGAGATACCTTATGTTCTGAAAATATTTGTTACAACCGTGATAAAATGACAATCGTCAAATTCAGAGATCATAGGTTTTTTAGGGTTAAACAGAGAGACGGAGTGATAAAATGGCACATTAACAGTAGGAGTGAACATAGATTGGTCCAAAAAATTTGAGATATTTTGATTATTTTATATGATTAAAAATTAATTAGTTAATTTCTAACCATAATTAACTGGTTTGGTTTAGTTTGAAATAAGTTTAAGACTAAACTAAACCATATTCGCTCCTAATCGATAGCATAAAATTGCTTGGTGAACACATATAGGGTATGAGATATAGACGTTACTGTTTATATAGACCTTGGGCGTGGTAATGCTAGCATAGAATTAGGATTCCCCATCCTTATCGGGTATGCGGCTCGTCATCTAAGGGCTCATTTGGATTGGCTTTTATTAAAATTATTTTTTTAATAATTTTTGAAAAATAATTTTTTTGAGAAGCTGAAAATTCTGATTTTTAAAAAAAGCTGTATTTGTTATTTTTTCAGAATTTTAACTTTTTTAAAAGCCAAATCAAATAGTTATTGCAAATTTATTATAATTTTTTTAAGGAAAAAAATATTTTTCCTGAAAAAAAAAAAAAAGAAGGGCAATCCAAACAGGACCTAGATCCAAATAAGAGTCTTTGGTAGAATTAAAAGTGCCTTATTCGGGTTGAATGACCCGAAACATTCGGGGCCGGGTGTAAGCATATCAAAGGATGGTATCATTTAATTTGTACCAGGCACAATGCAAATTTGCAGTATGTCTTCTTTTGGCAATTGGTTACTTTAATTTTGGGTTTTTGAACATCCATTTTCACGTCACAAACACCTTTAAAATAGATGCATGTACGTTCATCATGAGATAAGTTTACGGATATTGCATCCACTTCCTTCGATATGCCATTGAAACAAATAGTCGCAGTTTAACATAACGAAAGTATTCGTTATATATGATTTGAGGCTGAGTCCATCAAATCAATCTATGTCCAATACCAAACAACAAGTGCGCCATATTGTGAGCATCACAGCTGTAGCGATGCCTAGTATTTATATTTGATTTCATCATTTTATGCCTTCTGAAATGACTTGTCTGAACCAGGATAAATGAACACAGACAATTTTGTAAAGATTATTCATGCACGAAAAAAATTATTTTCAATATATATTAGGGTAATGATTTAAAACGATGAAAAACATTCGGTCTTTTTCTTTTCTCTCTGATTTTTCTCTCAATTCACATCACATTGTTCTCTCTTTAACGTAACGATAATTAAAAAACATCTGATCGTTTTGAAGATTCTTCGTATTGTTTTGAAGATTCTTTGTACGTATATATTAGGTTGAGAGTGACTTTGTTACAAATCTTACAAAAATTTCCATACAACAGTGGGACAGCAGTTATACGCGCATTCGATGAAACGTGAACAAAGTTACACCCGAAAAGAAGAATTATATTGTCCTTGAAGAGTGGCATCAGTATGCTAAAATCAACAAATTGTTTACAAAGAAATATCATTAACGCAAATTAGGAAATCCCACATAAGAGAAGACAAAATTGGTAGTGATGAATGCTTGCTTTGTCATTTGTTTCATCTTCTCTTGCAAAGACATACTCCATGTCTGCAGAAGGGCAGAAACAACACTGGTGCAATAGGGCAAGTTGTAATGAACAACTGAACCAAGGCCACGGCAGATGTGTCTGAGATTGATAACAACATAGCATCAATTCTGCAGTACACACACAAACACACACTTGCAGACACACAGATATATATATATATATGTGTGTGTGTGTGTGTGTGTGTGTTTGTGTGTTTGCGCCCCCCAGTACTCGAGGCTTTATATGAGGTACAATTATCTAGCACTTGCAGGAAGTACATGGGCAGATCAAATGCTTGCCGCCCTAGCTGAATTGATACAAATAAAATCGTCACATTTCTCAACATTCTTCTAATGCAACTCAAACCCACATCTGTTTAAGAAGGACATACTATTTGATGAAACTTTCGGCAAATAGTTGTGGGCGAGATGTGAACTGTACGTTTTTTCACAGTAAAGGAAAAAAGAGAGAGAGAGAGGGAGGGGGATCGACAGAATTTTTTTTGACATAATTTTTTATATTCCATGTAAAATTGACTCATGTTTGGATGAGTTTTCAATTATAACCCATTCTCACTTCCAGAATGTGCCGGGCGCACTTCTAAAACGAGGTCCTCATTCTCAAAACAAGACTTGCGTTCCACGAACACGGCCGCTTTCTCAGAATGTGCACCGCTTTCCCAGAACACGACTTAGGTTTTTCCCAAGTTTTGCAAAGATTCCCTAGCCAAAGTGACGTGTAGGCAGGAAATTTATTCTCATTAGCATACTCTAGGAGCCCAGGATGCACTCTGGGAATGAATTTTCAGCGAATCGAATATATTCCTTGCCATCAGTCATGCCCGGGCCATTTCACGTCACGCGAAGTTCAGAAATCTTACTCCCATAATGCATTTTCTACGTATATAAACCCCAACCCGTTCCTTTGTTGGCTCATTCAACACTTAATGCATCTCACAGCCTCTCACTCTAAGTTTCTACCAAATTCCTTCCACTTTTTTTGTTACTAAAGCACGTAAAAGAATGAATCCAAGCAAAGTCACTGTTCTTTTATACTATGGTGGTCAAAGAATTGTAATCGATTATGGTCTCGACTACACAAGTCCAAATATACCACGAAAAATCAAAATTCTTCCCGACACAACTTACAATCAATTTGTGTCTCGTGTAATTAGAAAGCTCGGTTTACGTCCAACTATTGATAGAGTTAACTTGTGCTATCGTGACCTTAGATGGGATGCTACATTGTAGCGAATTTATTATTACCCGAGTGCAATAACTTATGATAAAAAGATGCGGGACATGTACGGCACCGCTCGTTGTGATTGGAACCGTTATGTTGCGCACATAATGGTAGATGTAAAAAGTGATGATGTGTATGTGTCGTAACCAATAGCCGACGTCCTGTTGGAGTCTGACATGCCGGATGTAAACGCAGCACATATCATGACAATGAAAAATTCAATATTGCAACAACAATTGAGGAGTTTGTCACTTGAGTTTGTCACTTTTTCCCTTTCCCCGCAACCACAGTCCACTTTTAAAGTTGGAGGATCCTCTCATCATGGTGGTGGCATGAAGGAAAGGTATGACATCGCAGTAGATACGGTTTTGTCAGAGGTAGACGAAGAAAACGAAGACATAGAGTTGAACGATCAAGAAGATGTAGTCCCAGAAGGAACTTTGAACTTCTAAATTGAGAATGATGCCTAGGGATAAGATGCAGATGTTAAGTCGGAGGTAAAGGAGAAGGAACCAGTGGAGTTCCATACTTATGAGGCACCCAACTGCCTAATATAGGACACCGATCGGATGGATTTGGCCAAACGAATGGCGTTCCCATCAAAAGTGGATACGATAAGGGCTGTTCAGTAGAACACGACAAAGACACAAAAGGAATACAGGGTCCTGAAGTCAAGTAGGACCTTGTGAAAGGTACATTGCCGACAAACGCACAGTGGAAGAGTAGCATGCCCCTGGTTTATACATGTCTTAAAAAAGGCTACGCAAAAGTAGTGGGAGATCACACAGTATAAAGCCACACTTATTTGTATGGCTCAATTATCCACGTCCGGGCACAAAAATCTGACTTTGGGTTTGGTTGGATATTTGGTGAGGTATTTCATAGCTAAAAAGGTTTATTACGAGATTGATCTTGTCTAAGCTCATATAAAGGAAAAGCTTAACGTGGATATCAATTACGGGAAGGCTTGGAATAGCCGGAATAAAGCAATTGAACAAGTTTATGGCAACTGGGACACGTCATATCAAATGCTTCCACAGTTTCTTGGTGTTGTGATGGCTAAGAATCCAGGTAGCATTGTAAGATACAAGTTCAACAAGGGTTCAACGTAGGCTGAAAAAATTTTCGACATGGTGTATTGGGTGTTTAGTCCATGCATCATAGTGTGGCGGCATTGTAAAATGGTGGGACGGCATACACTTGCGAAGAAAGTACTAGGATCATCTTCTAGTTGCATTAACCACTAATGCCAATTACCAAGTTGGCATTTGCAGTTGTGGATGGGAGATGACACACACTTGGTCATGGTTCTTACACAGTCACGTGAGAACTTTTTTATTGATATTCCCCAAGTACGCATTATATCCGATAGGCATACAAGCATTGCCTCTACAATCGAATGGGTTATACGTGACGGCCAACTTGAAACAAGACATTGTATTTGCTTGAGATATCTCAAAAGCAATGTGATGAAAAGATGGCAAAATTAGTTCATTAAAGATATGTGTTAGATAGCTGGCCGAGAATGTCAAGCATGCAAACATGAAGTTGCCATGAACATAATCCTTGCTATCTACCCTAGTCAAAATGACGTTGGCAGATGGGTTTGTTGTCGGCCTTAATCAAAATAGTGTTGGCAGATAGGTACACAAGTTCTTATTCGATATCCTTGTCGAGACATGGACCATAAACGTTGATGGGGTCTATAAATGGGGTGTGATGGCCACAAAGGTTGGTCCACGCCATGCACTTGGAGAGTGAGAGTCGCCATCCCCCTCTCAATGTTGAGGAAACTATTTGAAAAGTGGGAGACCTCATCACATCGCTATCATATACTTAGTTTCAGAGAGGATAGAATATACCAGGTCAGTCGGGTGCAGGTGCGATGGAACAAGAATCCACCGTACCAAGTAGTCCATTGAGAAGAAAGTACATGTACTTGTGGTAAGTGGACTGCTTATCACTTGTCATTCTCATATGCATAAACTGTTGCCTAGTTTAAGGAATTTAACGTTTCAGACATGATACCTTGAGAGTTAACAGTGAAAGTGTACAAAGATACCTACTAAAGGACATTTGAGCCCTTTGGACACCAATTTTATTGGCCTCCAGTGCCCAAATGGACGTTGCATTCAAACCAACGTTGTGTTCGCTAGAGAAAAGGTCGAGCTGGAGGCTGGTACATCCAAAACGAGATGGATCGCTTAGACCAAGATGGACGATGAAGGTGTACAACATGCAGTCAACAAGGCCACATTTCTCCAACTTACCCAATAATCCAAATGCGCAACGTGTAGCTGTAATATTGTAATGCTATTATGTAATATGTATTAGTTGTGATCTAAGTAAGAATGAGCATTATTTGGTTATAACCGAACCAAACCTAAACGAAATACAAAATTTAGTTCGGTTATTTTATGTTCAGTTCGGTTTCAGTTATCAAAAATGGAGAAATTCAGTTTTAGGTTTAGTTTCGGTTATTTCTCCAAAATTTCAGTTAATAACCGAACAGTTATTTTTTCATTAAAAAATTTATTTAGTTATTATTTTTTCAAGTTATGTTCATATATATATTTATAAGTTTATATCATTTTATATGTATAATGTGAATTTTGATGATGGATTTTGGAATTTGGTTATTATAATTACAAAATTTTGGTTAATTAAATTAATTTTGAATAATTTATGATTTTTGGAGAACAATTTGGCTATTTCGGTTATAATAAAAATGGAACCGAAAAATTTTAGTTAAATATTTTTGGTTATTGATATATTTTGGTTCAGTTTCGGTTATTAATTTTTAAAATTTTGGTTATTAAAATTCAATTTCAATTTCTATTAGGTTAAATCGAATGCTCACCCCTAGATCTAAATAACCTTACTTAGTTGTAATCTTGTTGTGCAATGTGTATTAGTTGTTATCTTGTTTAGTTTACTTATTTGTAATCTTGTAATCTTGATGGGTAATGTCTATTATTTGGGATCTAAGTAATCCTACTTAGTTGTAATCTTATTTTGTTTACTTAGTTGTAATCTTGTAATTCGATTGAAAACATTAAGTACATACTACTGAAATAAAAGTATTCATGGATCATAAATAACTACTGGTGTCTTCTTACGAGTGCAAGTTTTAAAAGACCCGCAAGCGTACGGATCGTGCAATACAGTGCTTACGAGTGCGGGTGTCGAACCACAGGGAGGCGTGAATATCGTGAATGTATCCTATGCTTGGTGTCCTAAAAGAGCTAAAAAGAAAGATCTAAACTAAGTGTACTTTTTCTTGCGAAGGTTTGGATTGTCGGGAGCTCTAAGTAAATGAAAGAAAACTAAACTATGAATAAAAACAAAAAGGGACGCAGGTTGATTAAGGGGAAACTAACAATTGGAAAGGGATTAGGGTGACTTGGACTTATGAATGGGTAACTCCATACTCAAATGCTATGGGATTAAGGGATGATGGCTAACTATCAAAAGTGCTCTTAACTAGGTTGTTAGTTAGTGTCCTAATTTCCCCCTAGGACTCGGTGTGGGTCCGTCCCTAGGCGACGTCTCCTAGAGCTACGGCGTGGTCCTTATGACTAGGGCCTCAAGAGTGACTAACTAACTTCTTAGGTGGCTTAGAATGAACCTACCTTAGTACCTAAACCATTGGCTGGGTTTAAAGCCAAGACCTAGTGTTGCTAAGGTCGACTAAATCTATCCTGAAACCTATTGGCTGGATTTAAAGCCAAAGGAAACTCGACCTAGATTAGCCCTAAATTATACTCCATCATTCTAAGATCACTACAGGATTTGACTAACATTCATACACATGTGATATTGAAATTATGCTTGTTACTAGGCATGCAAATACGCATATAGACATGAATAAAAGCACTACCCACTTCATAACATCTATGTATAAACACATAGACATGAGTACAGCATGGATTAGATGTGTTTAGTAACAAACAAACTCCAATTAATATATATATGTACTCATCTAGGTATTTTATCAAACACATAGACATGAATGAAAGAACACCCAATTAAACAAAACAAATCAAAACATATATATATATATATATATATATATATTCAGCCATCATATCCCATATCATAAGAGTATAAAATTAACCCATTACATAAGTTTAATCACCCTATACAAGCCTACTCAGACATAATGGAAAATAGAATGAAAGAGATATAACGAAACTCCCCTTTCATCCTAGCGATTTTAGAACACAGCTTGTAAACAATCTCGATTCCAAAGCGTTTGAATCCTCCAACGAAGCTTGGTTCTTCGTGAAAAGTATGTGAAAAGGGTGTGTGAGGCGGCTAGGGAATAGGGTTAAGTGTGTGTGAGAATAGGTGTGAAATGTGTGTAAAAACTCCCTCTGTTTTCTGCTCCGCATCGGGCTTTATTTATAAATTCGCGCATAGCCGGTCGACCGGCCTCTGGAGTACTCGACCGGCTTTCTTCAAGGGCTCTCTGGAGTGGCCGGTCGACCGGCTCTTGAAGGGGGGTCGTCCGGCTTTTCGACGAAGTTCTCTGGAGTGGCCGATCGACCTAGTCGATCAACCGGCTATTCTTCCTTAGCGTTCGGCTGACTTCCTTCATCCAATTTTTTCGTCATTAAAGCCTTTAGTCTTCTCCCTTAGACCCATGCATGTCCTATCTTTATCACCTTTCATTGTTCAATTTTTATCTTAACCCAAAGTCACCTGAATCATTGAAAATAAGCTATTAGTGTAGCATTTTATCTCTTAAACTCACTATGCATAGTTGTTTACGCTTAAGCCAATTCCTATCAAGAGCACTACACTAGTGCATCATTATAAGCATTCAACACCTCTAAAATATAAGTAAATGGCAATGCAAACACACACCAGATCACAACTCATCAACTACATAAAGGAAAAGCATAATGGTATCTTATAAATACATAATGAAAAAATAAGGTGCGTCCAATACATAGATAAAAATAAAGTGATACTATACTAAATACACCAGCCAGGTGTGTAATGTTAAGGCCCTTGTCCTCTGTTGGTGCAGTCAGGTAACTAACATTTAACATGAGGTAGTGTGCTTCGTTTCCTAGATGCACGTGTTTGATGGCGCCAATGCTACTGAGCTGGGGATGGCTGTGCAAGAGATTATTGTGCTTGAGACTGCAACCACTAGTACTATTGTTCATCACCACGATTGACCAACGTATCATAAACGAAGTCTGTGGACCCCATGAATCTCATGGGAGAGTTGCTTGCTGATTCCTTCTGCGTCTCCTCATCGTCGGGCTCCTCATCCGACACGTCACTTACTGGTCTAGAGAATTTGGCACCATGTGTCATGCTATGCCAACTGCCACAGTTCTAATATAGACCTTGGCTGGAATAATCAATGGGATCCAAACGATACATGGATCAGTGTCCTAAGAGCTTTGTAAGCTGCGTAGGCACACGATGAGGTGGCAATAGTACATCGAGGGTGAACGGCATGTACTGAGACAATAAACCACCTGCATCATAGGTAGAGGTACCAGCATGATGACCATAAGTATACTGCTGAAGGGCACTAGGAGGCTATGATGACCTACTAGGATAAGTATGCTGCTGATGGCGCTAGGAGGAACGCATATGCTGGATTTGATGCTCTCTGCATTATTGGGCTTGTTGCGTCAAGGGCGTATGTGGCAACTCTAACAGCGCTATCTACTTGATAAGGTGCTCATGCTGCATGTGCTGCAACGCACTCTTGTCATGTTGTTACATAAGATGTAGGTGCCTTATCACAAGATCCATAGACTGTGCATCATCGCGAAGCTCCCCCCGCATGTACAAATAACACACCATGATTAGTTTATTTAATTTTCCAAAGTTTTTATAATGAACAAAAAGTAATGGAAGTAATGCTTACAGGAGACATCTAATTCTGTGCAGACGCCACGTAACCATCCCTCTTATGACTGGTTCCTGCATGGCCAACCTATAATATGGTTACCCTCGGTACCAATTCATGTAATTCCGAAGTTTTGCTTGAGTTGGCTCGTCCTACATCTGTCTCTAAACAACTCGTTGTTGCCAGTTCCTCCATGCATTTATCTCTTGTGTTAGAGCCTCTCCCTTCATCTTCTTCTTGCCATCCTTGTGCTTCTCATCATGGGATCACTAAGGGCCTTCAATTGTAGTCTGAACTGTCACAACACACGATCAGGACAATGCCACTCAATAGTATGCCCAAATATCAATGGAACACGTGCACGTCAAACGTCACTATCAAACAATATTGTGGTAAGCTATCCAATATTCCCTTGAATGGCTACCATATAAACTATACCCAAAACAAGTAAAGAAGAGCTACTTACATGCCTAATAATGTTATAATTAAAATATTTAATAAATAATAAATAAGTTTACTATACCAATCAAGGCTATAACTAGTCAATCACGTCCCGACATTCAACTTGCCCTGACTTTCTCGATGCATTCGTCATTTCTTTTTCACGTAAAAAATGGCCCCTCATGGAACACCAAGTAGCAGTTGCAAAGACTCAAGCTCATGTCGCTATCACTCTACCTGCTGTTGGGTCGCTCGTAAGAGTTGAGGCCAAAAAACTGCAAGCAAGACAAGCTTATTATAACAAAATTGACATTTAGAAAATTTAAAGAATAAGTACATGATGAGATTCAATAAATGGACTAGTGTTATGGCTCCGTATACATCTTTATATTCAAGGAAGAAGGTGCGATCAAGCTACTGATACAAATATGCTAGTACAGGCGCGCCCTAGTTGAACTGGTAGATCTGGTCAAAGTTCTGTAAATGGATCAACTATGCCAAATTGCCCTCATTGGTACTCGTGTTGGAGAATAGGTGACAATTTGTCACTAAAAAGATCCACAAACATGCTCGCTACTGAGGCAGTTGGAGAGTGGGATTCTCTAAAGTACCCATGCTACTAAACCGTTCCCGTAGCTGGACAAAATTCATTGTGTTCTCTACGATTTTAATAGAAGCCTCATCCACATCTGCATCAACCTCTATATAATCATGAATAAGATTAATCTACTCCTCCCTCGATCATACAATCATCTCAAGCTCTGGCATAGCTGTACCAGTCAAGGGCAGACCCCAATAAACAGTCACATCCTACAAGGTGATAATGGCCTCCCCTACGAGCAAATGAATGGTGTGTGTCTCCAGCCGCCAACTCTCAATCATAGCAGTAATAAGCCCACAATTAAATTGATGGAAGAGGGATTTATAACAACTATAGAATCCCGTTTCCACTAACTACTGATGTACCAATGGGTGCTCTGAGTTTTTAAACAACTATCAGACCTATAATATCTAAAGCGACCAAGTAATGTGGATTTTACATATATTGGATCTAGTGGTCCATATAATGGCACAACAATATCGCATTTATCACCTCAATCTACTGCTCATAATAAATCCGAAAATAAAATACTTTCAACTATTACTAGAAGTTGTTGTAAAATTAGTAGTAGTAATAACAATAATAACAACAACAACAACAAAAATAAAAATAAAAATTAAATAATAATAATAATAATAATAATAATAATCTCATAACAACAACAACAATAATAGTAATAATAACAACAATAATGCTAAAATAATAAACCTTAAACCCCAAATTACTAACTAACTTAAATTTTTTAAATTCTTAAACCCAAATTTCCTACAACTAACTAGCTTAACTTTCTTATAAAATTTAAATCCCTAACTTATTAAATTACTAACTTCTTAAATTACTAATTTTCTTAATATCCTAACTTTCAACAACTAAACTATCTCAAACTAATAATAACTAAATTACAAATCAATAAATCAACATCAGCAGTCAAAGTACAATTCCCTTAAACTACCAAACAGAATTATACAAACTAACAATAAATTATATAACTTAAAATATAAAATGCAATTATAAAACGTAACATAAAATGAATAACTTACAAAATAAAGTCTAAATCCTTGGAAGTGAGGCTGATCGATAAGAGAATCTCGAGTGGAGGGTGTCGAGAGAAATTTTTCTGAAAATGAAATAAGGAATGGGAGACCACGGGCCGATTGGCCTAATTTATGAAACGTGGGCCGTGTTCCTGGAACGCGGCCCACCTTCCCAGAAATGCACCGCATTTGTGGCTGCATTTTAGGCATGCATCCTGCTTTTCCAAAGCGCGGGATGTTTAAATTTTGAATTTTTTCAATTATTTTGGTCTGGCGCATTTTGGTAGTGCATCCTACATTGTGGTATAGCGCCTAGCATATTCTTAGAGCCAAATTGGGTTATAATTGAAAACCCATAAGAAAAACTTGGTCAATTTTGCATTGAATATCAAAAGTTGGGTAAAAAAAAATCGGGGAGCAAAAGCACGTGTGACAAAAAAAAATAAAAAGACACAATGCAATGTGGGTGTGTGTTGATAGAGATGTAACATTAGTTAGCAGAAGTAAACAAAATCAATAAAGAGAAACCCTGTTTTAATGATGATGATGATAACATGGGTGGTATCAATGGGAGTGTACTCAAATGAGTAATGTCTAGTTTGGTACGCACATTGACTTTGTGGAAGTGAACAGTCCTTTTCATCTTGAATTTCGTTCTAAGACACCACTGTCTCCGTTGGTCAGCCTGTTGTGTTAATTTAGTCTAAATAATTAGCTAGGACCCTACGCTAACATGAAAGTCCTCACTAAGTTGTCTCCCAGAAATATTCAAGCGATAAAAGTTAGAGATAGACACAATTCATGATCCAAGTTTAAATCTAATTTTCTACTTTGAATTGAGTACTTTCGACTTAACTAGTTTCCTACATTTCTAAGCAACAATACGATTAGATGTATAGATGTTCTTTGTTTGGAATTGATCAAAAAGTAAGAGATGATAATATCTATAAATGTAAATCTCTAACAAGAAATGAACAACCGTGTTGATAGTAATGTTAAGGAGAATAACCACATGTTTTTAGTTGGACAAACTAGAATTAAAAACTATCTTGTTGTAGTGAGGAAATTATTTGATCTTTTAATTACCTAAACTGTATTGTGGTTGGTTAAATTTGTATACTGTTTAGTAAATTGAGTACTCCCCTTTAAAATTGTTATGAGTGAAATCTAACAATTATAAATTATTTATGCAAATTTATCAATATCGTGATAATAATCACAATCGTGCAATCTCGTAAAGCTTTGTACGTACATATAGCCTATAGGCAACTATGAAATTGACAAATGGACAACTCGAAAACTAATTCACTGTTTCCATTGAAGCTTTACTATTTGTTAAATTTCATTTTACCGAGCACATATCTAGAATTTGGTTTGATTTGGAATGCCAAAATTAATGTGTGTATAAGCAAGAAATATAATCAACCCAGTTTGAATATTCAAATGCTTTTCTAATAAACAACCAAACTTAATTAAGATTTGGTTTTTCTCTATTTTTTTTTCCCTGCAAACTCCCCACCCCCAACTTAACCTTCCGTTTTGCTCAAAATCTAATTTCAGAACCTCACTCCTAGGGTGGTTTTTCTCTACACTTATGCAGCTCCATTGAACCCTAAAGATATGATCTTTTCACAACTTGAGAGCATGAATAGTCTCTCATGCAATTGTGTTATTATTTCTTTTGGGAATTGGGCGTATGATGCAAGTAGGGTAAGGGGGAAGAAAAAAGTTACGGTGATGCGTTTTATCTTCAGCATCCATCTTTTTCCATCCTGGGTGAAGTTCAAGATGCATGGCCTATATACAGCACTGCAGAAGCCGAAGCCAGGTGCATTTGGCATGCAATAGAATCATTTCCTGATACAGTTTAGATGCCTTTTCCTCAGTTTTTGTACCTTTGTTTGGTCTAGGCCAAATTATAGGCGCTAGGACTCTGGATAATTAATTTCACTTGAAGTCCTTGAACAATTGGCAAAACAAGATTAAGGGTGTGGTTAGCTGGTTACGAAATTTTAGATGTTTTGATATGTAGAATTTTCAATAGTAAAACTTCAGTTAGAAGTGTCATTATATAGAAGTTATTGACTGTATGTCTTTATTGTTTAAATATTGAGCTTTCTACTATTTTTTAAGTAAGGTTAGGCTTCTAAAAATATGAATTAGTATTTTTCCATGAAGAAAAGAAAAAGGAAAACAACTCTCTGTCTCTGAAATAAAATGATAGTCTTTTCTAAGAAGTTCAAATTTGAAACTCCTTGAATTTTTTTCTTTCTTTTTTTCTTTTTTATTTTCTTTGACTTTGACTTTTAAATAAAAACTCTTAAAAAATGAGTCAAAAAGATTCAACTTTTAAATTGCACAAAGTGCTTTAAAATATATAATAGCTAAGCAAAGCATACCCTAGCTCATAGTGAAACCTTTTAACATCTTAACAAGTCTTTCACGATATATCACCTCCAATTATTAAATTATCAGTGTACACATTCATGGTCTTGTCCTCAAAACCTCAGAATTAGAGCTGTCAAACAGGTTGGTCCGTTTGAGACAGATTGAATTTATTGATGGATAAGGTCAGATTAAATTTATGGTGGGGTTACTAAATTACTATGCAGACCTGACTAATAGATAAAATAGATTGACGGATTGACGAGTCTAACTTGTCATATCTTTTAATAATTTATTTTATTCATCTTTTAATAATTTATTTTATTCAAAGTAAATAATAAGATTGCAAACGGCAAATCAATTAAACAACTAACAACGACAAACCATTAATTAAGGTCAGACATTATACAAATTCACAACTATCTTTTTAATTCTACAAATAATGATCTGTGTATCACACAAAAAAGAAATCTCACAAGATGGAGCCGCTACACAACTTGGCGGCTGCCGCATTTGAAGTGGAAGAACGACCACCGTCGGCCTACTCTCCCTCCTTGCCGCACCACCAACTTCTATCTTGATTCGACGGATTAGGTCCGGTAGACCCGTTTTCTTGACGAGTAATAAAATGTCTAATTCTACCATATTTAGGTGGGTTAAATGAGTTGACTGGCAGTTCCTGGACTATTTTGACAGCTCTATCCTCCATAAATTATAAAGTGTAGCATCCTGATACAACATACGTAAAGTATTGCAATTTCGAGTTATTGCCAGTAGATCAATGACTATTTATCTATACATTCCAAAATAAACCAAATCAAATCTTATCCCATCAAGGGTCTTTCTTTTTTCTTTTTTATGATACCCCTGCCCCCAACACAGCCCCCTAGCCCTTGTGGGATCATTAATCTATAATGTTGCAACAACAAAATGATTCTGCATCCAGTTACAAACGATGAAATTACACACCTAATATAGAAGTACACCTTTGTACATAGTATGATATATACAAATTTAACCAAGGGACGAAGTAACACATCACCTGTACCAACTATAGTCTTGAACTTATTTAAAGCTTTCATTTAACCATAAAATACCACGATCATATATGATAAAGCCACTATTAGGAACCAGCCTCTATATTCCTTTAGCATATTGATTGGGGGAGAAAATGGGTTGGAGACCCCTCGTGTAACCATCATTTGATAATTGAGCTTATATCAACCCCTTCCTTCCTCTAGCTTCAATGAGATGAATCTAAGATTTACCAGATCAGCAGCTGCACGAGCAGCAGTTGAAGCACGTTCTGCTGCAGCAATAGCAGCTCGAGCTTTCTCTAAGACATCAGATGATTGTGTTGTTGTTTCCTTATTATCTACAGGTCTAACACTGCCTCCCTTAACTGATGTTTTACTCGTATTGGCAGCTGACAAGTCAGGAACAGGTGAAAGGTGCTGGACACCTCGATTACCATTTATAGATGTAGCAGAATGCTCCAAACCGCGTGGACTTTGAACATCTGATTGAGATGAAGCCTTAGCAACTGCAGCTATATGCTTTGGTCCGTTCTGCATAGAAAAATGCCAAATGATGAATTTGAGAAACCAATTTCTACCTTTTTTCTTTTTCAGAAAGCAAATATTCTGTATCAGCTTGTTTTCCAAGCAAAAGATGTGAGTGCACTCCCATGATTGGGAGCGAAAAGAGAGGATCTTCATTTACAGAAATCAGCACCATTGACATAATGAAATTTCATCCTTTCCATTTTCCCCAGACAAATACTAAAAAGGGTGCTCTATATATAGATATATATATATATATATATAACACGGAAACATGCTAAGTGAGGTTTTCCTACTGAATGAACACCCACATCAATTTTGGAGGTGTTAAAACTTAAAAGGGAGTACAATGTCAAGCAAAGAAACTAAGGTAATAAGGTTACCAGAAGATCCTCGGGATTCTTTCTCAGTTCAGCTTCAGTTGCAGAGGAATCCCATAATATATTGTACTCCTGAGCAATTTCCTTCAGTACTCTGAGTTTTATGTCTGCAGATGGAGCACTGACTGAAAGTTTCTCAACAATCTGAAAATTCAGCAAAGATTGGATAAAGACATCCATATTACAGAAATTAATTCCACATTAGTGCCTGAATGAGCATGTATACAATAATTAAACAGAAGAATGCTCTTGAGATCATTAACTGTACGGTTGACATTGGTATCAGGCCGAAGCTCGGAGGCAGCAGCTATAAATTCCTTCCCATATTTTGCCGCAAACAAATTCTTAACATGCATCAAGTCCGGCAAGTCTGAACATCTAGGAGCAGCAAAGATTATGCTTGCTACTGCTTCCCGCAAGTCCGAGGGGCATTCCCTGTCCCATAGAAACAGAAACATAAAGTGCATCATATTCAAATATCTTACTTTACAACTTTATTTTGTCAATGTCAACACAATGCTTTCAACCTGAATAGTTAAAACCATATGCTTATTCTAAATACCATCTTACTTTATTACTTGATTTCATCTAGGTCACCACAATGCCTCACGGCCTGAATATTTAAAACCATATACTAATTCCTTAATACCATAAACACAGAAAAATAGTAGTTTCTAGTAAGTGTTTAACTCAAAGCTTGCCACACCTCTCAAAGTGTCCCTTCTCCACTTTATTACAAAATTGTAGCAAAGTTTGTATATTCTCCTGCAGGTTGTCGACCTAATGAACATGCAATGCCCCAATCAAGAAACATGCAAAATATTCTTGATTGTCTACCAGCATTTGATAATGATGATCTCTTCCCCAGAATATCAAAAATATGCCAATATTGTTTTCATGGCTTAAAAAATTATGACCCATTCTTAAGAACTTCAGAAGTGCAAGATAGACAAACAGTTAAAGTGAAATTTTCCCAAGAGAAAAAGGGAGGGGAAAAGAGGACACCCCACAAGGACACACCGCACAAGTCAGATATGATAGCTCAAGATTAAAGCCGAATACACTGCCCACCAGTGGGAAAGGAATTCATGTACTGGACCATACATCATGACAGATGAGGAGAATCAAAGGATAGTGCAATGCCTTGTGAATTACCACTTCAAAATTCTTTACTAAGAGAATACAATAACTGCTGCAGGATATAAGAAACAAACAGGTGGAAAGACATCATCCTGTCTAACGACGCTTAATATCATATCTCACACATACCACAGGCTTATGAATGTAAAATTTCAGACTAGCACAGAAAAGGAGTTTGTTGACAAAAGATCAGCCCCATGAAAATATTCTTTAAATATAAAGTCAAACCTAATACCCCAGAAGCAATAGTGCTAATTAGCAGGTAAGTTTCTAGGTTTCAACAGAATTTGACATGCTGGACAATATCCATACCATTTCCCGAAATTCTCCAAGTCAACTCAAACATAAATTTTGACCACATAATAATTTTGCAGCTTCTTGATAAAATCACATTTTCCTTGGCCTATTGATATTTCTCACAATTTTGTCTAGATCTCCACCATTTTTCAGAAACTTCATAGTAAGAAGCATAGGGAGTTTGTTGGGGAGAAAGTTGAGATAAACCAAGTCAAATTTGTGGAGTCTGTCAAACTAGCAGATTCCTGAAAGATTAAACCTGAGAATGCCTAAGATACGACAATTCTTGCTCATTTGCTGACCTGAAGTATCATCCTCTGAAAGATGGCCAGAAGAGTGCATATTCAAAGTCTACAGTACTCGACTCTGTTTTTGACATAGTTATGTTTCTAAAGGAAATTATCCGACACTAGGCAATCTCACTGTGTAAGAAAATTGTGCCGCTTGAAGTATGTCCATCCTTTAAGGCAAAAACAGACCCACCACGTCTCTCTGATCAAATGGTCATCACCTGGTCCTTCGAGATATATGCTTTAACTTATAACATGTGAGCCCAAAGGCCTTTAGGTTATTTGGTATTTGCTAGGAACTAGTTAAGTATTTCTTTCTCAAGACTTGGGCTTCCTAGTGTTCCATGGATAGTAGGTATTAGAAACAACAACAGAATTGAAGAAAAGTAATCCTGCATGATAACACCCCATCTGTTGGCGTCAACTTTTATTCTCAAGATCATAATCATTTGATATAATCATCCATCACTTCAATAGGTAATACTTTTATCCATCACCAAACCATTCTGTCCATCCATAACTGTTGAGATGCATAATTCCACTAAAGTGAAATTACCCACTCGCATTTTCTTTTTTCCGGCCAAAAGCATGAAAGAACAAAGACACAGTAGCATTCCTTTCTAATCTTTTTGGCACCTAACAGGGTTATACCACCCTAGAAATCCAAACATTAGCATGATGGAGATGCTTAATCGTTCTGAACCTAATTAAACTATATTACCATTAAGAGTCAGATAAATATTAAGCAGCACTATGGACAACCTTAAGCATTTCTGAACACCTCGTAGAGAAAGAATGTGCAACTTACAGCAATATCTTGTCTTAAAACTTGAAGTAAAGCTCTACTAAGACCTCTCCAGCAGAAAGAATTCTTTTACTACTTTAGAAATGTCCTCTAATAACCCTTTCCTCCAAACTTGAGATCCCTCCTCCTAAATTGAGTAATGCAAACAGAAGAAATAAAACTGATTCTGCCAAATGATAAATTCTAGTCATGTGTCACCAAATACGCGCTGAATAGGAATGTCAATGGTACCCCGCCCCGCCGGCGGGGATTTTGCAAAAAACACCTAGGGCGGGGCAGGGTGGGGTTTTTTTTTTATACACCGGTGCCGGGGCGGGGTGGGGTCGGGGTTGGGTGACCCCGGCCCGGACCACCCCGGTATATATATGTATATGCATGTATGTATATACATATAGATATGTATCTATATGTATATGCATGTATATATATATATATATATGTATGTATATTATATGTTATGTTTAATAATTATGATTCGAAGTAAGTTTAGATTTAATGTGTTATTATTGTAAAATTATGTTGAATTTTAAGTATTAGAGTTTGAATTTGATGTGTTAAAGTTTGGTGCATGATTTATGTTAATTTTTTATTTATTTTTATCTAATTAAAAAGTAGAGATTTCACCTAACAGATAGGGGTTTAACAAGTAGGTGTTTTGTCTCGATACTACGACCCCTTTGACTTTTGTTGACAGGTGCCCCGTAGGTAGGGGCATGGTGTAAAAAACACCGGTAGGGGTGGGGATGGTAATCGGGAGAAAACCCCGGTACAGGTATGGGGGCGGGGTAGAGGCAGGTGGAAAAATACCAGGTGCGGAGTAGGGGTTTGTGCATCCGGCCCCTACCCCGCCCCATTGACATCCCTAGTGCTGAACTCATGCAGTGGAATTAGAGATCTACTGGACCCATTTTAAGGATGGAAAATAATGGGCCATCTAGGTGGTTTGATCCTTAATTAGGGGTATCTTAAAAATTAATATTAGTTTACAATTCATTTCATTAAGTATTATACAATTTAGGAGCGCTCCATTTGGTTACCATATTTTGTTGGTCTAGCATTATTTAGAGGTGTTCAATATATAAAGTCCGCAGTTAACAGCTGAAAGTAAGAATTGCAAATTTTCTTCAATCATCATTCCTCTTTTCTTCCAGATAAAATCTTCTTAATCCTCATTGTTTCTTCTTTTTCCCTTCTCTTCTCTCTTACCTCTTCTTATCATTACCATTATGTATTTTCACTTCACTGTTCCTACATAGAAAATATGCTCATGGCTGCCATCTAACTTCAAATATTATCCTATCATAATTGGCAAAAGCAAGATGCTGGCAATGAATTCAAAAGTAAATAAAATGATAGATCAAAAAGAAAGCAAAGAAATCAAATGGACGTGAATGCATAAGAAAGACAACAATGTAAGTAGGCTACTTTCTATCATGTGAATTATTACTGGACCAGGGCGGGAACTAAGTCATAAACTAATAATCTACCCTTTCACTCTATATTGCCTATCTGCCAGAGCATTCAGAAGCTGGAATGTAATAACAAGGTGATTATAATAATACAAAATGGGTATCACCTCAGCAAATACATTGTAATGTAATTGGCTCCCAAGATTTCTATCTGAAATCTTCTTTTACTGCTTTCGACGACACATAGCAAGAAGTTGATGTCTCTCAGTATAGTCACCAAGTGTTGTATGAATTGCTTTAGAAATGCAATTGTTTATGTGGAAAGCATAAGGAAAATCATCAAGCATTTATACATGGTCACATGGACACTGCAATATTGTAATCCAATATGCTCTGTTTGGTATAAGCTTATTTTCAAGATGCATTTTTATATAGAAAATTAGAGTTTGGTTTGATTTTTTATAAGATGTTTGCGATAAGATGTCCTATCTATAGTTGTTAAAAAAAATAAGTCAAGGATAAATTGCTTAAATCTTACAAAATAAAAGTATAATTTGTTTTGAGTTTTCATAGGATGCTTGTCATAAGATATCTTATATCTTATAAGATATCTTATGACAAGCATCTTATAAGATAAAGAGGGTTGTCTCTTTTACATCAATAGAAAAGCATCTTATAATAAGCTCATTCCAAACACACTACTAGTATAAAGCCTGGCAAAAAAATTCCGTAATGCCAAGGAGATATCATATCCAAGCAAAAAAGTGACTCTTCAACCAAAAAGTCAGAGACAAGCTAATGAACTGACCAAAAGAAATTTGTATTATTATCACAAACTGAAAATTTGTGTGAAAGGCATCAAGGATAATCTCCATGTTCATGATTGCATTTATGATCATTTGTTTTACCTTTGGCTTTCAAGTATAGGGATGCGAGCAAGAACAAATTCACAGAACATCTCCAGAATCTCATATGCAGCCCAAAAATTCTGTTCTCTTATAACATGCTCTACCTGACATAATTCATCGGATTAATAGCACAGTGATCATGTGCAGAAGACAAGAATCAAATGACATTATAATAATCAGGGGTCCTACCCTAATACGCGCAATAGCTTCCTGACCAGCCTGCAGAAATTGGGCTATCTCTTTGCGCATAAGCTTAAGCTGCACATCCCTCTTGTTTTGCAGCAATTTAATGCGCGAGATCACTAATGTCAAGCATGTTTTACTACAAAACAGAAATAATTTTCAACACTTACACCACTCATCAAGACACATTCATACATAAATTATCAACAACTATGTATATAGATACACATACAAGCACCCATATATACATTAAAAGAAAAACACACAAACACACACACACACACATACATACATACATAATATCTACTAAAACATTACATACTTTACCAAACCCAACATTGCAGATTCCATCAGGTACCCATAACTACACTAAATTACCTGAATTAGTGTGATTTTTAGCCTTAAAAAGAATTAATAAATAAGGGGTATTCAAAAAAACCAAAAACGTATAACAGCGAAAGAGAAACCAGATTTCGTCAAAAAGAAAAGGAACTGAAGCTAAAAAAACTTACATAAAATGGGTTTAACAAATTCAACCATGGAAATTAAATCAACTTCTAATAAATTGATTCAGTTTTTATTGATTAGATAAAAACAATAAGAAGAATTGTGATTAAGGAAGATGGAGAAGTGAACTGACCATTTAGCACCAAGAAGACCCCTGTTGAAAAGCTGATTCAATACAGACATGGTTGCTGCGGATCAACCCAACCCAAATTTTGCTCTTATAGCACGATCCAATATTCACAATTTGGTACGCAAAATTTATTGATTAATAAAAAGAATTGACGAAAGTGTTTGTGCCCACTCCATTATCCAAGAAGTTGGTCGTCAGTTCGAGACCTTGGAGAGACAATTGATTTCCATCTGAATTTCTTACTTTTTGTTTACAAATTGAAGTTGGGGGACGGGCTTAAAATTGGAGCTGGCAAATGGGTACCCCTCATCGAACCGACCTCTTTATGGCAGGTTAGATGGGTTAGTGGGGTTGGGTCAAGTTGAGCCGTCTAACCAGTGAGTTATCATCCTAATCCTAAATTGACCTTAATGGGTTAGCAAGTCGACTTTCGGGTCTCCTTTATGAGAGCTTAATGTGAGGGTGTTTGGGCTTTGACAAAAATGGGCCTGCCGATTTTGTGCTTCATTGAAGGCTTAAGCGGCCTTGGGAGTTAGACTTGGGCTTGAGACTTATTCCTATAGGAGAAGTGCAAAACAAAATAAGATAAGACTTACTTATTAAAATAAATGAAACTGAAATAACACAAAAATAAAAACTACAAGAAAGAAAAAAAAGATAAAAAGGAAAATTTCTCTAATAATCTATAAAACTGCAAAATAAGATATTTTCTAAGCTTTTCTAGAAAGAAATCCTAATAATAATAATATTAATAATAATATATAATGCTACTATTATATTGTAAAGAAACTAAGAAAACAAGAATTAAGCAAATCTAAAACTAACAATTAAACTAAAAAGCGCTAAAACTAGTAAAATTACCAAAAATACTAAAATGCAAACACACAAGAAAAGTTCACCAAATGAGAAGAGAAAGCACGTAATTTAACGCTCAAATTAATACAATAAATTTCAAAATAACACCCGAAAATATGGACATATCGAGGAGCTTTAAGTTTGATGAGTTTGGATATATGCATGGATTGATAAGTTTGGACATGTGGATTGGTATCTTTAGCGGCTGAGTTTGTATTTGCGTGTGTTATTGTTTGCGTTGTTGGTTATTTTGCTTTGTTGTTGATTTAGATGGCTGATTTTGTTTAAATTTGTTTTAGTTTAGATTTGTGGATGACTTCTTAATGTGAATGGCGTTGTTATGTGAAAATTTTTGTTACTTTGTTATGTGTACGGTTTTGTTTTAAATTTATGTTAATTTAGATTTGTGTAATTGTTTTGAGTTATAGTTTGAGGTTTTGAGCTATGAATTATATGTGTTTTAGGTTTATATTTTTGTGGTAAAAGTATGTTAATTTATTTTTTATAGATCAAATTTATCATTTAATTACTGCGTTTTAGGGATATTATTACACTTTTTCTTTTTACAAAATAGGTAATTTATTTAACTTGGAAGTTGTTCTTTTAAGTGATGCAATTCAAGTTTCGGTCCTCGGGTTTCAAGGGTTTTGAGGATATATCTTGAATTTGAGTTTGGTCTAGGTTTTGTGGGTTCAGTATATTTCGGGGTCACTATTTTAATTTAATTTAATTTTTCTTCTACCAGGTCAGGACATTTTGGGAATTGGATTTACATTTAAATTTTTTTCAGATTTGAGAGGAAATTCAAGATTAGGATAATATCTGAATAGTGGGTTTGGATTCTTTCGTATATAAAGTGCCTATCCTGTTGCCATTCCTACGCATATCTTACATGAAAGAAAATTTGAACACCATCAACAATTAATGCAAACTTTCCCAACACTAACAAATCTCGTACTCTCGTTGTCTCTAAGAATGGCTATGTCAAGTCTTTAACTAATACTTCAAAGTGTGGAAGCAAACTTTACTACTGAAAGTTTAAAAGAAAGCAATTGAATTTAAGAACTAAGCTTGCTTAGTAATGCTGTCAAAAATTTTAAAAATAGAAACTAGAATTATAAATAAAAAATTGTCAACAACAATTAAAAACAGAAACTGTAAATGCATTTGGTTAAATTATAGAATTTATAAACAAAAACCAAAAACAATTTTGGTTGTCCATAGTTTACAAACTATTTTTGTTTCTTATTTTTCATTTTAGTATTTTGTGTTAAATAGAGCACATAAAAATATTTGAGCATATTTTGTGAAAGAATAATGAGAATATTTTAAAATTAATTTATTTTCTTTAAGATTATAATTAAAAAAAATAAGTTTAATTATTTTGAGACTATATTTTTATTTTCATTTTTGAATTTCTTTAAATTTTAATTTATTAATTTATTAATTTATATTTAAAAGGATTCTAAAAATAATTTTAATAATTATTTTTAAAAAATAATTATAAGAATAATTATTTTTAAAAATAATTTCAATTTTAATTCTTAAAATGTTTTTAATTTTCTAAAAATAATTATAATTTATTAAAATATATTTTAAATATAATTTTAATTTATCAAATAATATTTAAAATTTTTTAATTTATTAAATTTATTTTTAATTTATTAAAATTATTTTTCAAAATATTTTAAATTATTTTTAAAAACTTCTTTTATAAAAGTAATTTTATTTTAAAATATTTTTGAAAAATCTTTTTAAAATTAATTTTTTAATATTTTTAAAATAATTTCAATTTTAATAATTATTTTTTAAAAAATTAATGAGTGTGGATTAATTTTGAAAAGATAATTCTAAAAGGTATTCATTACAAAGTGAATAAAAGTTTTGAAAATCTGTTGCCACAACTCGAAAAATCACTTTTTGTTGTTTATCAAAATTGTAAAAATAAGTCGTTGATGTTTGTTTTTTCAAAAAACAAAATAAAAAACAAATAAACAAATTTTCAAATTTTGATTAACAAAAATAGAAAATTAGAAATAGCGATGCCAAACAAGCTCTAAATATTCTTGATACTAAAGCTCTTGTTGTTGGATATCAACACAATGTGAAAACAACACAAGTACATTGAAAAGTAATCACCATCTAATAAAGTACGACTTCAACAGTATTATTCTTCCAGCAAGTCTAGGCAATTCTGCCCAATGCACGCACAATCGACGAGGCTCTTTCCTCCAAAATAACCTCTAATTATCAAGTTAGTTTAGGACTTTTTTGTGACATAAAAATATAAAATATTAAATACATGATTTAAGGCCCAATATGGGTTACTTTTGCTATGGTGGTAATGTCCTTACTAACAAGTTTTGTGTAAGACAGCCCAAATGATTTGGATTCTGACTTACAAAAAAGTATAGAACATTCAATACGTAATTTAAGGCCCCGTACGTGTTACCTTTCTTGTGGTACAAATGTCCTTAATCAAAGACTTTGTTCAAATAGTCCAAATAATTTGGATTCTGAGTTGCTCTGGTATCTTTGACCAAGTGGTTTATATGTTAGGTAGAGTTGATTTTCAGCCTCAATAGTGTCGTTTCATGCTGTAAATTGGCTGATGGGCCTCATTCATACTAAACGGGTGTTTGACTTTGCTTATTTGGTATTTATAAATATTTAAATAGTAAAAAATATGTGAAAGAGTATTTTTTTAGGTATTTATAAGCACCCTAAATAAGCAAAGCCAAACACCCTCTAAGAGGGTTTTTGGCTTTGCTTACAAGCCAAAAATAAAAAGTTACATGTTTACAAATTTGTTTATAAACCATTTAAAGTTGCTTATAAGCAGGAAAAAAAAAAACCTGAAGCTTACTTATTTTTTTGGGCTTGTAAGCCAGGTGGTCAACCCTATTAAAATTATATATTTGTCCTTACACTTGAGAAGCACTTATTTACCAAATTAATTAGTTACACGTCCTTTTTAGTCATTTTAATTACTATTGCTATTTATAAGCACTTATTACCAAACATGTCAGCACTTGTAAGCACATAATTTCCAAACACATCTCTACTTATTTATCACTAGTGTAAAAGTAACTTTTTGCTTATAAGCAGCACCTACTTCTAAAAGCGCTGAAAAATAAGCAAAGCCAAACGGGCTCTAAATGTAGTGAGGCGTCCAATCATTTCCTGGTGACCTTTTTACAGGTTCGAATCTTAGGGATTGCTTCGGACAGTCAAGCCTCCTGAGGGTGCTTCGGATATTGAACCTCTTATTCAATTTTTACTATGCTCTGTATGGATGGTGTTCTTAAAGAGCACTGTACATTGTACTATACGTGAACAGTATGCGCATACAATATATAACGGTATATGTATTCAAAATTCTTATATTATACATTCGAAACTCTTATATTATATGTTCGAAACTCTTATATTAAATTCCCAATTATGAACATGTTTGTAGCTTAATATAAGAGTTTTGAACATATAATATAATATAAGAGTTTTCAACATAGAGTATAATGTATGGACATGTAATATAAGAGTTTTAAGCATAGAGTATTAAATTTATGATATTATAATTTTTATTTCGTGAACTTGCTTTAAAACTTGTAATATAAGAGTTTTGAACATATAATATAAGAATTTTAAACATGTAATATTGAACATGTAATGTAAGAGTTTTGAACATAGAGTATAAAACTTATGAGATTATAATTTTTATTTTATGAACTTACTTTTAAACTTTTGAATATATTTACAGCTTAATATAAGAGTTTTGAACTTATAATATAAAAATTTTAAACCTTTAATATAAAAATTTTGAACCTATAATATAAAAATTTTGAATATATGTACTGTTAAGTACTGTTTGCGCATACAATTCATGTACAGTTTGATATACAGTACTCATGCGAAGCGCTATTCATACGATGCACATGGTAGGCACTGAACCTCCTAAGGTGGTATGATATCGTGAATTCACTCATCAATGTGGGTGCATGACTATGCTAATGATGGAGCACGTGGCTTCACATTGTCCACGTATATCACCATATATACTTTTTTGTAATAACTAGTATCATTAGAGCCCGCGCTTTGCACGGGTTTATTTCTTTTTTTCTAATTTATCGACTTATTTTTTTTATACGTTCTAATTCATTCTTATGTATAAAATTGTTCTACTAAATCTATATTGTTGGTCATTTAAAATTAATATATGGGCAGCTATACAACTTTATCTTTCCTCTTGGTGTATTTGTTGCACGTATAGAAAGTTAAAAGGATTCAATTATCTAACAAGACATTATGCCCAATTCCGACACATCATCCTCTCAATTTTGGGGCAATTTTCTATTTTTTTATTTTTGTTTTTTTTCCCTCATACTATGATAAAATAATTAATATGAAAAAAAATTATATCAACTCTTAATTTTTCAAACGAGATAAATTTGCTCAAAGGGAAAAAAAAACTTTATATTAATTCTGCTCACTTGGCAAAAAGATAGGTGTTGATGTGACACTATTCTTTGAGCTCCTTTAGATTTAACTTTTATCTATAGAATCTATAAATAGATAGATAGATAGATAGATAGTTAGATAGTTATAGATTTTTATTGTTTTTAAATTTTTGTGTGTTTTTTTAAATTATTTTTAAATATATATAAAAATTAATTCTAGTGCTTTTTTATTCTTATTTTTATTTTTATTCTTTAATTAGGATATGATGCATAAATTAGTTAAATTAATGTGTTTTTTTTTACTTTATCACTTTAAACTCATTAAAAATAAATTTATAGGTGGTGTATGAATATAATTAAATATCTTGTAACTCCATTATAATGACGAGGTTAAGAAGTGGTGTATAAATGTAATTAAACATTATAATATATAGATTTATAAAAATATAATAATATTAAAAATATAATTTATGATGACTTGGTAAATAGATGAGTGCTTATGTGGTACCCTTCGAGCTCTTTTGAGTTTAATTTTTATATTTCTAAATATCTATAAAAATTAATTCTAGTGCTTTTTCATTCTTATTTTTTATTCTTATTTTTATTTTTTAATTAGGATATGATGCATAAATTAATTAAATAGAAATATATAGGTAGTGTATAAATATAATTAAATATCTTGTAACTCCATTGTAATGATGAGGTTAGAAAGTGGTGTATAAATATCATTAAACACTATAATATGTAGATTTATAATAATATAATAATATTAAAAATATAACTTATGATAACTTGGCAAATAGATGAGTGCTAATGCAGCA
Organism: Cordia subcordata; assembly: GCA_028554755.1. Lineage (NCBI taxonomy): Eukaryota > Viridiplantae > Streptophyta > Magnoliopsida > Boraginales > Cordiaceae > Cordia > Cordia subcordata. The sequence goes on from JAPTOF010000020.1 coordinate 8,645,844, forward strand.
CCTTTCTTTGAGCTCCTTTGGTTTAACTTTTATATATATAGATAGATAGATAGATAGATAGATTATTTATTTTAATTTTAAAAAATTAAAACTTTAAAAAAATGTTTATATACATTTTTTTTCTTCAAAAGTTACAATTTTTAACTTTTCAAAAACATACTTCTTTTAAAAGTTATAGAAAAAATAATTTTTAAAAAAATCAATCCAAAACAAACTTGATAATATGTACTCCTATTTGCAGATAACCCATTTCTCCTTTGCTCACAAAAAAAGAAAAAAAAGAAGAAAAGAAAATGTCTTTTTGTGGATTCAGTGACACAAGACTAGGATAATAAGGTTACAGGTACCGTTACTCATCTCCTGCAAAAGGAGGTTTCAAAACACTGGCGGGTAAATCCGAAACGGCCTGAACACTCGCAATTTTTGCGAAAGCAATAACCTTCCACTATCAAAAATAGCTAAACTAGCATTGAACTTTGTCTCAAATCCCATTTACACACCCCTGGAAGAAAAACTAATTTCACTCTTGCAATCATGTAAGACCCTAAAACACCTCAAAGAAATCCAAACCCAGATCACAATTCTGGGCCATATAGAATACCAATGTCCTACAATCCTTCATTTCCTCAACAATTGTCTTGAAATCCAGCAAATTTCACATGCCCGCCAATTGTTTGATCAAATTCCGAACCCAAGTATTGCGTTTTATGGTTCAATTTTTAAGGGGTACTTACAGAATGAGGTGTACGATAGAGTTATATTGTTGTTTAGAGATATGATGAGATCAGATGTGAGGCCAAATTGTTATATGTTTCCAATGGTTTTGAAGTCTTGCGCCAAGTTATTGGCTTTGAGAGAAGGGGAAGAGGTGCATTGTTTGGTGACAAAGGTTGGGTTTATGTCGAATTCTTACGTTGGGACTAGTTTGATTGATTTGTACTCTGGTGGGGGGCGGATTAAGTGTGCTTATCGTGTGTTTAGAGAGATGTTTTTGAGAAATGTTGTTGCTTGGACATCAATGATCAAGGGGTATGTTGTGAATGGTGATCTGGTAAGTGCAAGGAGGCTTCTTGACTTGGCGCCTGAGCGCGACGTGGTGATGTGGAATACTATGGTTTTAGGGTATATTGAGAATAGGGACATGACGGGGGCTAGGAAGCTCTTTGATGCGATGCCAAATAAGGATTTGATGTCTTGGAATACTTTGTTGAATGGTTTTGCAAATAATGGCGATGTTGAGGGGTGTGAGAGGTTGTTCGAGGAGATGCCTGAGAGAAATATTTTTTCTTGGAATGGATTGATTGGAGGTTATGCACATAATGGGCAGTTTAGTGAAGTTCTTGGTACGTTTAAGAGGATGCTGAGTGAATCTAATGTGCAGCCTAATGACTCCACACTTGTTAATGTATTATCAGCTTGTGCGAAACTAGGAGCTCTTGATTTGGGTAAGTGGGTGCACTTATATGCTAGGAGCAATGGGTACGAGGGAAACATTTATGTTGGAAATGGTTTGATTGACATGTATGCCAAATGTGGTGTGATAGAAAGTGCAGTCAATGTGTTTATGAAAATGGATAGAAAAGATTTGATATCTTGGAACACCATCATTAATGGATTGGCAGTTCATGGTCATGGAGCTGATGCCTTGAGCTTGTTTAAAGAGATGATTTGTTCTGAACAAAAACCAGATGGAATCACTTTTATAGGCATCTTCTGTGCTTGTTCCCATTTGGGACTAGTTAAAGATGGATTTGCATATTTTGACATGATGACAAAGGAATTTGCAATTGCACCTAAGATTGAGCACTATGGTTGTGTGGTTGATCTATTGGCTAGAGCTGGCCTTTTGGAGGAAGCTTTAGATTTTGTGAGGAAGATGCCTATGAAAGCAGATAGTGTCATTTGGACAACGTTACTTGGGGCATGTAGGATATACAAGAATATTAAGTTTGCTGAGTTAGCTCTTCACAAACTTATTGAGCTTGAACCGCGAAATCCGGCAAACTATGTTATGTTAGCAAATATATATGGGGATGCACGGAAGTGGGACAGTCTGGCTCGCCTAAAAGTTGCAATGAGGGACACACAATCAAAAAAGTTGCCTGGGTGCAGCTTGATTGAGGTTGATGATAAAGTTGTTGAGTTCTATTGCCACGACGAGAGGCACACTGAGACACAAGAGATATACAATGTCTTGAGAGAATTGATGAAGTTATTACAATTATCTGGGTATGTCCCTGAGAATATGGAGCTTGAGCAGGAAATCTAAGGGAAATCAAACGTTGTCATACTTTTTGGACAATATCATTCCTGAAGAATTCATGACTATGTGATTTTTCTCTTATGGAATCTGACCCAGGTTCTCTTGTGGACTTCTACTTGATGAAATAGTGAATTCCTTTACAAAATGAATCTGTTTCCGAATATCAGGAAAATGCACCCCAGGTAGAATCATTTCTTTTCGTGTACGTCGTTTTACTGTATCCGTATGTTTTGCAAGGTAAAAGAATAAGGGCCAGTTTGGATTGGCTTTTTTTAAAATATTTTTTTAACAACTTTTGAAAAATAGTTTTTTTTGATAAGTTAAAAATTTTGGCTTCTAAAAAAAATTGTATTTGAGCTTTTTTCAAAGTTTCAGTTTTTTTTGGAAGCCAAAACAAATAGTTATTGCAAATTTAATGTAACTTTTTCAAGAAAAAAAGTACTTTTCTCTTAAAAAAAGTCAATCCAAATAAGCCCTTAAAAAAAAAAGAAAGCGACCTTAGCTAACAGAAAGTTACAACATCAGCAACTAGCTGCAAGATGAGGAGGATATCTGCTAGAACTGGTGTTATAGAAACTGCGGCACTCCAAATCACCAGATTTTCATGTATTGCTCAAAATTAGCGGTATTATATTCTCTAATTTATAATTAATCTGATCAGAAAGAAGATTCTTAGTGCTCTACAGTCCGCAGTAATTAATCGTTGACTTGAAGTTGTCAAAAGTTTTTGTATGGCCATTCTTTTCCTTTGTTCATCCGACATCTGCGTTTCATGAACGTATACAAAGGAAATGTTTTCTTCAATCCAAATATTTTCTGTATAACTTTTTTTTGATCTTTTTTGTTCTTGATAAGCTTCCCTTGTATCTAAGATAACTCGGTTGCAGTGCCCAAAAAGAAATTGCAGTGATCTTGAATAGAAATCCTACGGCGATAAATAGAATCTCCATAAAAGTACCACTTGATCGAGCACCAATGACTTCACATTGGTCAAAATCTTGGCTAATTGATTGAAGTAGGCTCTTTGGAACAAGCAAGGATCTGGTGACCATAAGCTCTGTTTAAGCGCTTGACATGCAGTAGATGATTTAGCTGCCATTATTCCTCCCTCAGCTTCTTCTTGGCATTTGACGGTTGAAGATTACCCATATATTGATAAACACTACAAGAACAACTGTTGCAGGTGACGGGAAAATGGCGACAGAAAAAATCCGTAGCCAATTGGCAATAGAATAGCGACGACATAGCAAAGATAAACTAAAAAGGAGAAAGTTTCGTCACCAAAAATGTGGTGAAGGCAGAATTTCGTTGCCAATTAGTGATGGAAAAGTGACAAAAAAGGTGTGCTTACTGAAAACAAGAAAAATCTGTCACTAAACCGTCGCCATTGCATATCCGTCACCAATTCGTTGCCAAACTGGCGACAATAGGGTGAAGGAAAGGCGACAAGTAGTATAGAGAATTAAATTTCATCTCTATTTCGTTGCTAATTTCCTGTCCATAGCCAATCCATCGCCATGTTTAGGGATAAAATGGAATAGGTATCCTGCCCATGAAGGAATTCTAAACCCGCTACCCGGATAACATCTCAATTCCTATTTTTGTTTCAAACCCAAATAATAATTAAATGGAAATCCTATTCCCGGAACGTACTAAACTCGAGAGTACCCAAAACGTCCCAAACCCGGTGTAAAAAAAATAAAATTTAAGTAATAAAATTTAAGTAAAAAAATTAACAAGAAATGTCCCGAACCCAAATTTAAAATATGTTCTCAACCCCAAAAATCGAATTAAATCACTAAATTTTAGAAAAACTAACCATTTAAATAAATTTTCCCAAAAAATCTAAACAATATCCTTAAAATACATTAAAATAATTAAATTTTAAACAGTAAAAGGCTAAAGGTTCAAACCTTATGACTACTGAAAAATAAAAATCTTCTCTTAATTATTAATATATAAATATACTTATGTACTTAAAACTATAATTAATTAATAAATGTAAAACACCTACACACATATATACATATATATATTATATGTATATATGTACATATGTATACATATATATATATGTATATATGTATACATATATATATGTATATATGTATACATATATATATATATAATCGAGTTTTGGAATGAGGGTACCTGGGGGTCAATCCAAGTTCCATCCTAAATCCTAATAGGTATTTTTAATTGTTCTGGATTTTTAACGGGATGGATTTTATTGGATTTTAATCGGGTCAGTCGATTATATATACATATATACATATATATGTATATATATACATACATATATACATAATATATATATATATATATATATATATATATAATCGGGTTTTGGAATGAGGGTACCTGGGGGTTAATCCTAGTTCCATCCTAAACCCTAATGGGTATTTTTAATTGTTCTGGATTCTTAACGGGACGGATTTTATCGGATTTTAATCGGGTTAGTCGATACCAAGTACTCTAAGTTACTCGTCCCATTGCCATCCCTAGCCATGTTGGTGAAGGCATGGCTACAGAATGACGATGTCTAATGCATGCCGTCGCCAATTCATCACCAATTGTCTACAGATTGGTGACAGAAACATTCACTAAAATAGATAAGGAACTATAAATCTTATATATTTTTTAATAAAATCAATTTCAAGGATATAAATGTTTATGTTGTGTGAAAAAAATTACATAATGTGAAAACCAAATATTATTAACACATTGATTGGATAGAAAACCTTTTCCTATAGTATAGTTAGAAAAGTAATAAAATATTGCACGAATTCAATCAATATATCTATAAAAGGCAATTTAAAACAATTTTAATTTTATATATAACAGATTCAAAATTATATCAATAGTATTAAAATAAATGCATTTTTCTTAACAAATGACAAGAATATGCATATTTTTATAAGCCCATCTTAAATTTATTTCTATCTGTTGAATTAGCTCAAAATTTTTAATAATTAGATCAATATGGTTTAGAACAAGATTTAAATTAAAATTAATATACCCATCCTTTTTTTTGGTCAAATAATATACACATTGCTTTCTCCACCTCTACCTTTTCTCTCTTTCCCCACCTCTATATCCTCGTCACTTTTTCCACCTCTACCTTTTCTCTCTTGGTATTTTTCACCCTCCACCGACAAAGCTACCATAGAAAGTGGTTGTTAACACGTGCGCCCCCTCCTATCCCACCACGTGGGCCTCACCACCCAAAGGTATGTTTTTTTTTCATTTTTTATGTACCTAGATCTCTCTCTCTCTCTCTCTCTCTCTCTCTCTCTATATATATATATATATATATATATATATATATAAGTTTCCGAAACATGTTGGTGAACTTCTCTAGTTGGTTTTGAATTTTTTTTTGGGTGGCCTTGGACCATTTCATCTCGGTCTGGCACCACTACAGATCTTGGGATACTCCATCCAATTTATAGTTTAACATCGAGTTGCAAAATAGGGAACTAAAAGGAGATAGAAAAAAGATCAAATTGCAGAGGTTTGATGTAAATCTAGCTGAGTATTGTGATCACTGATCACTCTAGAAAAATAATTATGTGGAGAATAAGGAGTGAAATGGCAAAATAACCCTCTCTGATTTCTCAGAAATGCATTATGTTTGGAGGGTTTTTAGTCAAGTGCATAATTGAATTGGTAACAAAATCTAATTAAGTATTTGCCTTAATTGCTTTTACATTGCTGCCTTGATCTAACCTAAATTTTGACTTCATCAACAATGGTTTGTGGTCTTATAGGTGATGTTTTCAAGTGATGTTAGTTTATCTGGGACAAGTGAGATTTTGATTCTATCATAACATATAATATGATATTTTTCTTATATATATATATATATCATATGGTTTATTATAGTACAATAATATGATGGGATTGATATTTTTATCTAAAAGTTTTAAAGTCATTCTTATAAATAATAAGAAAATATTTCGAAACCAAAAAAAGAAATAAGTTTCATTAAAAATGAAATGTGTCACCATTTAAAAAGACAAAGATTGTCATTTGTAAATCATTCCAAAAGTTTGATAGAAGGATTAAGAGGGTGTTTGGCTTTGTTTATAAATAAGTTTACAACCACTTAAAAAAAAGTACCATTTCACATATTTTTTATTATTTGTTGCCTATATATCCCAAATAAGCATTGCCAAACACCCTATAAGTTGAATTATGAAAGGGTTAAATTAATCACTTAGAAGTTTGGGAAAGATGATACAATCTTGCAAACAGCCTTTAGGAACTTGTTAATTTTAGCAAGAGTCATTGAAAGCCCGCCTCAAAAGTTGAGTTGATAGTGGGATGTTTTATCCCTTAAAGCCTCTACGTGGCGATGCAACAAAAAAGCACTCGAAAATGTCGATGGAAAGAAGTGTTTCCTCACTCTATAAACTTTATTGCAAACTTTTACAAGTTATTGTATTAATTCTTTGGTGGTAATTAGCATAACCCACAATTGGTCTTAAAGTAGCACTATACAAGTGGAGATGCCTCATAACGTAATGAAGTAGATTCTTTGATTATAAATTAATAATATTATTATGGTGAAGGGTTTAGGAAGATTTTCAAATAGTTAAATTATTTTTTCTCTAAAGTGATGATATGAGTTCAAATTCTATATGAAAGCATATAAGAGATTAATCAATTGAGAGTGAGAATATATATAAATATATGACAATGAAGAGATTTTGACCATTCATGATAATATAGATTACACTCATAATATGTAATTGATAATAATTACATATTGAAGTATAAAGTTTAATTGATAATAATTAATAAGTAGTGAAAGCTTAATGGTGGAGTTTATTCAAATTAGGGGTGCATTTATTACAGATGGATTTAATTGGCGGTATTTTGTGCTTGGTGTCCATTTTGATGTGGAGCTTATTCAAAATAGCGTTTGTTTAATTAGCAGAACTGGATGTTTAATGTTCACCTTTTTCCGTAAGTAGTTTGGTTTAATTAGCGGAACTAGGTGTTTAATGTTCACCTTTTTTCCGTAAGTAATTTGGTACTCTTGTTTGATTCTTCATGTTCATTTTATTCACATTACTGGTAAGCATATAACTGCATAAGTATATCCTTTTCTCTATTTTGTTCTTTTTAATGCTATTACAGGTGAATCCAAATTCCCTCTGCTTCTCTTGATCATTTTCCTTTTGCATTTTGATTGCTAATCTAAGATGAAAAGCTTCAAAGATTCACCATCAGCTTAACAAGGACAATAAAAAATCATTTGATCATATAACAAACAAATATTTGGTTATCTAATAAACATGATTATAACTATCTTTGGCATGAAAGTTGGGGTTAGATTTTTCCAGTAGCGAGTTAACCTACGATCCATCTAACTTGTTTGTCTGAATGTTCATTCTTGAAGTAAACCACGTAACCAAGAAACATAACTGCTTGGTTCAGTTAATAGTCGTTTGCTTAATCAAGCCAACTGTGGTTTGAAATTTTATAAATCTGGTTAGATACTTATAAGCTGTCGTATAAAGTGCCTACAGCCTAATGTAGAATATTTACCTCCCAGCTCATGTTTGTTAGTGCTACCACAATTAGGAGATTTCTGCATGCGTGGGTGATCAATTGAATGTCTCTTACATGTTAGAAGTGAAAAGGATTTTGTTTCTCTAGGATTGTTTTGTTTGATATCATCAAGGGCAATTTAATTATGCTATCTACCATTTGTCAAGTCGGCTAAAGTTATCAACAATCCAAAGAGCTACATAAAAGCATTGGCATGTGATTGCTAAACATTTATTAGATTTTGTGTTTGGGGAGTAGCTCTTAATTGTGGTATCCCTCTCTATCTATATTGCAATCCTCTGAGGTGCTAGAATCATCTTCTCATGATGATCAACTTCCAGAGACTGATGCACCTACAGACAAAGATTGGTGGACATGTGGTTTCCAATCATTATAAGAGTATAATGCTTGGCTACGAGACCAACAAATACATCTTTGGATTTAAGATAGGGGTAAGTTTTTATTGAGTTTTTTAGATTGTCATATGTGATATAATTCTTATGTCAACATTCACTTATAACTTAATATTGCCAGGCTTGTACCGTATAATGCTGCTTCTCACTTGTTAGATGTTATAAGTGTTGGATACACTAAGCCATGGATTACATGGGGAGAAATTTCACTCCTATCAAGGATGCTTGGTTTATTGCATTTTAGGTATGTACTAGTTAATTATGTACATTTATTTATTTATATATACATATATATTTTTCTTAATTGAGTTGTAATATGATTCTAGAGAAAGTACAAGTGGTACCCTTGCAATGAAGTTGAAATGGTCAATCAATTTTATGGGATGCAATATGGTTAAAAGACATTTTTGGTAAAACTCGTAGCAAGAAGTGAAAATCAAATTTTATAGGGGATGAAGTATGGGAGAGGCTACTTGTGAGATGACGAGATCCAAATTGAATAACCAATCTGCACGAAACAAGCAAAATAGGGCCAAAAACACTGCCATGCATAATTTTGGCCTTATCCTATACCACGAGCAAAAGAGGCAAAAGGTAAGTATTAACTAATGAGCCTTTTGATTCAAATGTGACTTCTGTTTAATGCCTTGTAAAGGAATTTTGGCAATGCTGCTGAATTATGTAGTTAGCAAAAGGTAAGTATTAACTAATGAGCCTTTAGATTCAAATGTGACTTCTGTTTAATGCCTTGTAAAGGAATTTTGGCAATGCTGCTGAATTATGTAGTTATTTAATATGGGTTTAAGGTATTGAAAGAAGTAATAATATTCTCGAGTATATTTGTGTGTGTATTTGAAGATGGAAGAAAAAGGGGGAAAAATAGGGACAAGAAAGAGAGAGGCGTGTAGTCTCTGCTCCCTCTATTTCTTGCCCTAAAATATGTTAATCCCCTAAATGTGCTTAAAAAGTACATATATAGCTGTCCAATTGATCTTCTAAGCATAGTTTCTTCAAATGCCATTTTGGCCCTTCTTTTCTTTAAAATCCCAGCTTGCTTCCCTCTTGATTTAAGCTCCAAATTAGATTCTTTCTTTCATTTTCAGCTTGCAAATCAGCTTGTTCGGCTCGTTAGCTTCCTTCTTGAGCTCATTTAGTTGCATGTTTGGCTTGAGTGTTTGGCTTTTATTGATTTGAGGAGCTGACGTGTGCTCGTAGAATGAAGGATGAAAGAGGGCTGAGCTTGGTTTTCATGTGAGAATTCAATTGTTGCTTTTATTATCCAAAGAAAATGTAGTGTGTTGTGTATAAGGTCATGTGGTTGGTGTTGGCTTTGCTTAGGTTTCTTCTAAGTTGCTCATGGGATGAAACCTGGCTAGCTAGGTAAAGAGTGGAGTTTGGTTTGCTTGTTGCTGCATGTGGAACGAGCTGCTGAGCTCGTTTGAGACTGTTGGGTGTGAGAGTGTAGTGTGTGGGGGCTATTTAGGTGAGCTGGAAAGAGACTTTAGTTGTTGCTGTGCTTGGTCTTTAGCTTATTTCTCTCGGTTGCTTATCAGCACAAGCTTCAAATGGTGTGCATGTCTTTGGCTTTTGTTTTCTTGTGTGTTTGAGAGAGGAATGACATCTGGTTTAGCTTGAAAAAATGAAAAAGAGAGAGAGACAGAGAGAGAGCTATTGCGATTTGGCTTTGCTGATTGTAGCGTGTTGTTTGGTGCTATTGCTTTGGTCTATACAAGTTGATGTAAGGGGTTAGCTTATGCTGACACGTGTGCTTGGAGAAATTTATGCATGAGGGGTCCAGGTGAGAGAGTGATGCAGGGTTTACCGGCTTGGTGAGCTTGATTTCACTTAACAAAGCTCGTGTTGCTGCTGTATTTTTTTTAGAAAAAATGACTAGTGCTTGTGTGAGCTGATTGGGTATGCTTAATAATGCTTATGCCTACATGCTACTATATATACCGCTGATGATTAATATTAGGAAAAATGGGGCCAGGGCTGGTGTAAACTTGTGTGCTATTTGTGTGCATGTACTCTTGTTATTATGCTAGATATATATACACACACTATATTAACTGTACTAATATAACATATTTCTTAGATTACTTAATTATATGAAATCTTAAAAAAGGAAATGCCTAATTTACATGATCTAATGCATGAAAATACTAAGTATAAACCTAAACCTAATCTAGATGATAATTGTAAGCTAAGAGTTCACTTTATTACATAGTATATTACTATATGTAACTTAACAAGATATTATTAGAACTATTAAGAGGCTATAGTGCTAGTATATACATGATATACTACTAATGCCATCATAGACTGATCCTAAACTTCCTACATACAAGCCATGCACACTGTGTTCACACTCTTGATCATGCATTTCACTTCCAAATCATGCACACACAACTCTAAATTTCATTTCAACACATGTGATCTAAATTCTAACTTTCTTGTGCTAATATGTATTATGAAAGGGGGAGTCGTGCCTTAAAGACTCCATATATGATTTTATTTGTAATGAAATGTGAATTACAAACTATTTAGCTCGATAAGGAGGTGACACAGGCTGAGATCTTCGATAAGACTCTTTGTAAAAGGGCTGATGGCACTTACTCTAGCTCTAAGGCAGCAGAGGTCATGGTAAGTGAATGTGCCATATATTATATTAGTATTATATATATTATAAAGATTTAGTATCATAACAAACAATAAGTTTATATTTTTATTTACGGGATAAGTATAATGCACTTCTTGAGGAGAAAATATCTTTGACACAAGGAGATTCTAGTGCACTACCTATTGATCATGACAAATTATTTTTTAAGCCTGTTGGTGGTCCAAAGAAAGGGCGCTTATTTGGTTATGGTGCACATGGGGTTGTGGTAGCTAGATTGAAACACCAATATAATCAATCACATTGTATGTTCACCCAACAGGATGTAGAGAATGTTGTTACACGGGCGGCTGAAGAATTAAGGCAAGAGCAACAATAGATACAGTAGTAGAACATGGAACAAATGCAGAAGATAATAGAGTAGATTGTTGTATTACATGATCTAATCTCTGCACGTTAGCATGATTCACATGAGACCCAGGGTTACGATTCTTAAGTATAGATATTTGCTATATTTTAGACAAATTAGACTTTAGTTTATGTAGTCCTTGAGTGATGACTCTTAGAGATTTAATATGTTTTTTACATACTAAACTTTAGTTTATGTAATACTTAGCAACTATTTGATTTTCTTAATTATAATGAGGACTTTGTTATTATATGGTTAAATTTGTTATTTTTAGGTAAAATTTTAGATGTATAAGAAGATAAATTTTTTGAATGAAATGGTTAAAAAAAAAGGGCGACCGAATGACGATGGAGGAAAGTGGCAATGGCAAAAAATGGCGATAGAGTGGTGACTGACATAGAAGGTGATAGGATCGCAACATAACTCCATCGCTACTTTGGAGCGATGGAAAATTGGCGACAGTATGGTGACAGACAATGATTTTAATAATAGTGTAAATTGGCTGCGGAGTTGCGACAGAAATGGGCTACAAAATGGTGATGGACATCAAATTAATAAAAAAAAAAAAGTAAATGGCAACGGAATTTTACCTGGCGACGGAAATGGCTACGAAACCAAAATGGCAACGAGACTGATAGCAACACTGTGTTTCCGCCAATAATTCGTTGCCAACAGGGTTTGGCGACAAATTGGTGCCGGGTTTGGGTCGTCGTCTGCGATAGTTTTTTTTGTAGTGAAATAAACCTAAAGATCGACAATCTTTTGAGGGAAGATAACTCGGTAGCAGTTCAAAAGGAGTGACTCTATAACTCGGTAGCAGTTCAAAAGGAGTGACTACCCCCAGCCCAAAAAATATAATAAAGAATTAGGTTTTTATTTATATTTATTTAGTAAAAAATAACTCTGTATTTGTACTTTCTCCCCTATAGCTTAAAAGAAAAACAATAACAAGCTTGTATTTTTGGTAGTTATCTCTTTCATTTAGAAAAAAAAAATTTATTAAGATAAATTATCAATTTAAAGTTTTAAATATTGTCAGTTATTTAATTGATTTTTAATGATTTTCAATAATAATGTCATCTAACTCTTTGTTGAAAATTTGGTTAGTGATATTTAAATATTGACATCTTTATTAATTATTTTTCTTAGTAATAATATATTTAATAGTAGAAAGATGTAGTCAATAACTTAAGTATTGATTCTTTATGATATATAAAAGAAGATGTCATAAGAGATATATAGATATGCAATATATAATTGTTAAGGTTCATAGATTTTCATTTTTGCTATAGTTTGACTATACTGAACAGGAGTTAGTCACCTATCCTTATGAATACCCACTATAAAATGCAAAATTAAAGGAGTCTTTATTTGCCTGGATTGCTTGAAATTAAGAAACAGTGTATTGTCATTGATCGTTGATGGGATTCTCATGAACTTGTTCTAACTACTTAGAATTTGTCACTGACAACGTATTGTAGTGGAAGCAGAAGATAATTTGGCGTGCTCTATGTTAAGAGGTTAAGAATTTTACATTGTTGAGTAGTTCTTTGATGACTTTCCTAGCATCTGACTGAAGAGCTATGACAACCTCTAGGACCTTTAGAGTTTCATTAGAAAGACAAAAAGGAAGAGGCTATTTTGAGAATAATGATATACTAAACATTTGACATTTAACCTCTTGAAAAAGTTATTTAAAATGTCTACTAGGGCTAAACATTATTCGGGTAATTAAAAATCGGATCAATGTTTAACTGAAATTGCTTTTGGTGCAATATTTTTTTTTTTTCAGTTTAGTTTTAAGTCTCTGGATTTAAGGATTTTAGATTTCGACTTTCAATTTCAAATCTGATTGACAATTATAAATTTTGGTTAGGAGTTGAATTAAACGGACAATTCAATTTTTCAGTAAACTAGCTACTTCTTTTTTTTTTTGTCAGAGTAAAGGAAATATTATAAAGACCATAATAATTATATTACAACGACCATGTGTTGAGATAGCAGATCAACCAAGGACGATGGTAGGGTAACAAGCCAATTACATGGGAAAACATTATTCCTAATACCCTTCGACTCCCAGTATGCAATGCTACTTAAAACTGTCGAGCAGCCACCATGATCACATCATGAAGAGGCTGGGCCTAAAAGATTTGAGACCTAAATGGTCTAAACATCTCAAAATAGGGGACGGACCCTTTAGGACTTGGGTTTGAATAGGTGGTGACAAAGACCATCCTATCACCGCTATAACCAAGAACAAAAATAGGGGCAAGAGCAACTAGTACAGGGAACTGTAGGCAACACATGTATGGGGCCTGCGGATGAAAGAACAATACAGTAGATAAAACCTGAAGCATACCATAGAACCTCCAAACAAGACACCAACACAACAAGACCAATGAAAAAGGCAATAAATGACAAGAAAAAAACAGAAAGCAAAGAAACACGGACAACAACAGAGCCGAGTCCCAAAAAAGATCAGAGTCTTGCCTGGAGCGAATAACCCTATGGGTAAACCAAGGAGAAAGAGGTTGAAGAATTCTACTTGGGAGAAGAAAGAATCCCAAGAAAAGAAACTGTCTTTATGTTCTACTTCTTATTAGTCACACCAACTGATAAGGCCACCATGCATTTTGTTGTTCAAACTTAACACTTAAAAGATATATTCAGTTTCTCACTAAACTTGGACAACTTGGTAATGTGTTATTTTTATTTTTATGAAATTAATTTATTCTTGCTAATGGTTTTTTTCTTTAAATTGAGGTTAACCAGTGGCGGACCAAAAAAATCGGTTCCATAATTTCAATTATCTATTTTATTCGGTTTAATCTTGGTTATTTAATTTTTCAAATTTCTAATATTCAATTATTTTGTTCTTTTGGTTACACTCCAATAATCACCTAGTACCTACATTGTGCACCATATATACGGTGCTTTGCATGCGCACAATACATCGTACTGTACGTGAACAGTATGTGCGCACAGTATGTAACAGTACATGTATTCAAAATTTTTATATTATATGTTCAAAACTCTTATATTAAACTGTAAACATGTTCAAAACTTTTCTATTACATGTTGAAAAGTTTAAAAGTAAATGCACAAAAAAAAATTATAATCTCATAAATTTTATACTCTATGTTCATGATGGGCGTCGAAACCACCAAATATAAATTTCTCTCTCTTACCTCGCAAATTTAATTCGAGTATGTGGTGAGAAAGGGTCGAGTCCACAGGGATTGAAGGATTTAGAATGTGCTAATTATGCCAAGAAGATTAATCAAATAAGCCACAATCGAAAAAGTGGGGTTTTAATGCGAAAAATCAAATTAAACAAAACTATCTAGCACTCGTCAATCATGCAATGCTTTGACTTTTCAACACGAAAAAGCTTTAGACTTCAAAAATTTTTTGTTATAGGGCAAATAATCTTAAGAGGAAGGATGAATTAAGACTACTTTCACGGAAAATAAAATTGATTTAATGCAACTTCAAATGCAAGATAATAAACACACTTCACACAAGAAATTTATCAAACAAATTGCAAGAAATATGAAAACAATTAAAGTAGAAAGAGAAAGGAATAGAAATCACCGGATTTTTAAGTGGTTCGACCAAGCCTACGTCTATTACCTAAGGATTCGCCCCTTAGGACTTCAACCTCGTTCATTATAGATACTCTTTCAAATGCTGGTGGAGTAAAAACCAACTTGTTACAACTCTTTTAACCATCCTCTTCAATGAACCCAAGTGAAAGCACTTCACTAAGGATTTCCCCACTCCTCTCTAGCTAAGAATTCAATCTCAATTCGATCCTAGCTATGCAGTGTAAACTCACTTGATAATTGAATACGAGAAATGTAAGTGTTGCTCAATAGCTTACTCAAAAGAATATGAAAGTGTATAGCTCTTGTATAACTCAAGAATCAACAATCTAAAGCTCAATATGTTTGTAATGCTTAAGTGATGATTTGGAAGCTTTAGATTGGAGTATAGATAGTGATATGAATGGCCATAGGAATGTCAAGTATGAGAGAAAATCGTATATAGTGTGAGGGAGTTGAAAATTTTGACAAAATTAAGTTAAAACGAGTATTTTTTAAACACAGTAGGTCAACGTCAGTCACTAAGGCTGGTCAACTGGTGCAAAGTTCGGCCAGGACCTTTAACATTTTGCCTACCCCTAGTCATATAGGTCGGTTGCCCAACCTGGGAGTGCAGCAGGGTCCAGAAGACAGTAATTCAAGGGCGATCGCATTGGGTCATAGTTGGGAGCGCGATTGGGGGTTTGACCTATACCAGAAAAATACTAATTTTGCTCTTTTTTTGATTTCCTTTGAATCTTTTTCTATAGAACAAATATTTAGCAACTTTAAAAGTCAATAAAGAGGATTTGAAATTAGAAAGGAAGGTTTGAAATATCTTTGAAAGACTTTTTGAAACTTGAGAATATTTGAAATTCTTTCAAGAAGATTTGACACTATAGAATAATTTCAAAATATCAAAGATTTGCTTTAAAAAACTTTCCAAAAGTAAACAATCAATTATTTTCTCAAAATATTTCAAGATGAAAATTTGTGACTTTTGAAAAACATGTTTTAAGGATTGAAATATGATTTTGGAAAAAATAGATATTGAGGACTAAAAATATTTTGAAGGATTTTGAGCTTTAGGTATGAACTCAAGGATATACACAACATAGAGCAATAATATAGGAAACAAGCCGTTACCCGTTATGACTTCACGTCTTCGGCCTTATATCTCCCCTTGTCTTTGACTTGACATTTTTTTCATGTATAGACATCTATCTTTTATCCCGAAATCCACGAACTTTTTTATGAGCTTTCATATGATTATACTTTACACAAACATAGCTCATCAAAAAGGAATAATCCATATATAATCTTTATGAAGCATTCATTTCATAATAAAATTCATACATTGAATTTCAAGTAATTTATATAATTTATCAAAAGCTCATTTATTCAATGCTTTCATTCATTGCCATATAATTTATCCAAGTCAAGTTTACAACATATCATTATGAATCATGGCTAATCTTTTATTTACATCATCAAAACATTAATTGCAAATCATATAATGTTAAAATTCAAATATCCAATCACAATCAATTTAATTTCAACATATCCAAAAACATATATCTCAATCAATCCAATTTAGATTTAATGCATTCACACCAATAAGTCAATATTTCACTTGTAAAGATTATGTACAAATGTATGTAACATATAAAGATGTAAACAATCAATCCCAAAGCCAAACAAGTGTATATTTAAGTATATAAAAATATTAGAATCAATACACTTGATAATAACAAGTTTTCCTGATTTGTTATCATCAAAATCATATATTTATCATAAAACCAACACTTTTTGCAGCACTTTAATTGATAAGACTTGACCCAACCAAAAAGCTTTTAAAAAAAACCCAACTTTTTAGCAAAATAAGTCTCCCATAAGCAAATATTTTTTAGCAAGAAAACATGCCCATGATTGGTATCCACCAAAAAGGAATTCCACTAGAAATTTCCACCAAGTTTCAAAATAACCCAACGTCCTTACAACGCAAACATAGACACACAAACCTTCAAAAGTCTCTCCACCATAGCTCAAAGAAATGCAAGAAGGAAAACAAGGGTAAGCTACTTTCTAGCAAGACAAAACAATTACCACCACATGTATAAGTTACCTGGATAGCACCTAACCACTATGTAAATGAACCTCGCATTAGTTAAAGCATGCACAAAAGATTAAAGCCAAGTATGATTATGCCAGTTCAAAGAAGAGAAATCAAAAGCACTGCCTTGATGTACAATTTTCCTCAAAAAACAAGTTTGTGCCTAGGCCTAGTTGCCGGAAGGCCGGATCATTTCAATTGCTATCAATCACTTTCATACATAACTTTCATGATTTGCCTAGAATGTCACTCAACTTTTTTACGCGATGACAAACATTTGTGATGAATGTTCTTGGTTACTCAGTTGGTCACAATTCTAGTTGGCTTTTAACTCTACTCATGGTCCCTTTTTTTTTTTTAGAAGACTAGCAGAGTAAAAAGGCTCTTTTTTAATTTAGTTTCATTCACGTGCCTTTTTCACAATTTAACTTTCAACACTTTTGCAGGTGTGACCTCAACCCTAACATAACTTTTCTAGGCACGCATTTTTTCACAATTTTATCACAAAAATAAATTAAGACAAATACCCATCAAACTCAAACTAAGCACTGGCCTCTAATTTAAGCGCATGCACCCTTTAAGTCCAAGTTAAGATTAAGCAAGGTTTAAGCACGATGTGTTCAAAGCAACTATTAAGGAACTAAATACAATAGGGATGGATTTACCCCATGTACTAACTTACGGTTGCAACAAAACAAGTTTCCTGAGCATGGAAATTAGACTTTTCCCAAGAGAGATGCCAAGTTCACAAAGAAGAAAGTTAAGTAAAAAGAAAAACGATTTAACAAAGGGCTTTTAAAGACTTACTAGTTTGACTTTAGAAACTCAAAGAAACATGAAACCAAAGACATTAAAGGACTCCAAAAGAAACATTTTTACAAAATAGTTGACCAAAATTTTTTATCATTTTTCTAGTTTTTCTCTCTTTTTTTTTTTCATGAAGACTCAAGCAATATGAAATATAGCACATATATTTACAAGATTCAATATACCGCATTAAAAACACATGCATAAAAAAGATTCAAAATAAAGGACTAAAACGAAGCATTCCTCCCCTACACTTATCATGCACATTGACCTCAATGTGTAAAAGAAAAGAAAACAACAAAATAAAAGAAAGATAAAACAAAGTTAAGAAAAGAAAAAAACAAGAGAACTTCCCTTAAGAGAGGTGTGGGAGGTGGAGGAACTGGCTATCATTTATCTGAGTAGGGAAATGATATTCAATAAGATTCATCAATTTTTGAACTTTGACCTACATAAACAAAGAAACATACCTTTCTCTCTTTTTAGGTTAAATCTAATCATGAATCAAATCAATTCTCGTCTAAACAATTGTTCATAACCTATGCAAGTGTGCATCAAAGATTTTTTTTTAATCTAACCCCAATGATTTATAGACCAAAATAACACCCAAATCTTTGAAAATAAATCTACCCGGGGTGTTAAAAATGTATTTTTCACGATCAACATACCTAATTCTTGCATAAAAATTCTAATAAAATTCATAATAATCATAATATACATTCCCTAAGTAAGAAATCCAACCAAAATTGCCACAAAGTCTATCAACCACATTCTTGAAACATAAAAAGTTCTAAAATCTCAACATGTAAAAATTTTCAAGAATGTAAAGGGTCGCGAAATACCTTTTTTGTAGCACCAAATCTGAAAAACAAAGTAGAATACTTTGCAAAAATTAGAATTTGGAGCATGCAAGGTTAGGTACCTTGAGTCTGGGACCTACCATGTGAAGGAGTAAATTGGGGAGACTTTAAGGGACTGTAGAGAGTTCGGGCGACGCGTCACCACCTTTGGTCAGCCGCGGGTGGCTACTATTCAGCCATGAGGGGTCGCGCGTGGGGTATGGTTTAGGGTAGGGGTCGGATGGTGTGTAGGGTGGTTAGGGAGGTGTTTTGAGATGAGGAGGGAGGGTTTTAGCCTTGGAAAGTGTGTGGCCGGCGTGCAAATAGTGGTGGCGAGGGGATGATGGGTCAGGTTTTCACCATGTTCCTTTCGCTATTGATGGATGATATGCTGTTTTCTTGGCTTGCTTTTTCTTCCCCATGTGTTTTTGTGAAGTGGGTTTGGAAAATCTTGGGTGATTTTGGTGTTTGAAGTGGGTTATGGTGGAAGAAGGTGGTGGTAATGAAAGACTTGGTGGTGGGTTCCTCTAAAGAAAAAGAAAGGGGCTGCTTTGAAATAAAACCAAGGTTAACGTTTTTAACATGAAGCTTTATTAAATGAAGCTTTATTAAAAATAAAGCCTTATGTTCCTATGTGCCCATGCTTAAGTGCCAAGTAAGCCATTTTTTCATAAATCAGCTCAAAAACTCACCAAAATTCCAAAGCAACTCCTACTTCTAAACATCAAAACTCTCATAGAACACATTTAGACCAAAGTCAGGGTTTCTAAGGAAGAAGATGATAAAAAATAATAGAAAAATTCCTAAAAAATTGGAAAAATTTTCTAAAAATTAAAAACTAACTAGAGAACTCAAAACTGAAATTTTTAGATCTGTGGATTGCCTCCCACCAATGCCTCTGTTTAATGTCATTGGCTTGATGTAGCCAATTCATATAAACTTTATTCGGAGACTTCTTCGACTTAATTCTCTCACGGATGGGCTTTAAACGATGTCTATTAACTTTAATGACTTTGTCGTTGTTCAAGCCTTTCACTTCAACTGTACCACAAGAAAATAATTCAGTAATAATAAAAGAACCTACCCATCTAGTTTGTGGATTATTAGGAAACAATTTAAAACCAAAGTGATGATATAAAACTTTTTGTCCAACTGAAATTGTTTTCCGTCAATAACTTTTTCGTGCAAGCTCTTGTTCTTTTCTTTGCAGATTTTTGCCTTTTCATGAGCATTGTTTTGCCTCTTCTCCAATTCTTGAGGCTGCAACTTCCTATGTGCATCTCTCTTATTAGCCATAGATGGATTTGATCAGCTTTGAATTTCTCCCATTGTCTTTTTTTGATTCCGCCACATGGCAATTGGTTCCTACAAGTTAGTGCTACCTACAAAAGTTTTCTTAAATTATTTTGGCTTTTTAAGAGTAGCACTTTCACAAGAAGTAACACTTAGCTTATTATCATCAACCGTTTCTAAAGCAAAAATACAAGGCATCTCAATAGAACTTTTCATGTCATTATAAACATCAAATTTAACAATGTCTCCATCAAACTCCATAATGAGAACACCTTCGTGCACATCAATTTTAGTCCTAGTTGTACTAAGGAATGGTCTTCCTAGCAAAATTTCACAAGATTTAGAAGATGCATCTTCTTCCATATCAAGCACATAAAAATTAGCAAAAAAGACCAAATCATCTATTCACATTAAAACATCTTCTAGGACACCTTCAAAAGAAACCAAAGACCTATCAGCTAATTAAATAATAACTTCTATTTCTTTCAAAGGTCCAATTTTCAAGGGTCTTGCATTCAAAGTAGAATAAATAGACTTAGGCATGACATTAATGGATGCTTTTAAATCACACATAGCTTTCTTAATACCTAGAGAGACTATTTGACAAGAAACAGCAAGCATACCTTGGTCCTTACATTTCGGTGGCAATCTCTATTTAAGCACGGCGAAAACATTCTTCCCGCCACTTATCTTTTCATTCCTAAAAAGCTTCTTTTTGTTAGAACACAACTCTTTCATAGATTTTGCAGTTTGAGATACTTGTCTAAATTGCATCAAGTAAGAGAATATTTACCTTTATCTTGCAAAAAAACTTGAAAATCTCCTTCTCTTCATTCTCCTTTTTGGACTTTGCAAAACTTTCAAGGAAAGGAGGCTTAACCACCAGTTTCATACCATTTTTAGGCTTTGTTTCATTGTTGTCCACCACTATTTCATCATTTATGTGCCCTCTTTTTTGTTTTCTTTCTCTGTTTTAAGTGCTGTCAACTTTGCGTGCCCACGTCTAGTTTAACAGTGGCTATCCAGCAGCTCTTTTTCACTTCTCAAGGTGATTACACATGCATTCTCCTTCGGATTAACAATCGTTTGAGTAGGTAATTTAACAGGGGACTTCAACCTACTCATGGATGTCGCCAATTGGCTCATTTAATTCTTCAAATTCTGTATGCTTACCCTTGTTTCCTGTTACAATTGTTGAGTGTTATGAGCAAGAGATTTCAGAATATCCTCAAGAGAAGTACCTGAACTTGAAGGTGTAAGCAGTAGTGGTGGGGCTGGTTATGGCTGAAAGTGTTGTGGATTAGGCAGATCATAATTTTTTTGCCTTACTCCATAGCTCAAATTTAGAGGGTGTTTGGCTTTGCTTATTTTGGGTGCTTATAAGCACCTAGAAAAAAGCACCATCTCATATGCTTTTTACTATTTAAGTCCTTATAAGCTCCAAATAAGCAAAGCCAAACACCCTCGTAGGTAGTCCCTCCAACTGGGGTTGTATATATTTGAAAAAGGATCATATCTTTGTTGTGGTGGACCGGGAAATCCTTCTACGGCATTGGCTTGTTGAAGATCCTTCTCTTGGAGCGTGGGGTATTTATCAGTTGGGTTTCCGCTATGGCACAAATTCTGCAAACTTTTTGAATTACCACTTATAACTAAACTTTGAACGAGAGAAGTTACTTGAGTTAACTTTGAGTCAAGAGAAGAAACACTTACCTCATTAACTCTTCTCGAAGGCTTATATCAATTTCCAAATTGTTGAGAATTTGTAGCCATGATGTAAATCAAATCTCTAGCTTGTGAAGGTGTTTCATTGACAATGGCACCTCCATTTGCAGCATCCATTATCTTTCTCTCGTTTGGAAGCAATCCTTTATAAAATTATTGGATAAGATATTGTTCAGAAATCCTATGTTAGGGGCAACTTGCACAAAGTCTCTTAAATCTCTCCCAGTAAATCATATAGTAACTTTGAATCCCTTTGCTTGATGGCATAAATTTCTCTCCTTATTATCATGGCTCTAAAGGCTAGAAAGAATTTATCAAGAAAAGCTCTTGTCATCTCTCCCCATATGGTGATAGAACTAGATGGAAGGTAGAACAACCATTCTTTTGCCGTATCTACTAAGGAAAAAGGAAACGCTCTTAATTTGATTTGGTCCTCCATTACACCAGTGGTTCTCACAGTTGAACAAACTATATGAAACTTCTTGAGATGTTTATAGGGATCTTCATTTGAGATGTTTATAAGGATCTTCATTCTCCAACCCATGGAAAGTAGAGAAAAGACAAATTAATCTTGATTTTAACTCGAAATTGACATTAAGGTTGGATAAGTGATGCAAAGGGGTGGTTGATTCAAAGGGACAATAGTTAATTCACGCAAAGTTTTATTGTTTTCAACCATTTCTTCTTCTTTTCGGACTTACTAGATGATTTGGACAAAGCTTGTGACGTTTCGACTTATCTCTCAAGTTGTATCCGCAACTTTGCTTCTTTTTTTTAAGCTCTTTGCGTTCTTCTCAATCTCAGGATCAAAATACAACTCACTTGTATGATTTGACCTAGTTATAAAAAAGCAAAAATTTTAGCATCAATCCCCGACAACAGCACCAAAATTTGATGGCCGTCGAAACCACCAAATATAAATTCCTATCTCTTACCTCACAAATTTAATTCAAGTACATGGTAAGAAAGGACCAAGTCCACAGGAATTGGGGATTTAGAATATGCTAATTATGCCAAGTAGATTAATCAAATATGTCACAATAAAAAAAAGGGGCTTTTTAATGTGAAAAATCAAATTAAACAAAATTGTCCAACACATTAGACCACTAAGCGTAGGCATGCAACTGGGCAGAAAATTAAAAGAATGTAAATAGCAGTAAACCAAAGATATAGTTGCAATCTATGCCTAAATAAACATTGGAAAATTAATATTAAAGGCTTCTTTTGAACTTATCAGTTCAAAATTCTTATATTACATGTTCAAAACTCTTATATTAAGCTACAAACATGTAATATGAGAATTTTGAACACATAATATAAAAATTTTAAACCTATAATATAAGAATTTTGAACACATATACTGTTATGTATTGTGCATGCGTATTGTTCACGCACAGTATGGTTTACAGTGCTCCATAGGAAAACCATCCCTACAAAGTATAGTAAAAATTGCGTTAATCACCCTAGAGTTTACTAATACAATTAGTAATTAATAAAATATTAAAACGTAAATAATAAAAGTTTCAAGGATAAAAATTATGAAAAACTCAAAAATAAAAACCGAAGAGCTAAAATATTATATATATATGTATATATGTATGTATGTATGTATATGTACATGTATATATGTATATAATGTGTGTGTGTATATATATATATAATGAAATTAAATTAAAGTTCTATTCCCCTCGGATCACCACTCGCTATTTCCCTTCCCTCACGCAATCACCTCACGGGTAAGAAGCAAATTTCTATCATTTTCTTCTTCTTTTAGTAAGATTCAATTCTGCCTTTATTTAGTAAAACTCACATCATAATTTTTACTCTCTTACACTGTAACCTATATGGACTACACTTCTTGTAGTATCAAAACTCCCTAATTACTCCCTGAAGTTCTTAAAAGTGTGCAAAATACCCCTTGAAGTTTTTAAAAGTGTGCAAAATACCCCTAAAAATATATGACGGCAGGGGAGTATTTTCCACACTTTGAAAAACTTCAAGGGGTAATTAGCTAGTTTTGACATTATAGGAGGTAAGGTGTACATAGGGTAGAGTACATGAGATAATTTAGCTAGTTTTGATAATATTGAAAGACATGATACACATAGGTTAGAGTACAAGAGGTAATATACAATTTACTTTTTTTTTTGTCGCTATGTTTTAATTTCTTTGAAGCTTAGGAACAAAAGAATATGTCTTGCCGGTAAGCTTTTAACAATTTAAAATTTCTTTTTGATTTATGCTTCACTGTTTTATTGTTAGTTTTTTGTTGTTGTCATTGAATGACATGTCGAATTTTTTTTAATGAAAAAGGTTAATAATTAAAAGAAAGATGAAATATTGAAACTAAAATCATTGCATTGAATTTTTTACTAGTTATTATATCGTTGTTGTTGTTTGTTGTTGGTCCTTATGGTTATGACTTTACTGTGGCTATGTGTTTTTCTGATGTGCAGTTATTACGTCATTCGCTCAATTGTAGTCGTTGGATCTCTTCTCATAGGACATAGGTTTGTGGAAATAATTCTTTTTCTCTTTATTGTTTTTGTTGAATGTGGCCTGTATTTTTGGGCAACAAGAATAGCAAATTTTCTTATTAGCATTTACCTTAATTTGCTTGTTACCATTACAATACATAATTCGTATGTGTCCTTTTTCTTGTAGTATATTGTTTCCTTTTCCTTGTAGAATACTGATTAGGATACTTGTGTATTATAAATAGGGGCTGGGACATAGTATTATTTGTGCGAGAGAAACCAGAGTAAGCATTGCAGTATTCATGATCATTAATAAATTATTCTCTGCTGCCCGTGGATGTAGGCTTTAAGGTCGAACCACGTAATTCTCTTGTGTCTGTTTTCTTCTAGTATTCTTCGTGTTTGCATGATTTTCCCCAACAAACCGGTATCAGGGCTTAGGTATTAATCCGCTGCTTAAGGAAAAAAAGAAAAATTAAAACTCACTGTAGAACCAAAATTGCTCAAACCAAACGGTGCCTAAATAAACAAAGGTCTTTGCTCAGCAAGGAGTGCTCCGGTGCTGTCTACGTTGAGTGTTGGTGGCTGGAGTGGAAGCTTACATTGGCGGGTCGTGGTTCGTGTTTCGGTTTGAAGAACAAGCGAAAAAGATAGAGTTCGCGTGCTCTTGAGGTTAGTTTTTGGGTATTCAAGTATTTTTTTTTTGGAAATTGGTTCAAGTTTGTAAAGTAGGTTTAGGGTTAGTAGGCTTTGGGTCTTTGGGTTTATTTGGATCGGGCCTGGGTAGTGGCCTTGTCCAATTTTGGCTAGGTCTTGGGTCTTGGGTTAATTAATTTTTTGTTAGGCTTCGGTTCTAGCCCAAAAAAATAATAAATTTCTTTTTTGCGTTTGGGCTTAGTTTAGGCCAAAAGAATAAAAAGAAAATTTTTATTTGGGATTAGATTTAGTCCTGAAACCAAAAAAAAAAAAAATTGACCAGTTGACCTGTTTGACCGCATTGACCGGGGTTTGACTTTGATCGTTGACTATTGACCAAGGGTTGACTAGGTTTGACCAGAGCCTTACCCCACTTTTTTTTACGTGCTAAGTCCGTTTTTGGACTATGTTTTTCCAGATTCTGCTCTGAAGTGCATGTTTAAGGACTGTGTTGACTTTGACCAACAGGTTTGACTTTGATTAGTGTTGTCTAAAGTTGATTAGGGGTGTTCCTAAGGTTTTTCGACTTGCTGAATCCATTTTTGCAGTCTGTTGAGCCAAATTCTATCCCGAAGTGTGAGTTTTCTGCAAACGAAGATGTCTTCCATAAGTGGAAAGTTTGAAATCGAGAAGTTTGACGGGAGAATGAGTTTCAGTCTATGGAGGATCAGATTCAAGGCATTCATGACAATGCAAGGACTTTGAAAAGTCATTGAAGAAGTGATCCCAGAGAAGACGGAACTAGTAGCGAGACAAGAACTCGAAGAGAAAGCCTTGAGTGCAATACATATGTCCATAACGAATGAAATATTGCTGGAGATTGCTGAGAAGACGACAGCAGTTGAGGCTTGGAATACTTTGGTGGAATTGTATGCGTCTAAATCTCTCACAAATCGCCTCTACTTGAAGAAGCGATTGTATCATCTTAGAATAAAAAAAGGTACATCACTAAAACAACATCTTAATGAGTTTACCTCTTGTTTTATTGCTTTGAAGGATGTGGGAGTTAAAATTGATGATGAAGACCAAGCTATGATCCTATTATGCTCCTTATCGCCTTCATATATGAACTTTGTAGACACTATGTTGTACGAGAGGGATAAAATTACCTTTGAAGATGTGATTGCTTCATTAAAATCGAAGGATCTTCAAACACATATTTCGGGACATAGAGAAGAAGTTAATGGGGAAGGTTTAATAAGTAGAGGGAGATCAGAGAATAGAGAGGGATCTTCGGGTAGAAAAAAAGGCAAGTCAAGGTCAAAATCAAGAGCAAGGAAGCTACGCTGTTTCGAGTGTGGTGAAAAAGGTCACATTAAGAAAGAATGTCCAAAACTGAAAAAGGGAAAGAAAAGGTTGGAGAATTCAGCTAATGTGATGAAGAGTGCTGATAGTGATGGGGAGAACTCGAGTAATACCGGGGAAGTTTTGACTGTGATGCACTCACAGTGGCATAATCAATGGATTCTTGATATTGGTGCAACGTTCCATATGTGTCCTAGGCGTGACTGGTTCTCTTATTATTCCAAAAGAGAAGGGAAAGTCTTTCAAGGCAATGATCTTTCGTTGAAAGTGGAGAGAATGGGCATCATAAATATCAAGATGTTTGAAGGTATTACAAGATCTCTCGAGTGTTGGCATGTACCAGAGTTGAAGAAAAACTTGATTTCTCTTGGATGTTTGAATTCTCATGGGTACAAATTTCGAAGTGAGAATGGTGTCTTAAAGGTGACCAAAGGTGCAATTATGCTCTTGAAAGAGAACTTGACTGGTGGCCTATATGTCCTTTAAGGTAGTACAGTTACAGGTGTTACAGTTGTTGCATATGAGGAAAGTGATAATGACACCACGCAGTTATAGCACAAAAGGTTGGGCCATATGAGTGAGAGGGGACTAACTGAGCTGACCAACAGGGATTTGCTTTATGGGCAAAGAATGGGAAAGCTTGAATTCTGCAAGCATTGTGTTTTTGAAAAGCAAACTAGGGTAAAGTTCAGCAAGAGGTAGAAGAATACCAAAGGTACACTTGATTACATTCATTCTGATCTTTGGGGTCCAAATAAAGTTCCTTCCAAGAAAGGTGTCAGGTATTACATCACTTTCATTGATGCATACTCTTGGATGGTATGGGTAAACTTCTTGAAAACTAAAGATAAGGCGTTTCCAATATTCGTCGAGTGGAAGACGTTGATTGAGAAGCAAAGTGGTAAACAGATCAAGCATCTTAGCACTGACAATGGGTTGGAATACTACAATAAAGAGTTTGATGAGTTTTGCAGGAAATATGGCATTGTAAGACACCGCACACGTGTAAAGACACCACAACCAAATGGAGTTGAAGAACGCATGAATAGAACTCTGGTGGAGAGAGCTCGTTGTATGCTCTTCCATTCTGGCTTGAGTCAAGACTTTTGGGCTGAAACTGTTAATACGGCATGCTACTTGGTGAATAGGTCTCCATCCAAAGCTATTGAATTGAAAACTCCTTTGAGTTATGGTCCGGTATGCCTGTTGACTACTCTCGATTGAGGGTGTTCGGTTGCCCTGCATACGCTTACATGAAGGATGGAAAGTTAGAGCCAAGGGCAAAGAAATGCATATTCCTAGACTATGTGTCCGAGAGGAAAGGTTATAAGTTGTGGTGCACAGATCCAAAGTCTCCAGGTTTCCTCATCAACAAGGATGTCACACTCAATAAGTCTGCTTTATTAGACCAAGAAAAGAAGAAAGTGGTAGCTGGTTTAGACCATGATGTCAAAGAACAGGTGGAGGTATTTGCTGATGTTCCAAATGTTCCATCTAGCAATAATAGCAGTCCAATTCAGCCGACTCAACTAACTGAGGTACATGATTAAAATGTGTTTGAACAACAGAAGTACAGCATTGCTACTGGGCGAGAAAGGAGACAGATTAAGGAGCCTCAAAGGTATGGATACGCTGATCTTGTTGCTTATGCTTTGACTATTGCCAAAACAATTGAAGGACATGAGTTGAATTCGTACAAAAAGGCTATATCTAGAAAAGATTTTGCTTAGTGGGTAGGTGCCATGAGTGAAGAAATTAAGTCTCTTGAGAAGAATCAAACTTGGGAGCTTGTTGAATTGCCTGAGGGACAGTGAGTTGTCAGTTGCAAATGGGTTTACAAGAAAAAGGAAGGTACTCCAGGGGTTGAAGGTCCTCACTACAAGGCATGATTGGTGGCAAAAGGCTATACACAAAGAGAGGGTGTTGACTTTAACGAAGTGTTCTCTTCGGTTGTGAAGCATAGTTCCATTAGGGTTTTATTTGCCTTGGTTGCTCTTCATGACTTAGAGCTTGAGTAGCTAGATGTGAAAACGGCATTTGTGCATGGTGATCTTGAAGAGCAAATTTACTTGAGTCAACCAGAGGGATATGTAGTTCCTAGTAAGGAGAACCATGTTTGCAAACTGAAGAAGTCCTTGTATTGGTTGAAGCAGTCGCCTCGACAATGGTACAAGAGATTTGACACATTCATGTAGGCACTGGATACATAAGGAGTGCCTATGACAATTGTGTGTATCTTAAGAAGCTTCCAGATGGTTCGTTTGTGTATTTGTTGTTGTAAGTTGATGATATCCTTATTGCTACAAAAAGCATGTCTGCCATCGACGAATTAAAGAAGCAGCTGAGTGATGAGTTTGAGATGAAGGATCTTGGAGCAGCGAAGAAGATTCTTAGCATGGAGATTCACAGGGATTGAAACGCTGAGAAGCTGTTCTTGTCTCAACAGAGTTATATTGAGAAGGTGCTGGAGCGTTTCATGATGCATAAAGCTAAGCCTATAAGTGTGCCGCTTGCTGCTCATTTCAAGTTGTCTGCAGATTTGTCATCTAAAACCAAAGAATAGGTGGAGCATATGTCTCATGTTCCATACTCAAGTGCTGTTGGTAGCTTGATGTATGCTATGGTGTGCACTCGTCCTAACATTTCACATGCAGTTAGTGTTGTGAGCAGGTATATGGCATCACCTGGGAAAGTACACTAGGAAGTAGTGAAATGAATATGAGATATTTGCGTGGCATTGCGAATGTAGGATTGCTGTTCACTAAGATGACTAGAGATTGCGCGAGGTTGATGGGTTATTGTGATTGAGACTTTGTGGGTGACCTTGATAAGAGAAGATCTCTGACGGGTTACGTGTTTACTCTCTCTGGATGTGCCATTAGTTGGAAAGAGACATTGCAGTCTACTGTGGCATTGTCGACTACTGAGGCAGAATACATGGCAATTACAGAAGCTGTGAAGGAGGCCATGTGGTTACAAGGCCTGGTTCGTGATCTTGGACTATAGTAAGATACAAGTACAGTCTTTTGTAATAGCCAGAGTGCAATCTATCTGACAAAGAATCAAATGTATCATGAGAGGACTAAATACATTGACATTAGATATCACTTTATTAGAGATGTTATATCACAAGAGATTATATCGGTGCAAAAGATATCTACCCATGAGAATCCAGCAGATATGATGACCAAGGTAGTTCCAGTCAGCAAGTTCAAGCATTGCTTGGACTTGGTTGCTATTTGCGTTGTGGAGCATTAAGCCCTTAGGGGCAGTTGGCAGCAGGGATGATGGTGTGTTGATTGGAGCGAATACGTGCCAAGGTGGAGATTTGTTGAATGTGGCTCGTATTCTTGGGCAACAAGGATAGCAAATTTCCTTATTAGCATTTACCTTATTTGCTTCTTACTATTACAATACATGATTAATATGTGTCCTTTTCCTTGTAATATACTGTTTCCTTTTCCTTGTAGAATACTGATTAAGATACTTGTGTATTATAAATAGAGGTTAGGACATGATATTATTTGTGTGAGAGAAATCAGAGTAAGCCTTGTAGTATTCGTGATCAATAATAAATTATTCTCTGCTGCCCGTGAACGTAGGTTTTAAGGCCGAACCACGTAATTCTCTTGTGTCTATTTTCTTTTCATATTCTTTGTGTTTGCATGTTTTTCCCCAACAGTTTGACTTTCTTTATCTTTTTATCTTGTGAATTTTATTTTATTTTTGGGTGGATACTAACACTTCTTCTCCGGGCACCTTGATTGCTATCATTGGGCTCCCGTGAGGTATCTACTGTTCTGATAATATATTGACTGTTCTTTCCTTTTATTTCTTGCTTTCTTTTCTGCTCTTAAAAGTGTTATTGATGCTGCTTCACACCTCTAATATTTGATGCTCCTTTTTAACAGGGCAAAACAAGAAGCATTTTTGAAGGAAAAGCGGTGTGAAATATTCATTTTCTCTTTTTACTTTTTTGTTTCTCGCCTTTGGAAGTGAAGCTTATGAGGCTTAATTTTATGACAGCAGGATGGAAGAACAAGCTATGATTAACAAGATAAACCAACTTGAACCAAAAAGGTTTAACATAATTTGGAATTTTATTTCTCTTTTGTTATTAGAAAAGTATTATTCTTTTAATTCTTTCGTAGTGGGGAGCTATATGAATTAAATAATTGTTTGATTTACTTCAGCACAAGTTCAAGCGGGTTCAACATAGAATATGTAAATTGTTGTTTTGTACTTAATGATATATATATTTCATTTTGTCTGTGTATTTTATTTTATAGCCATTCTATTATTTGGTCCTTTAAAGTTGGCTTGTCACTTGCGAACTTCGACATCTTCTAACTTTCAGGCGTGTCCTTCTTGGTGGTATTTTTGTCAATATAAATTTGTATATGAATTAGGATACGACTGAGCCATTTTTGCTTATGCTTGCGATTTTGCAGAAAATTTTCTAAATGGTTTGTAGTGTTTGGTTTAAGGAAGCATACTATGTAAAATAAGTGAATTAATTTACATATTTGAACTCTTCCTTTTTCTTGTACATTTGATGAGTATATGAATCTCTTTCGCTATCTATCTCTAATTTCACTGTAAATTCTTGGTGATAGGGATACTTTGCAGCTAGAAGTTGAAAACCTAATGTAAGTCACTTTAGTTCCCTTCACTTTGGCTCTATTCGACAACAGTATTTCAAATAGTATTTAATGTCTTGATTAAGTCAAAACACTGCTTCCTCCCATTTTAGTTGTTCAGTAAAACAGTGTTTTAAGTAGTATTTTTATTCTAAATGATATTTGAAGTAGTGTTTGTGAAAAGTTAATATTATTAACGTTTTAAAATAAAGTTTAGTGTTTCACCTTTTTTTTTGCCAATACTACCCTCTCTTTAGTGTTTCACCTTTTTTTGGCCAATACTACCCTCTCTCTAACATTTTTTCGATAATTGTACTCTCTATCCAATTTCATTTAAAGTTTTACATTTTCTTTCACGAATATAAATACAAAATAACACCAAAACTAATTTGAAATTCTATCCATATTAAAATATATTACAAATTATAGGTCTTATTTGTCCATTCATTATTTTTTCAAAAATATAAATTTTCAATCAATTAAAATATTTTCATAATAAAAATATTTGTTTACAATATTAATAAAATTAATTTTAGGAAAAGTAATTTTATTATGCTTTATTAATAAAATATTATTTTAAGAAAAACATATTTAATTATAAAATAAATTATCTTAATTATTTTAATAATAATAATAATAATAATAATAATAATAATAATAATAGTAGTAGTAGTAGTAGTAATAATAATAATAATAATAATAATAATAATAATAATAATAATAATAATAATAATAATAATAATAATATCATCATCATCATCATCACAACAATAATAACTCGATATCAATCTCTTTTTTATTATTTTGCATTCACTAGCTAACCTAACAGCTAGTTTTATCTAAAATATCTAAAACAACCCGCTAGTAAAACAACTATTCGCTAACCGTTAAAGCACAACAGCTATCCACTGTCCAAACTGCTATCCGCTACTTAAACAGCTATCTACTACCTAATTTGCTAATTGCGCCGAACAGGCCCCTGCTCGGCCACAGTGTTTTAAGTAGTGTTTAGTGTCATGACCAAGTCAAAACACTACTTCCTCCCATTTTAGTTGTTCATTAAAATAATAATTTTATTCTAAATAGTGTTTGAAGTAGTGTTTGTGAAAAGATAA
This sequence comes from Cordia subcordata, assembly GCA_028554755.1. Taxonomy (NCBI): domain Eukaryota; kingdom Viridiplantae; phylum Streptophyta; class Magnoliopsida; order Boraginales; family Cordiaceae; genus Cordia; species Cordia subcordata. Next base: position 8,677,699 of record JAPTOF010000020.1, read on the forward strand.
TATTATTAACATTTCAAAATAGAGTTTAGTGTTTCACCTTTTTTTTGCAATTCTACCCTCTCTCTAACATCTTTTTGATAATTGTACCCTCTATCCAATTTCGTTTACAGTTTTACATTTTCTTTCACGAATATAAATACAAAATAGCACAAAAATTAATTTGAAAGTCTATCCATATTAAAAATATTTTAAAACTTATTGGTCTTATTTGTCCATTCATTATTTTTTCAAAAATATAAATTTTCAATCAATTAAAATAGTTCTATAAAAAATATTTGTTTATAATATTAATAAAATTAATTTTAAAAAAAAGTAATTTTATTATGCTTTATAATAAAATATTATTTTAAGAAAAATATATTTAATTATAAAATAAATTATCTTAATTATTTTAACAACAACAACAACAATAATAATATATTATTATTATTATTATTATTATCATCATCATCATCACCACCACCACCACCACCACCACAATAATAACCCGATACTGATGTCTTTTTTGTTATTTTGCATTCACCAGCTAACCTAACAGCTAGTTTTATCGAACACATATAAAATAATCCACTAATGAAATAGCTAACCGCTAAAACACAATAGCTATCCACTATCCAAACTGCTATCCGCTACTTAAACAGTTATTCGCTACCTAATCTACTAATTGTACCAAATAGACCCTATATCTTGTGCCAAGGTCATCCGTAGAAGTCATTAAGAAGTTAAGGTGAGCTTATTCCAATTTTCCTTGGTTTGTATTTGTATTTTCTTGCATTTCATGGGCTATATTGGTCTATTGTTAGGTACAGTTATGGCCTGTTTAGTATGATGGTGTTAGCTAAATATTCATTATTGATTTTGATGATGAAAATATATATATATGCGTTATTTAACTAAATAGCTTCTTGTGAAAATGAGATGTCATCAATATGAAGCTTGGAAAGATATGAAGATGTGCAAAAAGGTTATTTGAAGAAGAGAAAAGATGAGAAGGCATAAGGAGGAGAAGAGAAGACATAAGGGGTACCGGATTTACTTTTCTTCTTGCTCTTTTTGTGAAATGCCTATATATTGTGTGGACTTGGCTCAAAATATTTTTCTTTGTCATTGAAAATTTTTTTTTTTCAAGTCTTACACTTTTGAAAATAACATATGCACAAATGTATTTGAATGCACACATTGAGATAAAATAAGTTTTTGGGGTGTTTTTATTCACAACATGCATTTACATAGTTATTCAAAATAACTTGGAGTTGTGAAAATGCATTTGAATTTGTTTTTCTGCAAAATCTGGCTTTACTTCACATTCTGAAGTGGCCGGACCCCCTAACCGGTGGACCGGCTAAGGCGTCCGGCCTAGTCAGAGAAGGAGAAGGGCAAGCTGGTCGACTGGCCGGCCGACCTACCGAACGGGGTCAGTAATAAATGCACTAGCCGCTTATTACCGTTCCGCCAAAATCTTCATCCTTCTTCACCTACCAAATCCCTAACCCCCAAATCTCTTTAAATACTCATTCAAATACACTTTCTAAACATCAATTGAAGTGTGCAAAAGTGTTTATCATCATTCAATCCATCTTTGAGCCATTCTTGCAATATATTTGAGCTTTCAAGAGCTTGTTCTTTCTCTTCTTGAGGAAAATTTCAGATTCAATCTCTTTTCAATCTTGAGTATATACACACTTTGAGAGCTTTAATCATTGTGAGATATATCCATTTAAGCTTGTAAAGTGTGAGGAAATCCTATAGAGAGAATCTCTTGGGTTCTTTGAAGTAAGACTTCAAAGAGGTTGTAAAGAACTTGGTTTGTGCTTCACCAAGTTTTGAAGAAGCATTTTAGTGGAAATCTTTGAAGTCCTAAGGGGAGATTCCTTGGGCGGTGGACGTAGGCTTGGCCGAACCACCTTAAAATCGTTTGTTTCTCTTCTCCTTGCATCTCTATTTTTATTGTTCTTACCTTGCTTATCTTGTGTTTAATAAATTGCTTGTTAGAAGTTGTAAATTTTCTGAAAATTTAAATAAAAAAAAAACAAAAATTAGTATTAATATCTTAATTCACCCCCCCCCCCTTAAGATATTTGCACCCACAATTGGTATCAAAGCTAGGGTTCTACATTATAGTCTAACAACTAGTAGAATTTCTAGCAAATATGGAGGGAATTTCTATTAAACAAGCACCCCCTTTTGATGGAACAAATTATGCATTTTGGAAAATGAGAATGAAAGTGTTTATACAATCACATGACTATAAAGCTTGGAAAATCATAGAAAATGGGCCTACCTTACCTACAAAATTAGAAGGTGATAGGAGAATACCCAAACCAGAAAATGAGTGGAATGATGAAGATATTAAATTATTTGAGTTAAATCGAAAAGCTTTACATTACTTATTTAATGCTATGAATGCCACTGAATTTGTTAGAGTAATGGGCTGCACTTCAGCTAAAGAACTTTGGAATCAATTAGAAGTAACTTATGAAGGAACGAGCCAAGTGAAAGAATCTAGGATTGCTATGCTTGTACATAGATATGAATTATTCAAGATGCTTCCAAACGAAAATGTTGAACAAATGTTTTCTAGATTTGTTGAAATCACTAACGGTTTGAAAGCTCTTGGTAAAGATTATTCCAATGCAGAGAAAGTTAGGAAAGTGCTAAGAAGCTTGCCATCATCATGGCAACCTAAGGTCACGGCAATAAAGGAAGCAAATGACTTGAATACATTGGAGCTCAATGAGCTCATTGGGTCACTCATGACTCATGAGCTTGAGATAAAAGATCATGAAGAAGAAGAAAGGAAAGCAAAGAAGTCCATTGCTCTAGTTGCATCAAAATTTTCATCAAGTGACGATGAAGAAGATGATGAGGATCCGGAAGATGAGGAGATTGCACTTCTAGCCCAAAATTTTAAAAAATTTATGAAATTTAGAAAGATGAGAAAAGGGGCTTCTTCTTCAAGCAACACAAATTGGAAGAAGAAAGGAAAAGAAGGCAAAGAGTTCAAAAAGATAAAAGATACAAAAGATGAAATAAAGTGCTTTAATTGCAACAAGCCGGGACATATAAAGACAAATTGTCCTAAGCTTTCAAAGAAGAAGGAAGGAAAGGCGCTCTAGGCCACATGGGACTTCTCCGAAACCGAAGAAGATGAGGAAAAGCATAATGAGGTAGCCAATTTTTGCCTCATGGCCAATGAGGATGAGGTACTATCTTCACCATCTTTATCTATTTATTATTCATCTAGTGAAGAGGAGGAAGAGGAATATAGTTTTGATGAACTAAAAGAAGCATTTGCTAAATTACATAATGATCTATCCTTAGCTTTGGCAAAAAAACAAGCAAATGCATAAAAGTTTGAAACTTGTTCAAAATGAAAAAGAAATTTTAGAAAAGAAAAATGCTTCTCTTGTTGAAAAATTAGACATCTCAAAAAAAGAAAATGATTCATATGCCGAAGATTTTGTAAAGATTGAAAAAGAAGTTAAAGATTTAAAAAAGAAAAATGAAGATTTAAATGGAATTGTTCAAAAGTTTACAAATGGGAAAGAAAATTTTGAAAAACTTCTTGGAAGTCAAAAAATGTCTTTTGATAAGAGTGGTATTGGATACAAACCTAATATTAATCAAAAGTTTTTCAAAACCTATTTTGTCAAGGCTTCTACCTCTACATCCCTCTCTTCACCGAAGACAAATGTTATTTGTACCTATTGTGAAAAGAAAGGACATGTATCTACTCATTGTTATTACAAGAAAATTCGTGATAGAGGATCACATGTTCCATATTGGCAAAGACCAAAATGGGTGGTCAAAAACAAAAATTAAACTAACGCCAAGGACCCAAGGTGTTGGGGACCCCAAAATAAAGAATTGCATTTGAATTTCATGTGTGTAGGTATGCAATAAAAGAAATTCAAGCAAAATAAAATGGATCTTGGATAGTGGTTGTTCCAAGCACATGACGGGGAACTCTTCACTTTTCTACAAACTAAAAAAGGCAAAAGGAGGAGATTTTACCTTTGGGGACAATAGCAAAGGGAAAATTATTGGAAAAGGAAGCATTGGTAATGAAAATTCTCTTGCTATACACAATGTTCTACTAGTAGAAGGTCAAAAATTTAATCTACTTAGCATTAGTCAATTATGTGACAAAGGGCACAAAGTCATATTTCAATCCTCTAAATGTCTTGTGTATGAATGTGGAAATGAAACTGTATTATTTGTAGCTAAGAGAAATGAAAATGTTTACATTGTTGAAATTGATCAACTTATATGTCAACATGTTAAGTGTTTATCATTGTGCATGAAAATACTTGGTTATGGCATAGAAGATTAGGACATGCTAGCATGAGCTTATTGAATGATTTATCAAAGCATGATCTAGTTAGAGACCTACCAAAACTAAAATTTGAAAAAGATAAAATCTGTGATGCTTGCCAACTAGGAAAACAACATAAAACATCCTTCAAATCCCTAAATAAGGTTTCAACAAATAGAGCATTACAACTACTACATATGGATTTGTTTGGACCCATTGATGTGGCAAGCTTAGGAAGATCTAGGTATACATTTGTTGTAGTTGATGATTACACTAGATTTACATGGGTCATGTTTCTTACACATAAAAATGATGCCTTCAATGAATTTGCAAGATTGTGTAGAAAAGTGCAAAATGAGAAAGGCTATTTTATAACTTGCATTCATAGTGATAATGGTACCGAATATGTGAATACTCCTTTCATGAACTTTTGTGATGAACATGGCATTGAGCATAACTTTTCGGCCCCTCGTACTCCTCAACAAAATGGGGTAGTAGAGAGGAAAAATCGTACATTACAAGAAATGCAAGGACTATGCTAAAAGAACACAACTTGCCAACATATTTTTGGAGTGAAGCCATAAATACTGCATGCTATGTGCAAAATAGAGTATTGATTAGACCTATTTTAAACAAAACTCCATATGAACTATGGTATGGCAAAACACCTAAAGTATCATACTTCAAGGTATTTGGTTGTAAATGTTTTATTCTAAACACTAAGGACCACTTAAGAAAGTTTGATTCTAAATCCGATGAAAGAATATTCTTAGGATATTCCACAAAGAGCAAAGCATATAGGGTATATAATAAGAGAACTCTTGCTGTGGAAGAATCAATACATGTTACATTTGATGAGACTAATCCATTTGAGCCGAGAAAGGAAATTGATGATGTAGGTTATCTTTTGGAAAAGACAACGCTTGAAGATCCAACTCCAAAAGACAAAGAAACGAAGCAAGAAGAAGAACTTCAAGAAAGGAGGTCTCAAGAAAATGAGGAAATCAAACATTGCTCAACCAAAGATGATGAAAAAGAACCTCATGAAGATCTACCAAAGAGTTGGAAGTTTGTGAGAAACCATCCTCAAGATCTTATTCTCGGTAATCCAAAAAAAGGTGTAAGAACTAGGCGTAATATTAGCACTTTTTGTGAGCATCATGCATTTATTTCTCCTATTGAACCCAAAAATGTAAAAGAAGCTCTACTAGATGAAAATTGGATAATAGCAATGCAAGAAGAACTCAATCAATTTGAGAGAAATAAAGTTTGGAAGCTAGTTGAAAGACCTAAAGATAGACCGGTAATTGGAACCAAATGGGTATTCAGAAACAAACTAGATGAAGCCGAAATAGTGACTAGGAATAAGGCTAGACTAGTTGCACAAGGATACAATCAAGAAGAAGGAATTGATTATGATGAAACTTATGTGCCTGTAGCTAGACTTGAATCCATTCGTATGTTACTTGCATTTGCATGTCACATGGACTTTAAACTTTATCAAATGGATGTGAAGAGTGCATTTTTAAATGGATTCATTGAAGAAAAAGTTTATGTTGAACAACCCCCCGGGTTTGAAGATTTATGTTTTCCTAATCATGTTTTTAAATTAGAAAAGGCTTTATATGGCTTAAAGCAAGCTCCTAGAGCTTGGTATGAAAGATTTAATGGATTTTTGGTTGAAAACAATTTCGAAAGAGGGAAACTTGATTCAACCCTTTTTATCAAAAGAAAAGACAATGACATTCTACTTGTCCAAATCTATGTAGATGATATAATTTTTGGTGCTACTAATGTTTCCTTGTGTGAGAATTTTTCAAAGTGCATGCACAAGGAGTTCGAGATGAGCATGATGGGAGAATTGACTTTCTTCCTCGGACTCCAAATCAAACAAGCAAAAGAGGGGATCTTCGTAAATCAAGCCAAATACACCAAGGAAATTATCAAGAAATTTGGATTTGAATATGCAAAGGAAATTGGAACTCCTATGAGTCCCTTAACAAAGCTAGATAAAGATGAGAAAGGTAAATCAGTAGACGAGAAGAAATATAGAGGTATGATCGGTAGCCTATTATATTTAACTGCCTCTAGACCTGATATCATGTTCTCGGTGTGCTTATGTGCTAGATTTCAATCCAATCCTAAGAAAATTCACTTAACAGCTGTAAAAAGAATAATTAGATATCTTAAGGGAACAGTTAATTTAGGGCTTTGGTATGCTAAAGAAACGTCGTTTGATCTATGTGGTTTTTCTGATGCAGACTATGCTGGTTGCAAAATAGATCGTAAGAGCACTAGTGGAACATGCCAATTCTTAGGACATTCCTTAGTATCTTGGTCTTGTAGGAAACAAAATAGTGTTGCCATTTCTACCACCGAAGTTGAATATATTGCAGCTGGTAGTTGTGTGACACAAATATTGTGGATGAAACAAAATTTACTTGATTATGGATTGAAGTATGATCATATTCCTATATATTGTGATAATACTAGTGCAATTAATCTTACTAAGAACCCAATTCAACACTCAAGAACTAAACATATTGAGATTAGGCACCATTTCATTAGAGATCATGTACAAAAAGGTGATATAATTCTTGAATTTGTTGATACTTTACATCAAGTTGCTGATATTTTTACTAAACCATTGAATGAAGATCAATTTGGTAAGATTAGGAGGGAGATTGGAATGATAAAATGTGGTTAAATGGCATATTTATGTGTTTATGTGGCTTGAGTATAGAAAATAAGCAATTTATGCACTTTCTGACCAAGCCGATCGACCAAGCAGGTCGACCGACTGATGCCTTAGGCGTCCGGCTGAAAGGATTTTTTTTAATGATCTCTCTGATCCGGCCGGTCGACCTAGCCGGTCGACCCCCCGCGACCAGCCGGTCGACCGACTGAACGCGGACAGGGTTAAAAATTGGGGGTTTTCACCCCAATTTCACCACATTCTCTCAATTTCTTTTTAACCCTAACCAAAATTCGCTCACCCCATCTCAAAATCTTCAATTTTCAACCGTTTCTTCCAAATTTCTTCCTAAAATTGGCTTGCCCACTTCAAAAAAAAAAAGATTTTACCGATTATTTTCACAGAAACAACGCGAAATCATGGTGAATCTTAGAGGAAAAAGTCAAGCACATGGGAGAAAAGGAAAAAGGGCAAGAACTCAATCTCTTCCACCACCACCACCTCCGGCATCCAAGATTCAAGGGAAGCAATCAATTCTCTACGGTAAATATATCGTGGACTCTGACTTTGCTGGCACTGATATCTTGCCACTATTTGATAGATGGAATGCCTTTCTTCATTTGCATTGTGATGTACAAGATGTGTTAGTGATTGAGTTCTATGAAAATCTCGAGATACATTGTAGAAGGCCAAGACTAGAATTAGCTTCAACAGTTTGTGGAATAAACTTTGTGCTTAACGAGGCCATCTTGCATAATATATTTCATATACCTATTGAAGGGGAATGTCATTATAATAGTCAAGGATGGCCAGAAGGAATTAAGGGAACCGCCATCCTTGGTGACGTCATAAGTTTTATGTGGGAGAAAGTAAGGCCTAAAGATCCAAATTTGATTCTTCCACTATTAAGAGATGTTGATGTTAATACAAGGATTGCTCTTAAAATCATGAGTGAAGTGATTCTTCCTAGGAATATCAATGATGGGAAAATTTCAATCATGGATGCTTATATCCTTTATAGCCTTAGGAAGAAAAAGGAGATAGCCTTGCCTTTCCTTATCCTTCAGCATATGTTGCATATCAGTGGAAAGGATAGAGGAAAAACGACCACTCCTGGTTATGGTATGGCCTTAATGCACATTTTCTCGTATTTCAACATAACCTCAAATGCTCCATATAAGATGTTTGCTTGGAATTTTGACATGCTATATATGAATTTCATGGGTATTTATTGGTACAATATGGAGCCTATAAATAGAGAAACTTTCAAAAATTTGCCCCAAAGCACTCAAGCTGCAATTAGAAATAGAACTAAGAAGGGGACTACTTTCACCGACCCTGTTTTTGGCACCACAGCAGAAAAACTTGATGACATAGTTGGTAGGGTAGACATCAATCTTGAAGAAGATGAAGGGCCAGAAATTGAGGGAAATCCTAACATAGGCATACCAGGAACCATACCCATGGTTGTTAGTTCCTCTGAAGAAGAGGAAAATAATGAGGAAGCTACTCTTAGGCAAGTGATGAGAGAATCTAGGGAGCAAGAGCATATTGATGAGCTACGCCGAAGAGAAATGCGTCAGGGTGCTGGTTCTAGCTCTATGGGACAACAGGAAGACCCTTATTTGATGGCTCAGATTCTGTCCCAATTACAGGCTTTAAACACTAGTATGGGTGAAATGAGGGCCACAATGACAAGCCAATGGGACGAGCTCACTGCTTTGAGGCAACATATTGATTCAGAAGTAGCTACTATGAAGACAGATATGAGAAACTACTTCAAGGATCATCATGATCGCGCACCTTGATTTTCCTCTTTCCACTTAAAAACAGTTTTTAGTTGATCTTTAAATTAACTCTTTTATACATTTCTTTTCCTGCCTTTATATTGATTTTGATGATGCCAAAGGGTGAGAATTAAGTTATGATGATATATGGATGATGAAGTTATGATGTGGTATTGGTATTTATGCTTGGATGATATATGGTTATCTATTAGTTTAAATTTGATAATCAAAACATTTTCTCAAAAAGGCAATTTTTAAAGAAATGCATATATTAAGAGGGAGTATTTTTATCTCAAATCTTAAAAATTTGTCATCATCAAAAAGGGAGAGATTGTTAGCTAAATATTCATTATTGATTTTGATGATGAAAATATATATATGCATTATTTAACTAAATAGCTTCTTGTGAAAATGAGATGTCATCAATATGAAGCTTGGAAAGATATGAAGATGTGCAAAAAGGTTATTTGAAGAAGAGAAAAGATGAGAAGGCATAAGGAGGAGAAGAGAAGACATAAGGGGTACCAGATTTATTTTTCTTCTTGCTCTTTTTGTGAAATGCCTATATATTGTGTGGACTTGGCTCAAAATATTTTTCTTTGTCATTGAAAAAATTTTTTTTTCAAGTCTTACACTTTTGAAAATAACATATGCACAAATGTATTTGAATGCACACATTGAGATAAAATAAGTTTTTGGGGTGTTTTTATTCACAACATGCATTTACATAGTTATTCAAAATAACTTGGAGTTGTGAAAATGCATTTGAATTTGTTTTTCTGCAAAATCTGGCTTTACTTCACATTCTGAAGTGGCCGGACCCCCTAACCGGTGGACCGGCTAAGGCGTCCGGCCTAGTCAGAGAAGGAGAAGGGCAAGCCGGACGACCAAGCCGGTCGACCGGCTGAACGGGGGCTGTAATAAATGCACTAGCCGTTTATTACCGTTCTGGCCGAAAATCTTCATCCTTTTTCACCTACCAAATCCCTAACCCCCAAATCTCTTTAAATACTCATTCAAATACACTTTCTAAACATCAATTGAAGTGTGCAAAAGTGTTTATCATCATTCAATCCATCTTTGAGCCATTCTTGCAATATATTTGAGCTTTCAAGAGCTTGTTCTTTCTCTTCTTGAGGAAAATTTCAGATTCAATCTCTTTTCAATCTTGAGTATATACACACTTTGAGAGCTTTAATCATTGTGAGATATATCCATTTAAGCTTGTAAAGTGTGAGGAAATCCTATAGAGAGAATCTCTTGGGTTCTTTGAAGTAAGACTTCAAAGAGGTTGTAAAGAACTTGATTTGTGCTTCACCAAGTTTTGAAGAAGCATTTTAGTGGAAATCTTTGAAGTCCTAAGGGGAGATTCCTTGGGCGGTGGACGTAGGCTTGGCCGAACCACCTTAAAATCGTTTGTTTCTCTTCTCCTTGCATCTCTATTTTTATTGTTCTTACCTTGCTTATCTTGTATTTAATATATTGCTTGTTAGAAGTTGTAAATTTTCTGAAAATTTTTAAAAAAAAACAAAAATTAGTATTAATATCTTAATTCACCCCCCCCTCTTAAGATATTTGCACCCACAGATGGAATGATTTAGAAATGAATCGTCATTCAAGGTAGAAAAGAATTCAAGGCAGAATGGCCATGGAATACTTTTTCTTTTTCTTATGTTTGGTTAAAACTATAAAAAAGTTAGAATGAAATGATTATCTTATTTAATATATTTGGTAAAATTATTTTAAAACAAAATTAGAATAGTATAAAAATCAATTCAATTAACCAAAATACACTTGTTCCTTAGTTTATCATAAATTTAGACTTATACGTGGCAATTATTTTTATACAATATTAACATAAACTAAAATATTCTTTGTCTTTTGATCAAGATAAAATATAGCATTATTTGTTTAATCATTTTTCTATTTTATTTCCATATTTCAATTTATTTACTTTTCTAACATTATTGAGAGAAAAGTTAATCATCCAATAAAACTACACCTATTTTTGGGTGAAAAAGAGTTAAAAATGAAAAAAAAAGTGTATTTTTAAATTTTTTATTTTTTACTTTTTGCTTTTTAATTTTTAATTTTTAATTTTTTATATGTTTAATAACAATTGAAGATTTGTGAGTGTAAATGTGGATTAATAAATTATTTTTTTAGTTTGATTTTATTTTTTATGATTCCAACTTAAGTTGGAATATTTATTCCTTGGATTTAGCTGAAGAATGAGTTTTCCTACTTTTTCCTGAAAACGCCATTCCATGGGAATGGGCTTTTCAACTTCAATTAGTTTCACCAAACAGAAGAAAAAGAATGAGAAGTTGAAATGACGATTCCATTCCAAGATATTCCTATATACCAAACGTACCATTAGTTTCTTATCCTTTTTGTTCTTAAATTTACTGGATTCTTATCCTTTCTCTTTTTATGTTATTGGATTGTTTCTTATCCTGCATCGATAAGATATTCATAATTTAGGTGAGATAGATCTTGGGATTTCCTCATAAACCAGTTGGTTAACTATTTCCTTGCATTTTCCAATTATTATCTCAAGGGGAATGGGACAACGCCGAAGGAGATGAATCTGTTGATACTGTAGTAGCATTATAAACCAAGATCTAATAGTTATGTACTGTTAATACATTTATGATGAAATGACGTGGACAATTTACAATTATTGGAATCCACGTATAACTTTACGATGCTATGGCGATACCTAGGGTGAGAACGTGAGTGATTAAGTAGTTCAAGGGGTTAAAATGAGTTATGAGCAATTACACAATATTTACTAAGCATCTGCCTTGTGTTCGATGTTTGTTTGCGGTCTGAATGAGTGCTTTGTCATGAGATGATTTTGTTAACTCTTCTTTTTCTTTCTTAGATGTCATGACTTCTCTTATTTAATTGATGAACACCTTGTGAAATAGGAATGGTGGTAAGAAAGTGCTGAAATCTGGAGCATGATGCAACAAGTGGCTTTTCACGTTCGCAGTAGTATATTTGCTTTAGTTTCTTGCTTAATTTGATAGAAAACTAGATCTACATATTATGGACTAACGTAATGTCATGATCTATTTTGGTAAGCAGGACTTGCTTAACTTCGTGTTTTGGTTTATACATATTACGCATGGTGTGGTGATTATTGGTTGTTCTCCTGTAAACAGAAACACACACACAAAAAAACTCCAAAAAAAAATTTTTCATAAAAAAGAAATGAAGTTCAATTTATGTTGTAATAATCGACTTTATAAAGTCGAAAGATTTTGTAATTGGTCATGACGGGTCATACGCGATATCATAGCATTGTCAGTGGTTAGTATATATGGTATATGATCCTATTTAAAGGTTAAAAATGATCCTTTAGAAAATTTTATTATGTTACTAATTTCTTTTGTTGTTTCCTCCCCTAATTGGATGGTTGATAACTTTGGAAGATGGTCTGCTTTGAGTTACATAAGATATTTGTTATAGAATATTTTATCTATAATTGTTTAAAAAAAGTTAAAAATAAATTGGTTAAATCTTCTAAAATGAAAAGATAAGATGTCTTATATCTTATCACAAGCATTTTATGCAATGCTAAACAAATCATATTTTATTATACTTAAAAAAAAGGGTTAAGTATCTTATAATAAGTATATACCAGACACAGCATTAGATTTTCAAATATATATATATATATATATATATATTTTTTTTTTTTTTTGATATTTGATTCGCCACCATCCCTTGGATTAACCCTCTAAATTTTCGGGCTAAGGTCTAAAGACAAGCACTGGTCACAAATTGTCATCCCAAAATTGTTCGAAATTGCTGCTAAACTAATTTTCAATTAGATGTATCAACTCTAAATCTAGAAGTTCTAAGGCTGCAAAACCCGATAAATACCTTTGCCTGCGTCACTATGGCGAGGAAATATGATTTGAAGCTCAAAGGGAAGAACTTTAGCAAATGCATAATGTTGAGAAATTCGGATGTCTCACAAATGAGAGAAATGCAATGAAAGGGGAAAAGCAGAAGCTAGGAACCTCACCGATTGACAGATGCATTCTTATGGTATTAGGAGTACTTCAAGTGGTTGATACTATCTCTTCTAAAAGTGAAGTTTTGAATTCAAATCTCATGAAGTATGGGAGGTTGAATTAGAGTTTGGAGTTTTAAAAATTAAAAAGGAAGGTTATTTCGTGTAAATTTATTTCCATTTGAAACTTTTACACGACAATAATCAAACAAACAATATCATCTGCACAATCCTAATAAAGTCCAAACTCGTTTGCAAAAGACTACCTCCAAGTGCATGCTCATATTTACATCCGAATTTCATTCTGTTATTAATATCATATGTTGAAATATATGCTCCACCATGCGGGATGGTTGGAAAAGATTCTATTCTTCTACTCCTGCACATGATGCAAGCAAATTACTGAAAGCAAGAAGGGTTATTTATATAAATATTATGAAAAAAAATTATTATGTTAAAAGTAATATTGCCAAAATATGAATTGTGAATTAATAAAGAGTTATTTATTAATTTAGGGGGTTATGTATAGATATTAATTTTAATAACTCTAAAATTATGTATGTAATACTAATAATTTATGAAAGGTAAGGGGTCAAATAGCCCCCTTGTCTCCACATAGATACGTCAATGTCTCAAGGTCAAACTGTTGTGAGGTTTAATCCAATAATACTGTAGAAAATCTGAAAGAGTAAGTTCACCCTTCAAAAGGTCAAACTCTTGTGAGATTTGACCCAGTAATATTGCAGAGGATTTGGAAGAGTTTCAAAGACAAATATACAATTTTTAGAATTGTTTTTGAAATTATATTATTTTTGACATAATAATTCTTTTCCATATTATTTATAGAAATAGCCCAAAGCAAGAATAGTAAGATTAGCCTTTAGTCACTTCCTCTTACAAATCCAATCCTTAAAAAGGGGGAAAAAAATCAAGTCATCCTAGTCTATGGCACCGATATTATTTTCTAAGAAAAATTGAGAAAATAGTTGAGAATGTGTTTACCAATTGAAAATAGAAAAAATTTTCTGTACTATAAAACTAAAAAATGAATTGATTTGTTAATAGTCTTCAAATATTTTCTCTTTTATAATACTTGAAAATAATTTAAAAAATTTTGAATCATTTTCCAAGTTGAAAAGAGTGTGTGTGCAGCGCTTGTGTGTATACAATGTATTATTTATTGGTATTGTTAAATTTATCATTTTTCCTCCAAGAGTTGAGATTAAAAATTAGATAAAGCTAAAGGGAAAAAAAGTTGGTAAAAAAAATAATAAGACAATAAAAGGAGAATCGAACAAAAGATTAATTTATTAAAACAAAGAAATTTTAGCCATGTTTTCTAAATGGAGAATTTTTAGGAAACAATCCAACTTTAATAGGAAACTGTGGAAAGCAACCCATTATATTATATATATATATATATCTATCTATATATATATATATATATATATATATATATATAAAAGTTAAATCCAAAGGAGCTCAAAGAAAGATACCACATCAATACCTATCTATTTGTCAAGTCATCATAAATTCTAGTTTTAATATTATTACATTATTATAAGTCTATATATTATAGTATTTAATTATATTTATGCACTACTTATATATTTCTTTTTAATGAGTTTAAAGTAATAAAGTAAAAAAACTCATTAATTTAATTAATTTATGCATCATATCCTAATTAAAAAATAAAAATAAGAATAAAATAGCACTAGAATTAATTTTTACAGATATTTAGAAATAATAAAAGAAACACACAAAAACCTTAAAACAATAAAAGATCACATCTATAAAAAAGTTAAACTCAAAGGAGCTCAAAGAAGAGTACCATATCAACACCTATTTATTTGCCAAATCATCATAAATTATATTTTTAATATTATTACATTATAATAAATTTATATATTATAGTATTTAATTATATTTATGCACCACTTCCTAACCTCATCATTACAATAGAGTTACAAGATATTTAATTATATTTATGCACCACCTATATATTTCTTTTTAATGAGTTTAAATTAATAAAGTCTAAAAAACTCATTAATTTAATTAATTTTATGCATCATATCTTAATTAAAAAATAAAAATAAGAATAAAAAAGTACTAGAATTCATTTTTATAGATATTTAGAAATAATAAAAAAATATACGAAAACCTAAATACATTAAAAAAATCACATCTATAAAAATATTAAACCCAAAAGAGCTCAAAAAAGGTGCCACATCAGCAAGTCATCATAAATTCTATTTAATATCATTAAATTATTATAAAAATATATATTTTAGTATTTAATTACATTTATGTACCACTTCCTAACCTCATTATTGTAATAGAGTTACAAGATATTTAATTATATTTATGCATCACCTATATATTTCTTTTTAATAAATTTAAAGTAATAAAATCCAAAAAATCTCATTAAATTAATTAATTTATTCATCATATCTTAATTAAAAAATAAAAATAAGAACAAAAAATAAAAATAAGAATAAAAAACACTAGAATTAATTTTTATAGATATTTAGAAATAAAAAAAACACAAGACAATCTAAAAATAATAAAAAAATCACATCTATAAATATTTAAAAAATTAAAAAATACACGTAATCTAAACAAACATGTACAAAGTACGGGATACGAAAACACTAATTTATATATTTAAATTAAAAGTGCATGGGTGGCATGCTAATATGGATATAGACAAAGCTGGTTCATCCGACATGGACTTTCATGTTCCACCTCACTCCTTTCAGACCAACCTAACTCAACAGGTCGGTTCTCTCTCTCTCTCTCTCTGTACTATTTTATTTTTGTCTCTCTTTTCTCTCTTCCTATATTAACGCGCCTATGAACAGGAAAATTTAAAACTTAAACTAAGTCCTATATTTTTAGTTTAATTTACGATTTTCTTGTTCTTGCTAATTATCTGTAAATTGAGCTCGGGATCTTTAAATTTCAGCTGTTTAGATTAAAATTCGTGGACTTAAATTGATTCTTAACTTTGTCAACGAGTTGAGAATCGACTTGCTTTTTGTTAAAAATCAGTTTTCTTTCAATCTTGCATACATGTATATTTCAGTATTTTAATGTTGCATAAAAATGTGAATTACAGTAATTGATTCCGTCGGGTGCGCACAAACACAAAGAGGTGTTATTTCTGAAAGTAATGGCAAATATTTATTGCAAAAAAAGATTTGCTTTTTTTGAAGAAAAAAGAGTTTTTTTTTTTTTTCACGAAATAAGAAGAGGTGCTTAGTTTGTACGAGGAAGTTTAAATTCGTTTAGCCAAGAATTTTTTGGTCCGATTCTGAAAATAATTAACATGGGAATTGGCACTAGAAGATATGTATTAGAGTATGCTCAACAGAATTCGATGCTCTTTGGTTCATATCTTTATGTTTGATTAGATTTAGGTTTCTAAAGGGAGAAACAAGTAGAATGAGAACAAAACTAAGGAAGTTTAGTTTTGTTATAATAAGGGAAACGCATGAATTTGTAGTGTTGAAAGAATGAAGTTTCTTCTAGTGTGTGTGTATATATATTGTTTACTGATATCAGATCTCTTCCTAGATTCGCGAAAATTCAAGTATATTGTAATATAATTGGTATTTTCTCATTGGGATTAATTACTTCTGCAGAATATTTTAGATTGACGATGCCACATGTCAATTTTAGTTTGGACTCTATAATTGATCCAAAAACGCTTGAATATGTGCGCTAATCACATATTTGCTGGACCTAACTAGTGGCATGCTTGCATCTACCAAGACATTCGGAAGAACCACATTGCAAAGGAGCTGCGAATCCCAAAAAAGAATCATCAATGGTTAGTATGTAGCCTGACACAGGTAGCTTGACACAAGTTGACTTACTTTGGGGGGGGGGGGGCGGCAACTGCTACAGGCTAACAAGGTTTGCTGCTTTCCTCTTTTGTTAAAAGAATAAGAACAAGTTGGACCAATGACAAACAATTTATAATTATTAGCGAAACTCCTTGAACTATTCTATAAATACCCTTAATGGCACCACCGCAAAGGGTAACCAATCTCTTCCTCCTTGTTCCTCAAGTTCTCTCCAATGTAACCTCACTAAATTGGAGAGAACTAAATTAACAAGGTATGCTGCTTTCCTCTTTTGTTAAAAGAATAAGAACAAGTTAACCAATGACAAATAATCTATAATTATTAGCGAAACTCCTTGAACTATTCTATAAATACCCTTAATGGCACCACCGCAAAGGGTAACCAATCTCTTCCACCTTGTTCCTCAAGTTCTCTCCAATGTAACCTCACTAAATTGGGCGTCAGATTTTACTATATATGTCAAAATATTTTCTTTTTTTTTGTTCATTTTAATGGGTAAATTTCCTCCTAGTGTCTTTCGTGCTCAGCTTGTATGCTCTCCCGATTGGTTCACGTCCAGGTGATTCCTCCGGATTTGCAAAGATATGCGCAAGTCAATGTCAGCCAGCTCTCTTGGTCAGTTCAACGAATACTACTCACGAGTCCATTGAAAATTGCATATGTGACATTGATGAGGTTGGTGATGGCGAAACAGGAAAATGTTTTAGGGGAAAAAAATATAGTACCCCCTTTGATGATCAATTATTCATTCTTAGCAACTTTTTCTTTCTTGAAAACGACCTTAATTTGAATGTTAACTGACGTTGTCGGAACAATAATCACAAGAAGATTAGAAACAGAAGTGTTTCCAGCTGCATAAAGTCAAATAATGTGTCTCTTGGAGTGCGTGTATTACAGGCACGCAATGATATATATTCCTCGAATAATTTTTAAGTATATGTATATATAAAAAAAAGTAGATTATAATATTCATGGATCTACTTATATAATTGTTGGGTCATAATTACTATTGATGCCATGAAATTATTTGATATCTCGTAATACTTATAAGGTATAAAATCATCTATCCTTGTAAAGATGGTTATTGAACTCACTTAATTTCTACCTAATTCCCGCTAATAGATAGTAGGAGCTAAATGGGCATGCACATATATGCTTGTGTTTATTGTACATTTATTTCAAATCTTAAATTTCAAAAGCATATGTAATTATATGCTTTTCAAATTTAAATTTTCAGATAAGCACATAACGAATACAACTATAGTGATCGAGGAGAAAGCTTTATTTCTAATTTACAGAAAATGCAACTTGGTCTAATAAATAGGAGGTTGAGACTTAAGAGTCTGTGCTTGTAGTGAATCAATGAGTAAATATTGTTAATACAATAAATAAATAAACCAATATCCTCTCTACAAGCTTAAACTTGTAGATAAGGTGGTAACTCTAACATGGTATTAGAGCCTGGAAGCCAAACGGCACAGGTTCGATCCTTACCGCCACCTATTTAATAAAATTGTCCACGTGCAAGTTCTAAACAAATTACGCTGCACGTGAGGGGACCATATTAATACAACAAATCAATAAACCAATATCTTCTCTCTACAAGTTTAATATACTCCATCCCTCTTTGCCCAATCAATTACGCTGCACGTGAGGGGACCGTATTAATACAACAAATCAATAAAACAATGTTTCCTCTCTACAAGCTTAATATGCTGTGTCCCTCTTTGCCCAATCATTCTTCCTCCTCCTACAAGTTTAATATACTCCATCCCTCTTTGCCCAATCAATTACGCTGCACGTGAGGGGACCGTATTAATACAACAAATCAATAAAACAATGTTTCCTCTCTACAAGCTTAATATGCTGTGTCCCTCTTTGCCCAATCATTCTTCCTCCTCAAATTTGACAGGCTTTATTGACATAGTTATCCAATATATACACACTCTAAATTATATTAGACTCGTTTGAATTGACTTTTCCCGAAAACATTGATATTTGTGGATTTGAGCTTCCTGGTTTACGTTTTACTTGGGAGCTTGAAGGAGATGTATGATGGATTTCAGTCTTCTCGTGATTAAATATAATGTTTATTTTATCAGTGTCGCAATTAATTGTGAAATGTTACATTCATTTATTATTTTCTTTGTAATAGCCAACTCCTTCAATGACGATGACTAAATTAGTTAATCCTTCTACGTAACAACATCAATACTTAACTATGCGCATTACACATGTAATTATTGATGGAGATGTGAATTCAATTTTGTATGGTTAACTAGTTTAGCACCCTTGTGTCGCAGGGGATATGTATAAATAATATGAGAAAAATATATTATTTGAATGAGATATTTGAGAGTGAAAATGAGAATAAAATTTCAAATTTCAAATTGTTAGGTTATGGCTTAAAGTCCAAGCCCATACAAATTAGGAAAGAATTTTAATGAGAATTAAAATTCTAGTTATGGTAAGAGTCTTAATTATGGTAGGATTGATAGATGAAGAAATCCTTTGTCTTGGAGGACAAGAAAATCTTCTCTATAAAAATGACTCTTACAATAGTTGTATAAAGTGTGTTTTAGGAGTGTGCCTTAGGGCCACACCCCATGGGGGGTGTGGGTGAGAGAGAGAGCCTGAGAGCATCAAGAGTATCTTATATTCGTTCTAGTCCTGTTGAGGATAGAACCATTATAAAAACTCTGTGGGGGAGGGTTTAGACTTTTCTTTTTGTACAAAAAGTCATCACCTGAGTTAATCCCATTGTTGTTGAATGGTGTAATTTATCCTAGAGGGGATCGTGGATATAGGTAGAGGGCCGAACCACGTTAATAGTGCGTGTTCTTTTCTCGTTACTCGTGTTTTAATTCTGCTGCTTCAGAATGTGTGTTATGCGTCCTAATTTCCCAACAAGTGGTATCAAAGCCTGGTTGGAGGGAGGACGCTGGTTTGCACGAAAAAACGAAAAAAGAAACCCCGAAGAGGAGCAAAAAAATTTGCTGATATGCTGGTCACGTTTGGCAGCCTTCCTGGACTCCGATCAACGATCCGTTTGTTGCTGTGTTTTCGTCTCAGAGAGGAGAGTAAGCTGTTAAAATTTTGTAACGATCCAACGGTCGGATTGTGAGATACAAGCAGGTCAAGTTTTGTGAGTTTGTGGTCAAACAGTCAAACAGAAGGTTTGACCAGCGGACTGCAGGGGTTTGACCCCGTTGACTGAGGGTCTCTCTATCATTTTCCGTTGTCCTGAGTTCATTTTTTAGGTCCGTTTTTCAAAATTTCTTGATGTATCGTGGGTGAGCCTTGAAATTGGGTAAAACAATGAAGTGGTAATGAAATACTGCGAAAGTCTTTGAAGCCTTGTGCGAGCAAACACATTTAGCCGACTAGTGAACAAACTTTTAGAGGAGAGAAGTTTGGATGAGTAGACTAGTTGAAGAAGGTTCGATTCGAGGGAGGAGTCACGCGCAGAGAGTCTACGTAGCTGAACAATCAGAGTCCTGGCCAGACGACTGATAAGAAATGCTACTGCTAGAAGAGAAGACCACGTCCGAGATGCCTTGTGTTGAGGGAGGACGCAAACAATCTCAAGAGGTCGAGGTTAGACGGCACGAAGAGGGATGTTGGGGATGACTCCGAAAACCTGCTAGGATGTGTTAGTAGCTGCTGCCGTTAAGAGTGTTGTCGAGCGAGGGCTCCAGCATGAAGACTGTGAAGAGGTTCCAATTGCGGCAAAGAAGTTTCGGACTTTTCGCGAAGGGAGGAATTTGTTGGGTTATGGCTCAAAGTCTAAGCCATACAAATTAGGAAAGAATTTTAAAGAGAATTAAAATTCTAGTTATGGTAAGAGTCTTAATTATAGTATGATTGATAGATGAGGAAATCCTTTGTCTTGGAGGACAAGGAAATCTCCTCTATAAATAAGACTCTTGCATTAGTTGTATAAAGTGTGTCTTAGGGCCACACCCCATAGAGGGTGTGGGTGAGAGAGAGAGAGCCTGAGAGCATCAAGAGTATCTTATATTCGTTCTAGTCCTGTTGAGGATAGAACCATTATAAAAACTCTGTGGGGAGGGTTTAGACTTTTCTTTTCGTGCAAAAAGTCATCACCTGAGTTAATCCCATTATTGTTGAATAGTGGAATTTATCCCAGATGGGATCGTGAATATAGGTAGAGGGCCGAACCACGTTAATAGTGCATGTTCTTTTCTCGTTACTCGTATTTTAACTCCGCTGCGTGAGAGTGTGTGTTATGCGTCCTAATTTCCCAACACAAATTAAAGCTTCAAGAGAGATTCAAATAGATATATATATATATATATATATATATATATATCTATGCACAAATAAATGATTTTATCTTTGAGAAATAAACACGTGAGACACAAATTGTTATAAAATGTTAAAAAAACAACATCAGACTACAAAATGTGTGCAACATGATTAAAAATCAACTAGTGTTTTCATACCCCGTACTTTGCAGGAGCTTATTTAGGTTCTTTGCATATTTTTTATTTTTCTAAATATTTATATATGCGATTTTTTATTGTTCTTAGGTTTTCGTGTGTTTTTTTTATTATTTCTAAATATCTATAAAAATTAATTCTAGTACTTTTTATTTTTTGAAATATCCTATGAATATGATGCCATTACATTCAAAAATCAGTTATGACTATTAATATTCACTTGAATAATGCAATTGCATGTCTTAACCATTTTATTTACTAAATATTTTCAATTAAAGAATACTTTTAATTCACCAAATTAGTAAAGTTATTTTAATTATATTTGGTTAAATATTTAATGGTAGGAGTTAAATTGACCGTTTCTTGAAAAAATCATGATTGATTTGGATATTTTGAAATAATAAAGAACGAATATAAAAGGAAATAATGGGGACTTGTAGTGATCATAGAGATTTATTAGTATTAAATCTATTTAATAGAAATAAACCAAAAAACTTAATTAAAAGATGACATGGCATCTCCCAAAGTCTCTTAAATTCATCATCATCATCATCATTATTATTACTACTACTACTGCTGCTATAATCGTATAGTTATATAGAAGAATTACTAAATATTATTTCATTTTATGTAGTAATTTTTTTACCATTACTCTTATTTGAATCTTTAAAAATATTAGGGGCTAATTTAATAAAAAATACTGGTATTTATAACATAATTTCCTCATTTGTTAGTGCACTATATCTCTAAAATTTATATCATATAATATTATATTATATAATGGAACTAATTCGAATAAGTTGTGAAATATTAAGAACTAATATAAATATATTTAATAATAAAAATTTTGACTATGTCCTTAAAATATTATCAATTAATTTAAATATTTTAAAAGTCCTCATTATTTTACTCGCATTTATACTAATTTGAATAACTTTATTAAAAATAAAGGATCGATATAAAATTTTTTAACTAATAAAAACTAACTTGATTGTTTAATTTAGGGACTAATTTGACTATGTAGTAAAATATTATAATAAGAGTTTAGTTAGAGAAAAATAACAATGTTAGGGGCTTATAACATAATTTATACTTTTGAAATTAATAATTTTTTTAACCTTGCACATTACCACTCGCGAGAGCATAAAATTAACGTATACTCTTTCAATAAAAGTTGATGTGGCATGTCTCTTTGAGCTCTATTCGGTACTATATATATATATATATATATATTATACTAATGCTTTTATACCCTGTGCTTTGCACGAGCTTATTGAGGTTTTGTATGTTTTTTAGTTTTTTAAATATTGATAGATGTGATTTTTTTTATTATTTTTAGGTTTTCGTGTGTTTTTTAATTATTTCTAAATATCTATAAAAATTAATTCTTGTGCTTTTTTATTTTATTTTTAATGGATATGATGTGTAAATTAATTAAATTAATGAGTTTTTTTGGATTTTATTACTTTAAACACATTAAAAAGAAATATATAGGCATTGCATAAATATAAGCATAAATGTAATTAAATACTATAATATATAGATTTATAACAATATAATAATATTAAAAATAGAATTTATGGTGATTTGGAAAATAGATGAGTACTGATGTGACACCCTTCTTTGAGCTCCTTTGGATTTAACTTTTTTATAGATGTGATTTTTTTTATTACTTTTAGGTTTTCGTGTGTTTTTTTTATTATTTCCAAATATGTATAAAAATTAATTCTAGTGCTTTTTTATTCTTATTTTTATTTTTTAATTAGGATATGATGGATAAATTAATTAAATTAATGAGTTTTTTTGGACTTTATTACTTTAAACTCATTAAAAATAAATATATATGTGGTGCATAAATATAATTAAATATTTTGTAATTCCATTGCAATGATGAGGTTAAAAAGTGATGCATATATATAATTAAATACTATAATATATAAATTTATAATAATGTAATAATATTAAAAATAGAATTTATGATGTCTTAGCAAATAAATAGGTGTTGATATGACATCGTTCTTTGAGCTCCTTTGGGTTTAACTTCTATATATATATATATATAGATAGATGATTAAGAAAAATTCGTAAGTGTATATCCAAAAGAGTTTCCAATTGTCATAACACGATATTTTGTAGGGTAAAATACATTGCATCCTCCTAAAGTCTACAATAAGTGCATCACACTACCTGTGGTGTCAAAAATCACTCATCACACCCCTATGCTGTTTAAAAGTATTGTCACAAACTCATAAACTGTAAACTAACACTAACAAAGTTAAATTTTATAACAAAAAGACTTTAATATTCCTATCACATTCTTTATTATCTTACCTTAATAATTTTGCACATATTTTCTTTTCTCTCACCTCACCCCTTCAAACACAAACACCCCTTAAGGCGCCCCCGCCCCGTCAGTCCCCACACTCACACCCCCACCCTCAACCCCACACCGCACCCCCACCCGTTATTAATAATAGGAGTATCTTCCATCTAAACCTTCTTGTCAGTGGTTCACTATTGCTTCGCTTTCCATTGCTGTCCAACTTCTGGTGGAAGCCCATTTTTGCTTATTTGAATGTGCTCACAATCATTTGAAACATTTGATATTTCTAAGTACTTTTTTTATCTTTATAAGAAAAAATAATTAAGTGAAGAATTGATTGGTTAAGAATATATTTTTAAATTATTGACTACTAATTTGTTTGACAAAAAAGTAGAAACAATGTTATTGAAATGATTAAAAGAACTTTTGATTATAATGTAAATATTGTAAAATAAAATTTGTATCTAATTAAAGGATAAGAAGTTCTTTTATTCGGTTAAGTTATATTGTTTACAAGTAAGAAAAATTATAAAATATCCGGGAGATAATCTCTAAATTTTTAGCAACAATGGCTGTGACATTGCTTTCACTAATGACCTTGTACCCATCACGGAAAAACTTTTAAGAGGAGAAAAGAAAATTCAACAGTGCCAGCTTTGTTCAAGCAAGAATGAGAGTAAAGAAACAATGAATGTGTAAATGGTCGTAGTAAATTGTGGGGTGGGCAGCTCAGTAGGAGATTGGGGTGAGGTGAGAGAAAAGAAAAATATGTATAATTATTAGGGTAAATTTTGTTGTAAAATTTAACATTGGTTAGGCTTGGGGTTGTGTGGCGGGTGTGTGGCGATACTTTTAGCAAGTTTAGGGGTGTTATGAGTGACTTTTAGTACCATAGGAGGTGTCATGTACTCATAGTAAACTATAGGGGGTTTGGTGCATTTTACCCTATTTTATATGCCAAAGTTTCAAGTCTTAAGGCTTCCATGATTAAATAGCTTTAACTGATCGATAATTAACTATCAGAAACAAAATAGTACATCTCCACTATTGCAAATAAGAACTTGCAACTTTCTAAGACCTTTATATGTACGAAGATTGTAGATTATTCTTAGTAGGAAAGTGGATTTTCATTCGAGGCGCATTTTCTGAAATAGTAATATATGTATCAATTGGCTAGTTAATTTGGCGTTGTACAAAACTTATTGGTTGATGGATCATTGACAAGATACCAGAACAACTCAATTTATTTCTAGAGGGGGATAGAAGCGATGATATATCTGCGAGAAAGGTAGTTGTATAATTGACTACAACCTCCCTTTCATTTAGGGAAAAAGAAAAGAGGAGTTAATTTGAGCCGTAAAGCTTTGTAAATTTCTTCATTTAAAAGCTATAAAAGTATGATTAGCCACAATGTGAAATGTTAACTTATTGGAGTAGCAAATTAAAAGGGGACTACTTTAAAATTTGTCAAATATATATGATGCATTTTTCCACTTGAGGGCCATCTCGATTGTTTCTTTTTTCATAAAAATACTTTTTTCATTAAAGAAACAGATTTTTTTGAATAAACATTTGAATTGACTTTTAGAAAATGCTCAAATAATTAAAATTTTTCAAATTTTCGAACATATTAGAGATTGTTTTTTAGAAAAAGTTATAAAGCAATACTGCTGACGGTGTTATAGATTCTCAAACTTATGATTAAGATCATGAGTCAAGAGTTTTAAGATTTTTGTTTTAATTTTTTTTCGTCACAAAGATTCTTTCTCAATTGAGTACTAACAACTTGCGATGCTTTCTAAAAATAGAGAGGATTAGACAACCTTAGGATACGAGTGTGGTTGACCCCAATCCCATAAGAACAAGCTCAGAAGACTGGTTCCAGGACAAGAAAATCGTATAGTTCAAGTCCTTTCTGCTTTCACTAAGATTTTAATTTAAATAGTCAGCAAATTGGTCGCACAGTCAACAGATAGGTAAGCTTGTTGTTCGACTTTATGGGCCTTAATCATTTTTGTCTTAAACTGTACATCTTGAAAAGTGCGGGATGTAGCTCAGATGGTAGAGCGCTCGCTTAGCATGCGAGAGGTACGGGGATCGATACCTCGCATCTCCATTGTATTGAGTGCTGAATCATTTTGGGCTGTAGACTTACACTTGGGCCAGACAGTGAACTTACGTATTGTAAGTAATAATTTTAGATTGGTGTGCAATAGATTCTCATACAAAAGCCCAATATGGACCAGCTCCATCTTAATCTTCACAAGTCATGATACTTGAATTGGACAAGTGGCTTTTAATGTTTCAACCTTTTTGGCAATGCTGGCCATATTTGAATCCTTTTCTTTTCATCCTTCTAGTATCTCTCTCTCTCTCTCTCTCTCTCTCTCCCTCTCTCTCTCTATATATATATATATATGTATGTATGTATGTATGTATATGTATGTATGTATATGTATGTATATATATGTATGTATATATGTGTATGTATGTATATGTATGTATGTATATGTATATGTTAAACCTAAAGGAGCTCAAAAAAAGATGTCACATCAGTACCCATCTACTTGCCAAGTCATCATAAAATTTATTTTAATATTATTACATTATTATAAATTTATATATTATAGTATTTAATTATATTTATGCACCACATATATATTTCTTTTTAATGAGTTTAAAGTAATAAAGTCCCAAAAAACTCATTAATTTAATTAATTTATGCATAATATCCTAATTTAAAAAATAAAAATAAGAATAAAAAAGTACTAGAATTAATTTTTATTGATATTTAGAAATATAAAAAAATACACGAAAACCTAAAAACAATAAAAATTATATCTATAAAAAAAGTTAAACTCAAAGGAGCTCAAAAAAGGGTGTCACATGAGCACCCATCTATTTTCCAAATCATCATAAATTCTATTTTTAATATTATTATATTAGTATAAATCTATATATTATGGTATTTAATTACATTTATGCATCACTTCCTAGCCTAAAAACACACGAAAACCTAAAAATAATAAAAAAATTACATCTATAAACATTTAAAAAACTAAAAACACACAAAACCTAAATAAGTTCGTGCAAAAGCACAAGGTATGAAAGCACTAGTATGATTCAAAATAATACAAAATCAATTCAAATTCTATCCACATCAAAATTTACTAAAAAAGTGTAAATTTTATTAATCCATTACTATTTTTGACCCAAAAAAAAAAACTTTGGATCTATTAGAAGACTATCTTTATAGTATTGATGCAATAATCAAAAAATTATTTTATTTTACTCTAATAACAAAATATTATTATCATATAATATATCTAGTTATAAAATGAATTATTTTGTAAATATTTAAAAAAAAAAATATTACCATCGTAATAGTAATAGCAATTATAATATGATACCAATATTATTTACATTATTTTACATTTATTAAATAATTTTATTAAACACATTTTCTTTAATCAATTATTTAATTAAATATTATGACACTTTGGCTCCCTTGGGTTCGTCCCCATTGCCCCTCCACATAAATGTCACCAGTTTTTGCTCAATCTCTTTAACCAAACTTTGGGAAATTAAGGGTTCATTCGGATTTATTTTTTTTTAATTCTTTTTTTCGAAAACATATAAAAAAGTGTTTTTTTAAGTCTTAATTTTTGAAAAAAAGTTAAAATTAATTAATTTTTTAAATTTTGGTTTTTCTTCTTAAAATTTAATTCAATTATTTATTACAAAAAAAATTTATTTTCTCAAAAGAATTATTTTTTCAGAAAGAGTTTCAAGAAAAAAGCCAATCCATACAAATCCTAAGAAGATATTGCTTGAATAATAAG
Source organism: Cordia subcordata (assembly GCA_028554755.1). Taxonomy (NCBI): domain Eukaryota; kingdom Viridiplantae; phylum Streptophyta; class Magnoliopsida; order Boraginales; family Cordiaceae; genus Cordia; species Cordia subcordata. Next base: position 8,705,020 of record JAPTOF010000020.1, read on the forward strand.
TAATACCCACCACGACACTAATTACCCCGATGAAGTAAAACCAACCCACCAAACCCGTTGAGTGAACACTGTAAGGATCAACCCTAAGAAGATATTGCATCGGGAAAAAAAAAAAACACGAAGTCATGTTTCGACTGTAAGATTGTTTTTCTTCTTCGTCGTCTTCTTATATTCTATCTTTTCGATTTATGCTTCTTTAGTTTATGCATTACTTTTTTACCCTACTTTTGCTATTTTATGGATTATTGCCAAATAGGGTAGATCCCAATGAATTTTGGTTTATTTTTTCAAATTTTATTTTAGTTTGTTCAAATTTTGATGCATGTTATTTTGAGCGTAGGTTTAGAAGCGGCCAGCTCGTTAGGTCTCTCCACAACAACTGACGTGCGATGTCGACTTCGAGGTCAGGTTTCCCGTTTTAGTGCAATAGATTACTTGTCAAGCAAGATTTTTGTGATAATGAATGATTGATTTGAATGTTTTTATTTTTTATCTTTTTTAATTTTTATCTTTTTGGTATTTTCTGTGCTCATAATACTATACTAGTTAACCAAAAAGTTAAAATTGTTGAAAGTAAATGGCACAGTTCTAAGAAAATCCATTTTTACCGACTTGGTGTTTTTGGTCACAACACAGTTCTTATTGTTGGTTTGTTATGATTTTATGTACTGGCAACAGGGCTAAACTAAGAAAATCCATTTCTATAGATTCTACTCTTACTAATTATTTTTGTCTTTTTCTTTATTATTATCCTCATTATTAGGAGTATTGAGTTCATGTATTTTGTAATTTGTAGTACAACGAGTTCTCTAGGGTTCTACAAGAGTGGTGCTATTGACAAAGATAGTAAGTAAAGTTTCAACACTTTTTATCTTCAAGTTTGAAAATGTAGAGTTTTGTGACAAAGTGCTTGAGTAATTTTGGCATGTCAACTATAAACCTCTCCTCCTTAGAATATGGGAACCAAATTTACAATTTGTTAATCTTACTTGTGATAGAGTTCCAATTTGGGTCAAATTAAGGAATGTACCTTTGAGCTTATGGTTGAATGATGGTCTTAGCTACATTGCTACGCACATTGGTGAACCATTGCAAATGGATGCACTTATTAAATCTAGAAACAATCTTGCCTTCGCAAGGGTTTACATTGAAGTCAACCTTGAAAAGGAGATGCTGGATTTTATTCATGTTAAGCTTTGAGACAGTAGTTTGGCCAAAGTAGGTGTGGAATATGCTTGGAGGCCTTTTCAAATTGTAGAATGATTGGGCATGTTGTTGCTTATTGCCCTATGTTGAAAACAAATGAAAGCAAGGAACTTCCCATGAAGCAAAACACCTCCCTTATGAGCCAAAATATGGATGCTCCCAAGCCACAAAATGAATGGATTGAAGTTAAAAAGAAAGTGTCCTCCGGCAATGAGGATAACCCGGATTCTTATCATGCCACTCATGCCAATGATGCTAGGCCGATTTCTCCACTTAAGGAGAAAAACACTACACCAAAAAATTCTCCCTCCCCGAGAAGAAGGATTTCTCCATCTAGAGCTTGCTCTCCTGCCTCCATAAAAGAGGGTTCAAATCAATTAGATGCTCTTGACGATTTTAATGATGATGACCTTTTGGATTTTGAAGTAGAGATAGACAAAGTTGGAGACCTAAGCACCTCGGCCTTGTATCCATCACCAATGATCACACCAAAGGCAACTTGAGTTTGTTTCTTTCTCTCTTTTGATCACTTTGTATGTTTTCCCATTCCTTTTCTCTTGTGTTTTATGTTGATGGTTTGACTTTGATGAGCTTTGCTCCGTGTTTTTATTTTTCTACTGGCCTTTCAATCCTTTGGTTTGTAGGCTTATTGTTAGTAAGATTGAGGGGTTATGGACTGGGTTGTATCCCTTTTGTGAGTAAATAAAATTCCTACTTACCCCCAAAAAAAAAAAGGAAAAAAAACTCATAACACTCTATTCATACGGCCGCTAGATTTTGATACTGACAAGTTCTTGTTTTTGTGTTTTCCCTTTCCTAGCATTTGAACTCCTCATGTGCATACCTTACACGTGTCTATTTATGGGCGCTTTGATGTGGTTTGTGAAATTTATTTCTTTACCTCTGTTTCTTTTACGTTTTTTCAACTTTTAGGTTTTTTAATCTAAAATAGTCCCATGCACCATTCTTTTTTGTTTTTCTATTTGCTCTTCTGTTAATATTTCTTTTCTACTAACAACTTTTGTTCTTCTCTGGTTCTTGTATTGACAGGTATGTGGATTACTATATTCTCGCTCCCGAAAGATATTAATATAATTCTCATTTCATATTTTTCTTCACTTCTCCACCCCACCTCCTCACCCCCCCCCCCGAAAAAAAACACCCCTCCCAAAAAAAAAAAAAGAAAAAGAATAAGTGGAAAGAATAAAAAAGGAGAAATGTCATGGATAGTTGCCTTGTACTCAGTGACGGAGCCAGGATGTCAACATGGGGGAGAAATATTAATTTTTTTCACACAAAAGATCAATGAAATTTTTTTTAATGAAATGTCATATATAGAAAATTACATAGAAAATTCAATGATATTATTATTGAGAATCATTAAAAATGTACTAAATAAATGATAATATTTGAATTTTTAGATTGCTAATCAATGTTAAATATTTTTTTTAAATAAAAGAGATAAATAATATAGATACAAACTTGTGATAAATAATATAGATACAAACTTATTATTATTAATTTTCTTTTGAGTTGGGGAAGAGGCAAAATACACATAGAAATAATTTTTTGGTAAATAAATAAAAAAAATTCTTTAGATTTGTTGTGGGCTGGGTGCCCCCTTAGCTACACCGCTGCTTGTACTGTCGGTCTTACATTACAGAGGGTTTTTGGAATCTAATTGACTAGTTTATGTTGCTTAAAGGGAAACAGTTCTCCTACAAAGCATCAGCTTAATGTGAATAAAAAGGTCTTTAATCTTCCTCTGATATGTGTTGGTTTTTGTGATAGGGAAAGACAAGAAGCATCATCTGCATATGTGAGGTTTGTGACATGGCCATTGTTGTCTTCTATAATTTTATTGGATAACTAGTTTTTGGTATAGAGCACCTTCTTATGTTTTATTTTACTTTTTATTTTTTTTTATATTGCATAGTGGGAATTCAAAGAGAATGTGGACAATTTGAGGTTCAACCCAAGAATTACTCTCTATATTTTTTTATTTATTTAAAATTCATCAATTTCTTGTTCAATTGAAGTTGGTTGGTCATTTTCAAAATGACAATTGAGTTGGATCATAATGAGGACGAGGTTGTTTCATCAACAAAAAAATATAGTAAATTTGATTTTGGTATTAACTTAAAAATATTTTGTGAATGAATTTTTTCTTTTTCCATTATTGACGCAATGACAGGTCACGTAACAAAGCTCTGAAAGAAATTGGACAACTTCTTTGTATCTGGTATGATAAGTTTAACTTTCATTATCTTATTTTCTGCGGTTTAACATTCAATATCTTTCGTTCATTTCTCTTTAGCTTCGAGTCATGTCCAACTTGTGAGTAATTTTTTTCCTTTTTCAGGCGGTATAGGTTTGTAAATGAATTAATACATCGTACTCAAAAGTTGTATACTTTTTCAGTACTGAGGAGTTTTCGACAAAATTTTGTAAACAATGTTTAACGTTTCTTTCAACCCAGCATGGTCGGCAAGCTAAATTTCAAATTTACTCTTCCTTTTTTCATAAGGAAACGCATTTGTTGATTATATTTATTGGATCTATGCAACTATTCTAACTTAAGTGTGCAAATATGGGAGAGGGAGAAAAAATATTGGAGAAGCGGCGATTGATAGCTTTCAAGAACCAGTGGAAAGGAAAGAGCTGTTCCCTACATTCCTTCCTTTCCAAAAATAGTAATTAGTTTGGGCTGACATAAAAGATTTGATTGAATGAACGCCACCTTGGTTGTTTTCAAACAAATCGAATGTTGGGCCAAGCGTTGTCAGCCGGTAATAACCAAAGTCAAAAAAGGGGGGCATAGGGAAGAGGAGATTAAGGATAGTCATTCCACTCCATATATACTTGTTATCAGGGGTACTTTGCTGAAAGAAAAGGAAAGGATAATGTAAGCATATGCACAGATCAGGAGTTCATGCTTGATGTTTATTTGTGGGATAATGAGACCTCTCTGATGGGGTTATTTTTATATTAGTTCTTATGTTTCTTTCTTAGATGCATGGCTTTCTCATTTAATTGAATGCTCTTTGATGTGCCTTTGAAATAGGGAAGGAAATAACAGTGGTTGGAGGGGCACCCATTGAGACTTGGTGGAGGATGATTAGGGTGGTCAGAAGGTAGTATCACCATTATTCTACTATAATACTTCTAAGGTCCCAATAAGTTTTTGGAGATTGCTTCTACCTAGGATTTTTGTTTCAATTTTTTTTTCTCTTACAGGAAGTGTGGAGTAGGCATTGGACTTTGGCTTGGCTGGACCTTTTCTGAATGGACATAAAAAGAAAGAAAAAGAAAAAATAGGGCCATACTTTGACTTGGTTGCGGTTATTTTAAGGATGTTGGTTTAAGACATGTAACAAGTCTATACTTTGGAGACTTTAATTGACTTTGGAAAAACCTGATTTAGCTCGGTTGTATTGGTTTTGTCGTTTTAGTTGTTTATCTTAAATATTCTGGAATATAATTTATGATTGTTCTAGTGACTTGCATTGTTTCGTTTTAGTGCTTGACATGGTATTTTCTGAAAATGTCTTAAGATAAACGAAAGGCAAAACATTTGAGATTCAAATCAATTAGAGAATTCCTAAAGAATTCCCATAGTTGTCCAAACATATATGTAGCTAGCTTTGGAAGGAAATTTTATGATTTTTACCAATAGAAACAAAGACAGCTATTCGAGTCTATTTCATGGTTTAATTTGGGTGAAATAATGTCGGGGAAAGAAAACCACCAAGCCAGCATTGATCTTGTCTAGCGAGAAAAAATGATGTCATTGGAGGTGCACGCGGTTTGGTTGTTTAAAGTTGGTCTGGTTTACTTTTCGTTTTTTAATAAAAAATTGAATTTTAATGACAAGAAAGTTTATTGAGCAAGAGAAATAGAATTTTTTGGAATAAACTATATTTGCTGTAATGGTAAAATACAAATAGCATGATAAATAAGGGTTGTACACTAGACTTAGAGATCTCGAATTGAATTAAAAAACCGTACTAAATAGTACCGGAATCGAAAGTTCCGTTGATTTTTTTACAAGAACGAACCGAACTGAACCAAACTGAACCGAAGTTGTACTGATTTGGATGAATTGAAAGAACTAAAATTTTTAATATTAATAATTATGTATAATTTTAATATTATGATTTTAAATATTTTTATAATATTTTAGTTATTAATATTTTTATTTTGAGGTTATAAAATTTTAAAATTCTTATTGAAAAAGAAAATTAATATTAAAATACTGTATATGTATAATATAATCACACTTGATTCTAATTTCTAGGCATATTTCACACATGATTAATTTTAATTCTATTACTATATATATACCATAAGCTTTAATCTTTAATGTGATCAATAATCCTAATGAAATTATAACATATTTCTCAATTACTCAATTAATTTTATAATAATTATTTTATCATATTAACTCTTATATACATGGTAATTAAAATTTACGATCTACCCATAAAAAAAGTGGTAAGGTGTAACAATGTTAGAGGAGAAGACAAAGTTAATTTTTGAACATTGTAATCATTAATCCTAAAATACGTCAAAAATTATTGAATAGATATTGAAAGGATCAGACTCTGTTCCATACTATCCTAATGAACAAGTATCGAAAGAACCAAATATCTGTACCGAACTATCCTCAAAATTTAGAATGGTATGTGACGAAGGTTTTTTTCTTTTCTTTTGATGGTGGTTCTAAAATATTTAAGAACTGAAAGTTTGGGATGGTTCTGCAAATTTTTAAATCCCCAAATTGGACTAAACCGTGCACAACCTTATATATAACCAGTTGATTTGATTTCACTAAAAAATTATTTGATAATTATCTTTTTTAAAAAAAAAACCAAGTAAAATTTTTGGATGGGTCTGGTCGGTTTAACTAAACAGTGTTCATCCTTAGTTGTCATAGAAACTTTTTGATCATATTTCTCAACTAGGAATGAACATGAGTTGGTTAAATTGACTAATCGAACAAAAGAACTCGGGTTGGTTTGGTTATTTTACATAACTAAAAACCAACTGATTTGGTTTGGTTTGAAGTAGGTTTATAACCAAACTAAATCGAACTATATTTATCCTAATGTTATGTGTATGTTAGTTAGACTTTTAATATTGATCGTATATCAAAGTTAATCTATCGAGTAATGTTTTCTCCTAAAATTATCAGGTAAAAATTTTTACTTTTTGTCCTTTTGAATTTTTTGATAAAATTTAAATTTTTTTATAAACATGGAAACCAAATCAAACTAACTTAAGAGATGGTTTGGTTTGGTTATTTGATATGACTAGAAAATAAATTAGTTAGTTTCTAACTAAAACCAACTAATTTGATTCCATTTTCAGTAGGTTCAAAACCAAATTATGTTTACTCTCTTCTCAATTTTATGCTATTTCGACATCTATTAAAGGATCACAATGGAGCAGGGTGGAGGCGCAATTCTCATACTCTTACCTTACACATGGTGAAAAATAACTTGCTTCTACCCTGTCCCTACACCTGATATCGAGAGAAATACCAGGCATCATCCCGCACCTGTTGAATGAAAAAACTACGCACCTTAATTGTAGTAAGTTTAACTTTATCTTTTGACTTTTCTTAATTTGTAATTAATTACATGGAAATTGCGCCAAGAAAGCCTTCATGATTAATTAATTAGCTAAAAAAACTCTCTTAACCTCTAAATTACATAAATATAAATTTTAAAATTATAAATAACAAATGAATTCTTGCAATTAAATTTTAGATTTTTCTTATTATATAAATTACAAATATAAAATACAATATTAAAAAATAGAAAGAGCCAAAAATCAAATGACAGTTAGTCCAAAAAAATTGTTGGCAAAGAGATCTGAACTTTGGTTTTTAAAGTGGCATAAAAACTTTCAACTACTTAACTAAAGGACTTTTTTGCTAATATAACATTTATAAGCCAGTGATCGAGTAGGGGAGGAACCGGTCTCGCCCCAAACAAGGCTTCTTTTCTTTTTAAATAAAAATCCCGCCCTAACTCCATTAGTACCCGTGCGGAACAGAGTGGGGCAGTGCCCCATTGCCAACCCTATTATTTCCAAATTTCAAACATTGTAATTTTAACATTTTAGTTTAAGATGAAAAACAATAATACAATTTGTAAATCAACTTTAGTTAGTCATCCAGAATCCGCGATTAAAATTGAAAAGCTAATGGTAATCCCAATGAAGCCAAGCAGCTGTGCACCTTCCCCCGCTTGTAAAATTTTGCATATTCCTAGAACAAGCCCAATCATGCGGCTCACTTGCTGGTTAACCTGGTTGGGTTGGGCATGAATCCTTACTTTCCGATGACAATTTATATTAGAATCCGAAAATTGCATATCCAAGTGAACAAATTTTACTTAGCACTCTAATTTGAATTTGATAATATCTTTATTCTTCTAAAAATACTTTAATAAATATGTAACAATAAGAGTATAATAATTCTATTTTTCATATTTCAATAACATATGTATAGTTTTTATATAGGATTTTTTTTAACCTGTTTATAGTCACATTCATAATTAGCATCATATACATAACTTTAGAATCTAATTCAATTCTCAAGCGACAGAGATAATAGAACTATGGCATGTGGCATCAAAGGATAAGCATGAACCTTAATTTATGTAATACCAACCCGTGCATTGCACGGATTGGTGTATACATACATATATATGTGTATAAATATTTACATACATACACACACATATATATGTATGTATATATATATACACACACACATATTTATGTATATCTTAGGGGTTTTTAAGTTGAACACTGATGGCAGTGTGCATTCGAAGGCTGGACTTGCTGGCTGTGGAGGTTTGATGCGTGATTAGCACGGAAATTTTATATAGGGTTTTGCGGAGCCAATGGGTTATTGTTCAGTTGTCAAAGTGGAGCTGCAAGGGCTAAAAAACGGCATTGATTTGGCCATATTGCTTGGTATTCAAAAGCTATGGATTGAAGTGGACTCGGTGACACGTTGTACGATGGATTTGTAGAGAGGGTAACCAAGCAGCTGACTATCTTGTTAATCTTGGTGCACGTTCAAGGAGGCATGATGCAGTTCCAAGTCTTTAGGATCACCATGAATTCCAGGGTATTGTCAAGCGTGACATATTAACTATTCCTTATATTCGAATATGATTGATGTATTCTGTTTATTCTACCACGTTCATGTTGAAATTATCTTGTAAGACATTTGTTTTTTGGTTATGAATAAAATTTTGGGAGTATTCGGCCCAAGCCTCCCAACCCACCACGCCTTGGATCAGCTGTTGCGTAATGCGTGGACCAAAGCGAATGTCATTACCCCTTCAAGGATTGCTGCTCCAAAGCCAGTCATCTCGTGGAATTGCATGGGTTGGTATTTGCTGCAAAAGATGGCAAAAGTCTGATAAAAAATCACCAACACATAAAACAATGAGAATTTTTTTATTTTAAGTTAGGGTGTCGTTAAATCGCAATGAACTCAAATTAGATGTGAAGGGAAAAAAACCTTCTAACAAGTGCCCTTGTTGAAATTCAAAGTATATATATATATACATGCACTTATATATACACACACACATATATATACATACATATATACACTTAAAATATATACTATAAATTAAAAGGCTAATTCATTAAATAAGAATACTAACATTTTTTTCTTTTTTTCGAACCCAAGACCTTACTTCTAGAGAAGATAGTATCAACCACTGATTCATAAGAATACTAACCTTATACAATATATCCTTGAAAGTTACACTATTTCTATTTATGGATAACTCCGTATTTTTGCTAGGCATTAAAATTTGTAGACCTTTTTTTGCTTTTCACCAAATACTATAACATAAAATTGTTTCTAGACAAAACTCTTGGCGAATATGAACTAACGTGAAAAAGTGTTTTAGCTTATTTCTTGTTTAATGTAAAGACAGTTTGAAGCGAATGAAATTACCCCTATTGTAGCTTCAAAAGCATTCTAAATTAGAAGGAATTATGATCATGCTTAAAATATAACTTGAAACAAAAAGATTCCGTCTACTTGTAACTCTAACTAAATCCAATAACTTGACATGAAAAATCTATTTTCTTAATCCAATTTCTTAAGGGATTTTTTTTGAGGAATTCATATCTTTCTGGAGGAATTTTTTTTCTGGAGAAATTCTTATGATGATATGAGGACTCTGTGTTTTATTAAATAGATAGTATATGTATGTACGTACATACGTATATAGAAAAAAGACTTTTTTAAAGAAATTAGAAAAAGGACGATTGAGTGCACACAATATTAGTAGAGTGAATAAGTAACAACTTGAAATTAATGAAAAATGTAAAGTTTGAACAACACCAACATATGAATCAGTTGATTATGTATACAATTCAAATCCAAAAATGGATAATATGAATTATTTGAAATTGAGATGCTTATATATTTATTAGTTATTTAATTGAATTTAATTGAATTAATGTGTGCAATTTTTACTATGCTCTGTATGAATGATATTCTTACGAAGCACTATACACCGTACTGTGCAGGAACAGTACGAGTGCTCAATACATTACAATATATGTGTTCAAAATTCTCATATTATAGGTTGAAAACTTTTATATTATAGGTTCAAAATTGTTATATTATAGATTCAAAACTCTTATATTAAGCTGCAAACTTGTTCAAAATTATAAATTTATTTGCAGCTTAATATAATATTTTTGAACCTATAATATAAGAATTTTCAATATGTAACTTAAGAGTTTTGAATAGAGAGTATGAGAATGTAATATAGGAGTTTTGAACATAGAGTATAAAATTTATGAGATTATAAATTTTATTTTTTGAACTTGCTTTAAACTTTTGAACATGTAATATAAGAATTTTGAACAAAGAGTATAAAATTTATGAGATTATAATTTTTATTTTGTGAACTTGCTTTAAACTTTTGAACTTGTAATATAAGAGTTTTGAATATATATATATATATATATATATATAATATAATATAAGAATTTTGAACAAGTAATATAAAATTTTTTGACATATGGTATAAAATTTATGAGATTCTAATTTTATTTTGTGAACTTGCTTGTAAACTCTTAAACATGTAATATAAGAGTTTTGAATATATTTGTAACTTAATATAAGAGTTTTGAACTTATAATATAAAAATTTTGAATACATATACTGTTACGTACTGTGCTCATGTACTATTCATGCACAATACGGTGTACAGTGCTCATGCGGAACATTGTGCATATGGTGCATAGTATAGGTACTAATTAATATGGGAGTGACACTTGGTAACCAATGCTCAAGGTCAAATTCCTATAGTATTGTATATAGATAAATGGACTAGTTCTTTCTTACCCCATACTTTGCACAAGGATCTATAGGCTTTTTATGTGCTTTTATTTTTCTCGAATATCTATAAACGTGATTTTACGTGAGTTTTTATTTTTTTAAACATCATATAAATATATACCCTCACATTAAGAAATCAGCAAGACTATTAGCATTCACTTAACTAATATGATAACGAAACTCAATCATTGTTTTCAATAATTGCTATAATTAAGAAATATTTTTAGTTTGCCAAGTTAGTTAAGATATTCTTAGTCATTTTTGGTTAAAAATTTAACGGTAAGGACTAATGTACTAAAAATTAATCAAGAGTGTTTTGATATTTCAAAACTGTAAGGGCTAACATAAAAACGAAAAGAAAATAATAGGAACTTGTAGTTATCATACAGATTTATTAAATTTAAAGATGATTTAATAGATATATATATATATATATATATCCACAAAAATTAATTAAATGGTAATATGGTTTCTCTTAAAGCAAAATTTTAATGAAGTGTAACTATATATCGATTATTTGTTATACTATTATTTTGTCATTTTCTTGGTAATCTTATTTAGAGTTAGTAGTTATATATCTAATTAATTTCCTTTTCTCCTTTTCTTCTTTGAATTGCATTGACTAATTATTTTGTATTTTATTTTATGATTTAATTGATGCTATAATCTTTCTTTTATTCTCTATAATTAAAAATTGATTAATTTTATACTTTGCGCATTGCTATTTGTGAAAGTCTACAATTTAATTCATATTCTCTCTCATATTAACCTCCGATGCATCTAAAGAATTCAAAATTTTGAATGAAGTTTAATTAGGATTAAAATGTAATATTAAAATCTTTTAAGGCCAAAATAGATTTTTGAATAATTTTTCCTATTCTTGAAGACATTATTTGAAATTAGTAATTAGTATTTTTGTAAATTTTTTCTTCTCTTTTACTTCTTTTACCATTATTTTGTTTTTCTTAATTTTTTAGGAAAAATTGATAATTACTATCTTTTATAATTTTTTTTTCCTTTTTCCCTTTTCATTTGATTGTATTAACCAACTATTTAGAAATTGATAATTACAATCCTTTATAATTTCTTTTTCTTCCCCAATCTCTTCATTTATTTATTAACCAACTATTTTATCAATTATTTTATGTAATTTAAATGATGTTGTAAATTTTTTTTCCTTATATTTGAATATATATTGATGACATTTGTACTCTGCTCATCACATTTATGAAAGTACATAATTCAACTCGGACTCTCTTTTCATGAGTTTATGTGGCATTTAAAGAGCTCCTAAGTTCAATTGAGATATAACTTTGTGTAGATTATATAGATATAGATGTAGACTAGGTGTGTCCCCGTGGATGCATGGTTTTTGATATAAATCTTATATTATCAAGTTATGCGCAATATTGTACTAATAAACTTTTAAACATCTTACTTCAGTTGAGAGATGCATAATTATTTATATTATTATTTCATTGAAAATAATATTTATTTTTCTATTTGATGCAATTATTTCTTTCATTCACTTTTAAATTATTTCATACAAATGTTGCGTCTAAACTAAATATTTTAATATAAAATTATGTATTTCAAATGGTTGTTGAAGAAATGTAAAACTTTGTAATTTGCGTCTTAATGTTCTTACCTATTATCCAACACAAGTGTATTTATTCATGAATAATAAAGTCATAGTTTGCACCCTAGCTACACATTACAATCTTGAGTTTCCCCAGATGGATATGAGTACGGCTTTTCTGAATGGGAATCTCTATGAAGAAGTTTATATGGTTTAACCTGAAGGTCTTACTGAACATGGAAAGGAAAACCTAGTGTGTAAACTTAGAAAGTCAATCTATAGCCTCAAACAAGCATCTCGCCAGTGATATCTCAAATTGGATGAGAACTTCTTTTGGTTTTGTAGAGAATAATAAGGTGGATCGATATATCTACCTCAAAATCAATGGGGGTAAGTTCATTTTTCTCATCCTATATTTTGATCATATCCTCCTAGCAGGTAATGATTTGGGTTTGTTGCATGAAACTAAGAAGCTACTCTCAAATGCTTTTGACATGAAAGATCTTGGGAAAGCATCATTTGTACTGGGTATAGAAATTCATAGAGATAGATCTCGTGGCATGTTGGGACTATCTCAAAGATTTTATATTGACCGATAACTTAGGAGATTTAATAAGCAAGATTGTAGACCAAGAGAAGCTTCTATCTTGAAAAGGGATAAGCTTAGTCAGCAACAATGTCCTAAAAATGAGATTGAAAAACAGTCTATAAGTAAGGTACCTTATGCAAGTACGGTAAGAAGCTTGATGTATGCTCAAGTTTGTACTAGACTAGATATTTCTTTTACTGTTAATGTTCTTGGAAGGTATTCATCTAATCCAGGATGGCAACATTGGGTAGCAACAAAGAAAGTCATGAGATACTTACAAAGAACTAAGGATTTCACGCTTGTTTACAGAAGAGTTGATAATCTTGAGGTAGTTGGCTACTCTGGTTCATATTATGCTGGATGTTTTGATGACTTGAAGTCCACTTCTGGTTATATTTTTATGATGGCTCGAGGAGCCATATCGCGGAAAAGTGTCAAACAAACTATAAGATCTACTTCAACTATGGAAGCAAAGTTTGTAACTTGTTATGGTGCTTCTACTCAAGCTACTTGGCTTAAAAACTTTATAACGAGGCTTAAGATCATTTGTTCCATTTCGAGGCCACTAAAAATATTTTGTGATAACAGTGTTACTGTATTCTTTACAAAGAACAATAAGAGTTTATCTAGTTCCAAGTATTTACATATTAAATATTTTGTCTTCACAAACATGCTCAAAGATCGAGAGTTGATTGTAGAACACATCCATATGGAGAACATGTTAGTTGATCCGTTGACTAAGGGTCTTAGACCCATTAGCTTTAAGCAGCATGTACATAATATAGGTGTTGTTGAATTTTTTTATGTTTTTGGTTAGTGGAAAAGGTATGTGATTAACCATGATCATTGTGCATATATGTGTATGCAAGTCCTAAATAGTTCATTCATTGTTAAATTTGTAGTTGTTTTCTCTTATGATTGCTTTTACGTATAAAGCTCGACGAGAAGCTCCTTATCTTGTTATGAAGCACTTTATTAAGGAGATGTAATCTTTTTAAGAGGCTGTGCCTTAAAACTTCGATTAGAAAGTGATATTTTTTTTTTTCCTAATAGACTATGAGAATAATATCTGAAAGTAGAAAAATAATTTGTTTCTAAGGGATTTCATCATTTCGGTCTGGACTTAGAAACTATAAGTATGATTTCGTGAGAACTCATGGAGGACCACGAAGATTTAGCATTCTTAAATATGTGATCATGTGGGTATTAATGAAATTACTCTCGAAAGCTAAATCTGTATGATACACATAAATCGATCCTTAGTGTAAACATTAATATTTGTAACCATAGAAAATCTTATGTCAAGTAATCAACATAATGATTGCTATAATTCAATATTAATGGATACACTTGAAAGGGTTGCTATTTGTGGGCTTATCATCTTGAAAATTATTTTGAAAAATATTATTTTGATCATATCAAATATTATTATATATATTTAATAGTTTTCTCTAAATAAAATTGTTTTATATAATGACATCCAAGTGGAGAATGTAAAATATTGGACTACACTATTTGTTTAAGGTGATGTATAAAAGCCTATATCATGTGTATGGATTGAGTAGCTATGGTGATTGGGCTTGTAATGGGAAGGCCTACTTCTTAAAAAAAATAAAAATCATGATTGGTCCCCTATCCCGTCTCTAAAAGGATTTCTTTTGCCTAGAAAGGGTACAACTATTCCTTTCTTACGTTATAAAAGAATAGGTGTTGTTTTTTCTTATCCCTTCAAACACACTACAGAGATCAGGGAGAGGAAGAGTGGTAAGTTTTTAAATAAGGTTTTGAAACAAGGCTCTGTGACAATGGAAGCAAACAGTTAGTTTTCTTCATTCAAATTCTTAATTAAATTTATGTATTGTGTTTTTAGATTTATCGTGGCTGATATATAAATTTTTTAATATTTGGTTTGATATGGGCTTTTATACATCATGTTATTAAACTGTAGAGTCCAATATTCTTACATTCTCTCACTTGGACTACACACTATATAAAAGAGTTTAATGACTTTTTTATCAATCTCATTTCTATGAAAATATTATTTAGTGCATGTTTGGCAATAGCTTTTCAAGTAGCGTTTAGCGTTTTGACTAGTCAAAATACTATTTTGCTAAATTATTGCTGTTCAGTAAACTAGTATTTCAAGTAGCTTTTAGCGTTTTAACTAGCGTTTCTCAAAAGCTAAAAATTTTAGCGTTTTAGGTAGCTTTTAACTTTTCATGTTTTTTTTGGCAACTCTACCCTTTTTGCATTTTTTTTATTTTTCTATTCTTTCTCTAATTTCTCTCTATATTTTTACCTTTTCTTTCACAAATATAAATAAGAAATAATATAAAAATAAATTTCAATTTCTATATAATCAACATTACTAAATAAATAAGTTTTATTGGTACTTTTTTTCACAAAATAATTTTGAATCTATTAAAATTAATCTTTGTAATATTGATATATTAATGTTTTATCAAAAAATTAGTTATAGTTTGATATTAAAATATGATTATGAAAATAAATATCTAATTATGAAATATATTATCTTATTCTTATAATAGTAATAGTAATTACAATTATTATAATAACAATAATAATAATAATAACATGATATCAATGTCCTTTTACATCATTTAACATTCATCAGTTAATCTAACAGCTAATTTTCGAACACATTTTGTTCAATCAGCTATTTAAATAGCTATCCACTAATAGCTAAAATACAACAGCTATCAGCTACTCTAACAGCTAAATTTGCAAACAAGCCCTTAACAAAGACAAAATAATTTTTTTTCCATATAAACATAGAGTACAAGATGATAAGCCCATAAAAAACAATCTTTTTCAAGTGTAACCATTAACATTGAATCATATGCAATTGAAAACTTAAAGAAAAGAAAATGAACCATTTATTTCCATAAGTGCATGTTATCACTTTAGAATTTCACCCAGGATACATGGTAACTAATTGTTCTTCCTTCTCATAATCCCTAAATTTATCTGATCGGAAAGGATACAATATCCTTTTTTTTTATATAAAGACTAAAAGAACAGTCACGACTTTTAACAAATAGGTTGTGACTTTTAGAACGGTTGTGTGCTTTTAGAGATAAGAGAGGGGAACGATCATATTATTCAATTTAGTTATGAGCCTACCCATTACAAGTCCAATAACTATCAAGAATTAGTTAATCCACACACATGATATGGGCTTTTGTACTTCATCTTATTAAATTGTGAAGTTCAATATTCTTACATCCTCTACCAGTGATGTTCACTATAGAATAAATGTGAGTCTTTCCTGCCAAATTGAAATGTTTTATATTGATGTAAAAGGGTAAATGCATGTCACTCTCCTGTGGTTTATATAAATAGTTGATTACTCCCTTTAGTTTAAAATATACCACATTATCCCTTGTACTTTTCAAAAATGACAAATAATCCCCAATCTTAACTTTTTTTTATTTAAATTAACGGAGAGTATATTACGCTCTCATTTCTTACATATATGGATCTCAAATGTTAGAATTTGTGTACTTTTTCACCACGATACTCTCGTTTAGACTTATTATATAATTTGTTTATCTTCACTTCATAAAATCAAAAAATTAAAAATTAAAAAATAGAAATACAGAAATGAAATTTTAAATTTTAAGAAATTAAAAAATAAAAATAACAATTCAAAATTAAAATTTTAAAAACTAAAAAAATTAAAAATTTGGATTTAAAATTAAAACATTAAAAATAAAAACTTTGAATTTTTTAACAAAACTAAAAAATACAAACTAGAATTATAAAAATTAAAAGTTAAAAATTAAAATACAAAATATTAAATATTAAATATTTAAAAATTAATTATTTTCGGTTTTCAATTTTCCTAAAACTCAACAAAAAGAAGTGGAAGCCAGTGAGTATGCAAGTTCTTTTGGGTCAAAACTTAATGGAAAAGAAGCAAAAACACTAGAGTTAGTAAGGGTAATTTGGTCCTTTAAAAGTTTTATTTAACACTGTTAACATATTAACAAGAATGGGGAAGATTGTGCCTCTTTTCAGAAAGCACAGAGGGTAATATAGTATGTCTTCAACCATAAGGGATAATCAACTACTTATACAAATTACAGAGGAACAACATGCATTTTATCCAAAAAATTGTATATGAAGTATGATATGCATGTTGGTCCATCGGCACATTTTAATAGCTCGTTGAGACATGAAGATTCATCATTCGTTTATATCGATTTTTCGTTAATACAATAAATAAGTACATTAATATTCTCTATAAATTTAAATTTTTGAATGGTGGTAACTTAACTTGATATTAAAGCCTAGGTTATAAGTTTAAATCTCATCGCAACCCATTTAAAAATATTAAGTTATCCACGTATAAGGTTCAAAACAAATTTTTATTATCAATAAAGTTTAGGGAGTGCCGCCTCCCTTTTACCAAAAAAAGGTTCAAAACAAATTATGACTACATGTGAGATACGTGTTAATATAATAAATAAATACTTCAATATCCTCTTTACAAAATTAAACTTTTAGATAAAGTGGTAAATCAATAACTTTTTAGAAAAATATTTTTTTATATAACTTTTGAAAATTTTACTCATTTGAGAACCTCAAATTTTTGCTTTCTAAAACAAAGTTCAATTAGATTAAAAAAAAACTTCAATTTAATCTTTTAAAACTGATCCAAATAATAATTATCCAAAAAATATAGAGTAAATTACATATTATTTCCTGTTCTCTGACCTATGTACACCATACTCACTTGTACTATCAAAACTAGGTAATTACCTCCTATACTCTGGCCTATGTGCACCATAACCTCCTATAGTGTCAAAACTAGCTAATTGCTCTCTGAAGTTTTTAGAAATGTACAAAACACTCCCTTGCTGTCTATTTTTAAGAGTGTGCAAAACTAACAAAAATGGATAGCAGGGGAATGTTTTGCACACTTTTAATAACTTAAGGGGATAATTAGATAGTTTTGATACTAGAGGGGGTATAATGCACATAGGTCAGAGTACAGGGGTAATTAGCTAGTTTTGATACTACAAAAGATTATTGTGCACATAAGTCAGAGTACAAGACGTAATATATTTTTTTCCACTAAATTAAAACACTTTTTCATGAATTAATTACAAACTAGTAGAGCACAAACATATTACACAATGATTAGATAATACTAATATCCCCTCTTGCTCTCTCTAGATCTATTTCATGCCCGCAAACATGACACTCATGTGCATCTGCCTAGTAATTTTTACAGGGTCCTGACGAGGAGACAACATCATACAGGTTGTTTATGAATGTGTGTATAATATATATATATATATATATATATATATATATATATATGCACACACACATATAAAGAAAACCTAGGTAGACCCCATATCAGCTAATAGGATAGGAGCTTGTATAATACTATTTGTTTGACTGTCATATGTCTCTCTCTTTTTTTTTTTTTTTGGTTTTTTTGCGGATTAACTGTTATATGTCTCACACCTGGAGTTTTCCAACTGAAGTTTGTGTATGTAGTTGCAATATTTTACTCATCACGCATCAACACGACATGCTTACTGCGTACTACATTAACTAATTTATTATGTAAAGTGTACTTAATAATATAATGTTTTCTTATATAATCGAGTTGTTGACTGAACTAAAAACGGCTCGATTAAGAAATATAATCCCAAGTTGTGTAACACCTGCCAAGTGGAGGAAACTTTATTAGAGCTCGTGCAATCAAGTGATTAAAAGAAAAAGTTGTTTAATTAAATATTATCGCTTTCAATTATCAAACAAGACAAATATTTTTGTAATGAAGCTGTATCTCAGCTGTGACAAGTGTGTTAAGTGTTGTTTTAGTCTAAAAAAATTAAGTAATTGTTATTAAAAATTAATTGTATATAAATATTAAACTATATCCTAATTAAGCGTCAGTGAAAATGGATAATAAATTCAATCGCTGTCGAGTACTCTAGCAAAAATTAAG
Organism: Cordia subcordata; assembly: GCA_028554755.1. Classification (NCBI taxonomy): domain Eukaryota; kingdom Viridiplantae; phylum Streptophyta; class Magnoliopsida; order Boraginales; family Cordiaceae; genus Cordia; species Cordia subcordata. The sequence continues at coordinate 8,723,774 of JAPTOF010000020.1, forward strand.
GGTTTGTCTAAGTTGATTTTTTCTCTTTCCATGAAAGAATACTTTATTTTTTGAAAGAAGTATATTTTTTGTAATAAGTATTTGGATTAGATTTAAAAAAAAAAAAGCTGAAATTCTGAATTTTCAGAAACCAAAAGTTTTTTCTTCTCAAGAAAGCACTTTCAAAAAAAATTTTAAAAAAAAGTCAATCTAAATGTGCCCTAAGTTGGGTGAAGTCTAATTACTACCTAATTAAGCTAGTTCAGAAAGATCTTCAGTTAAGAATAAATTAAAGGTGAAAGAGTCTATTCATGGAAAGTACTATGGGCTAGTGATTCCTCTCTGCTAAGGAAACTCTAATTAATTTATAGTGGCTGATCACAAAGGAAAATGACTTTTTACCAATAGGACTTGTGTGTCTGATAATTAGAGAGTGGTTTGTGTACATTGCAACTGGCAAGTTCTTAGAATTAATCGCATGCAGTAAGGACTTACTTTTTTTTTCCCCTTTTCGAATATGTGCGCATAGTAAAAATTGTGTATGAAATTCATTTTCCATGCCCTTCATTTGTACTATTATTGGTTGCATAATTACTTCTAGTACAAGTAAATGGAAAAGCGCCGAAACCGCTCATGTAGTTTGCTTAAATTAAACGTTGAACTCTAAGTATCATAATCACCTAACTAATTAAGGTTTATTTTATCCTATAATGTATAAGAATTTGGTTCATCATTTTCCCTCATGTTAGATAATGATGGAAAATTTTCAGTTATATTTTTTTTTAAAAATTATATTACATATTCTAACAAGCACAAAATATTAGCTTAGTACATTGGTTTTACAAACATGAGTCATTTCTTGTAGATTTATTAATTATATCTCATCTTGGTTTTCCTTCGAATATAACAAGTGTTTACAAGTCAATTTTGCAACTAGTTTGATTACATTAAACATTTCTATTGAAGTGTGCTTCCGTATGGTCTTCCTCTTTTCTTATGATTGTTGTGGGCATGGAAATTGACTTGAAAGTTTACAATTTCTCACGTCACTTATTTGAGGCAAATATAATTATAATGATATCCTACATTTCGAGATAATTAGCTTGATTATAGAAGCGTTAACTTGTCATTTGCAAATCTGACAAAGATAGACATAATAAATTACCTGTTGACTCTAGGAATAATTCAATAAAAAATATTACTTATCATTCAATTAATTAACTAATTAAACAATTAGTTTATTGGCATGAGTCCAATTTATAAGGATAAGGTCTACATCTCAGAAATACACATCCCCTTGGTCTTCTTCGTTCTAATTGTTGTTTGTATTTGTTTGAGTTAGAATCAACTTCAAATTTATGATTGTTTATAAGTAAGTTTTCTTAATTCATATAAATATTTAAACCTAAATACTTCCAAATGTTAAAGGGCCCCCACATTGCGTCACTAATTAATCAAAATTATCCTCAATTTTTTGATGTAATTTTTTTTTTTTGGGAATATCATGAGCGGAAAACGACAACATGGTTATTAACGCTAACTGATCCAACTCTACGAACAAATTACGTACGATAAAATAATGCATCTTACTTTATTAACAATTAGAGCGTCAATAGTAGTTCACTTGCATTTAATTAAAAATGATGAAAGCTTGACGTACGAAATTGGTTGAATCTGGCATTAGAAGACGAGTTTATGCTTTTTGTTTATTTCCAACTTCTTATTCTCTAATATATCTACGTTGCTCATATTAATGAGTTGATATATAGGATAAAAAGGAAAAATGCTTTAAATGAGAGTAGTTAATTAGATAGGTCGTAACGTTTGGAGCAACAGATATAGTTCTCTCATTTCATATATATATATACACACATAAATTTCAAGATTACTATATAAAATTTTAGGTTTTTCCATAGAACAAAAACTGATTTTACGATAAAACCCTTAATTAATTTCATTCTTCAAAATATTGTTAATACTTGAGAAATTGGTCATCCTTAGTGCTTATCCGTAAAAATAAGATGTAGATGGCAGGGGCTATCTACGTCATATGTTTTGATCTACGCCATTAAGGTTGTCTTAGGCTCTTCCATGAAGGGAATAGGCATTCTTCATATAAAATAATATAATTAATTTCTTTTGTTTTTCCTTTTTGTTTTCGGTTGCATGGCCATGCATACCTGAACTAACATTCTGAGAAAAATCCATCATTTAACAACTTTATATATTGAGCTTTATATATCTAGCTTGTAAGAGCCCTTCAATCGCCTACACACTAATTTATAACGTACAAAGCTTGATTATTCGCAACTATATATATATATATATACGTATTTCATGTAATTTCTAGATTTTCTTTTGCGTGTTCATTAGTGAGTATAATGTTCATGCACTTTTCACTATCACATTTTTTTAAAAGTTCTTTTTAGAAGGGAAGTTTTTGTTCCCCGGGAGTTTTTTCACTATCACAATTTATTAAAAGCTTATGCGTCAAAAATCAAAATATAAAATAGTGCGTTTTGTATACTTTTGCATCACCTAAATATACAAAATTATAGACATCAATTTATTAGTGCATTCTGCCCATTGTATCTCGCAGATGAGGGAAGATCATCCATAGTTTTCCTCGTTCCTTTGGTCTACTTTCACATAAAAATGAAAAGCCTTTTTTTCCCATCGAGTTGCAGATCCTTCTTCATCTTCATTCTACCCAATACTTTTTCTAACACAAGATTGAGAAAGATCGGTCAAACTAAAGCAAAACAATGATGAAAGATATTGAATTCGGGTTCTATAATTTTGAATTTTTCCCCCCACATGTTAAAATTTATGTCTGATATATCACCGCACAAATTGTCTGTCCAATAAGAAATTGGCAACATTTCTTATTATTATGACTGTTAAGATGACTTTAGCCTTAAGTTAAAACTTTTACCTTTGAAACATTGTCTGGTGTTTAAAGTCTACATATGCATAAATAGTCGTTGAAACAACTTTCGTCTTTATGAGGTACATAATCATCAATTGGATTGAAAAAAAGGAAACAAAAGTAAGAACAAAGGGCGATAGATAGTCGATGAGGTTACCAATGTACCAAGACTAACAGACAACTTTAACCTAGTAAATTTGTCGGTAAAACCAAGTTACCTCAACTGTGGGATGGATGGATGAGTACGCCAAAATAAAGACATCCCACAGGGCAGTCACTTATTATGATATCAGAATTCAAGTTATGAGTTTCTTTTTTTTTTTTTGGGTCAATAGAATTCAAGTTATGAGTTTAATTGCATATATAATACAACAATGTTAGTAAATAAGTATTACTCAAAATTGTGTTTTTCAATAATTTCAGTTTGTTTATTATGAATTTGTTGGTGTTGTATACATTCAGTTGATCTTTGTTCAAATTTATTTCAATAGTTCTTTTTTTTTTCCATGTCTTTGTAATAGTTTTTTATTAATTTTATTTTATTAAATTTGAAATTTATTGGTGTTTTGTATGCATTCAATTGATCATATATATATATACTTCGAATACTGTGTCACTCATATATGTAGAGAGGACAATAGAGCAGCCGACTATCTTGCGAATTGTGGAATTGGCTTAAACGAGTATAAGATTATTCAAGAATGAAGAAGTGAATGTAGTTCTTCATCTAGTTCCTGATTTAAGTATCAATACTTTTAATTAATCTTTCTAATGGTCTCGAGATTGATTTCCCTAACGCGCAGTGCTACTGTAACTGCATCAATTATTATGAAAAGTGAGATCGCCTTATTGGATGACCGTAGTGCGTGCCATTGAAGCGAGTCAAAATAGCTTAGCGGAGCATTGACAGCTAAAGGGCATAGTTGGGTGTGATAGATTAGCGATCCCCCATCTTAGGTTTTAATGAGTTTTATAAAAGTGATAGTCTTATCTTATTTAATTTATTATTTTACATTGCAAGCTTGCATTTTACTTGGATTGCAATCACGGTTGACTGGTCAATCGTGTATCTTAGAAATAAAATAGAGGGAAGGTCTATGTCCCCCTACCATGTAAATATTTTTGTGGCAATAAAATTTTCGGAGAGAAGAACCTCCACTTTTTATTATTATTATTATTATTATTATTATCATCATCAATCTATCTTATATATAATATGATGATGATGATGATATACTATCGTGAACCCAAGACAACCCAACCCTCACTCACCGTGCTTGTACATAAGTATATAGGCGTATATGAATGTATGTAACTATTTGTGTGTATATGTCTTGGTGGGTGTTTGCATGTGTGCCTTTAGTGTGAATCTATATGTGTGTATATGTGAGTGATGATGAAAATGTGGGTTTGTATTTGTGATGATGATGATGATAATGACAATAAAGCAGAAGATGAGCATGAAGGTCTATGTTGATTAAAGTGCATGTATGTTTTGCTGTATGTTTGGTACTTGGATCCACAACAGAAAAAAAAAGAAAAAAGAAAAAAAAAAGTATAGGATTGTGGCTTGAATGGTAAGATCACTTTAGTGTATGCTAGATACAATCACCAACTCGGTATCATTGCCAGTTTGGTGTACCACTTTTGTGCAAATTAGATAAAAACACGTTTAGGCTAACTAACACGTAAAATTTTACTATACTTCCTCAGCACTGTTCTCCGTCGAAGTATTATGCTCTCCTGTTTTTAAAAAGAAGAAGAAGAAGAAGGGAAACTAGACCTAGATCACCGCTTCTTTCTCGTCGTTCTCCCTTTCTCTCTCGTGCATCCTTTCCTCACTCTCTTCTTTAGCATGTTCGTCTCCATTATTTCTCGTTCTCAAAATTGTTGTTTCACACAAACACGCGCGCGGACACACACTCATATGTATATATAAATACATACATACATACATATATATATATTTGTTTTTGTTGTCATGCTCTATCGTTGCTACTGTGTTGTTGTTATTGATACTTTTCTTGTATCAAGTGCGTCTATTTCCAACATTAAAGTTGTGAACAGTCTTGTGAAGTGTGGATTTGTAACGCAAGAATAGTAAATAATTAAATTAATTATGAATAATTAAAAATTTTATATATAAAATATGAAAATTATGAATTTATAATATAAAAATTATAAATATATCATATAAAAGTTACTGATACATGTGCTGTTCACTCACTGTGAATAGTACAATGCTCATAGGCTAGCTAGGGCGTGCAGTATGAGTGCGGCGCCTAGTATAAGCTCTGTAGCTAACTTGGGGAATAGAATTGTCATAGTCAAGCACTTCTATGAAACGCACACACTTGAATTTAGAACACATATAATATAGCAAATTAATAAATAAGTATATATTATTTAAGCTTTTGACTTTCTATTAGTTGAGAAAATTCGAAGTACTCTCTATCAGCCTGCTTGAGATATGCGAAAGAATTATTTTTGATTTATAAATTATTACATGAGTGAAATCAACTAGTCTGTTTTCATTGTATGCTCCAGAAAGAAAAATAGTAACCTATTAATACAACCTCGATGAACAACAATTAAAAAAAATAGTTTACTCATGTTGGGGCAGCAGGTTGCCAAAACTTTTATAAATGTTGCATTTTTTACGCTTTGTTTGTGTTTTAAAAACTAATCATAAAATATCTTATTGAAATTATTTTATTAAAAAATAAATTTAAAGATAATATTAACTAATTAAACTTTTATAAAATTTATGATTTTTACGAAAACTATTTAGAAAAAATAAGAGTTAGTTTTTGAGAGGTTAATGTAAACTCACCAAAACTACTTTAATTTTTTTCTAATGTTTCATTAAAATTATCTTTAAAATTTAATAAAACTAATTAGAGTATTTTAGATATAAATTTTAAGAAGTTTAATTTCAAATATTGCACTAAATATCCATTTACAAAATTTATATAAACTTGTAAAACTTATTTATTAAAAAATATTTTTTTCTTTTTTAAAAATTTTAGACTACTTTTTATTATTCTCCTAAGTTCTTGTAAATAATTCCTGCTTATAAATTTTACAATATAGGAAAACGAGTTCATAATTTATGTTGTCAATTACTACTTTTAATTTCTTGTTTATGTTTATGAAATTTTTGTATATAATAGCAAACGAATCTGCAATTATCAAGGATACTTTCCAAAATGTTGTATATGAAGGAGCTAAATAATTATGAAAAGAAAAAAAAATCGTATTTTTACAATATTCATTAGAAATATTATGATAATTTTGATGATGTTTTTATTGAATGACTATTGTATTTTTTTTTAATTTTTAATTTTTCAATTTTCAATTTGAGTATGTTATTGACTCTTTTGTTTTGTTAACATTATATAACTATTTCGTGACAAATGATTAATGTTCACAAAGCATTTCAATTATGAAGATGATTTATTCTTTCAAATAGGTCATACTCTTATGAATTTTTACGAATTATCTTTATATTTTCAAGAAAAAGTAAATACTATTGTGATAGTGCTATCAATGAAAAATATTACCGTGAAACAAAAAGAAAATTATCTATTGGAATTGGTGCTTTGTTCTGTATATTCTGAAAATTGAACATTAAGAGATATAAATTTATAATGCATTTTACCTCCCTATGTTTCGTTTGTACTCTCTTGTCGTTTAAATTAAAAAAGTTGTACATTGACCTTTTTGAGTATAAAATGAGAGGGGGAATATAGATCCATTATGGAATCAGATAAGGAATATAAACCAATTTTAAAATTATAGGGGTCACTATGCAGCGTTTTGAAAAATAAAGGGGTACTATTGACTTTCCAGACCACAAGAAGATTTATGTAAATTTTATGTGAAATAAGAGGATAACATGCATTTTACTCAAGCTTATATGTGTAAGCAATGCAACCTTAATTTAAATTAAATTAAAAGTTTAAAAATATCATAGTAAATTAAACCATTACACAGGACAAACACAATAAACCCAGTTGGCTTCCATTAATACTATCGAACTAAAATCTTAAAAGTACTACAATAAACAATTTGCCATAATGGCCATAGTTAGCTAACATTTTCAAAACATAACAAGATTAATACAAATCGAATTGAAAATAAACACTTAATTTGCAATCAATTTATTTATTTTAGTTTCTTGTTGCTCTCCCTCCCTCGCCCCCCGCCCCCCCCCCCCCAACATTCTTATCTTCTTCTCCCTCTCCTCTCGCTCTCTCTTCAAAATTTGTACTCGCTGGTACTTTTTACCGATAAAGGCTAGTCTTGAGAAAGATAACTAAAGTCTAAAGATGTCCAGGATGTAACGTATTGCTTGTCCAGTTTGAAGAGACTATCCCTTTCAATTGTATGACCAGCATAGCCAATCTCAAATGGCAATAATTAGCTAGTTTTGCTAGGGAGCTCCTAGCGAGATGAGTGACTGACAATGATGCCATGATAAGGCTATCCAATCATTTGAGCTTACGAAGGAGGTCCCATATATTGGTGATTGAATGACTAATATATGTATGTATGTATGTATGCACATATATACATACATAAATATATATATGTATATGTATATATATATGTGTGTGTATATATATATATATATGTATGTATATGTATATACACTTATTCTACTCTCGCAATAGACTGAGGTATAAGAAGCTGTAAGATTATCATTATTGTACTAAAGAAGTTTGAACTTACAGAATTCAAAATGTTCACTTTGAGTCAACAAGGGAGAACAGAGCTTTTGCCAAAACCCAAAGTTTTTGTGATGGTTTCTATAATAGTTGAAGCTTAAGGAAAGAGTCCAATCCCATAAGTTAACCTGTTACGTGGAAGGACCCTTTATATTTAAAAATTACTCAAGAATTCTTGAGATTTTTTATTTGGGAGATCATTAAATTCCACTACCTTGATAAGTCAACGTCTACGTTAGTTAGCCTATGGACACTAAGCTTGATAGTTGTCCTTTACTTTCTTGGCAACTACACTTATCTATTAGTATTTAGTATAACACTTTATTGTACCTTAATCTAGCATATATTCTTTAATTTTTTGCATAAAGTCTGCTCTAAATAAAAACACTAATATAACAACTTAAATTTCAAAACAGAGTCTAACATAAAAAAATTAGTTTTTTAGCTAGAATAACCCATTATATTTAAGAGCCAGTTGCAAAGAAGTGAGTTCTCTGACTTGGGAGATCATTAGAGTTACATAATTAATTATTAGTTTGTGTAAGGTTTGGCCAGTATTCTGATTCGCCATAGGGATATAGGGCCTTAGAGTTTGAGACCTATCTTATTTGTTTTCCTACCATATCTTTATTCGTACCATATTTGTAGCATTATCATATTCGTAATACTACTATTTTTGGTGTTTTTCTTGTACTCTATAAATAGGAACTTTGCCTATTGTATTAGTGTGAGACAGAAAAACTATAAGATGAGATAGAGAGTGAGTAACCATGACAGTGAGGAGAGCATGAAGGGCGAGGGCCCCCAGGCCCGAGCTCTCTCTCTATGTGTTGTTTTTGCTCTTATCAAAGTAGAATTCTCTTGTCTACCCGTGGACGTAGGTTGAAGGTTCGATCCACGTTAAAAATACTATGTTCATCGTGTTTTACATCTTTCTCTATCTTATTTATTTTCGTTCCAAACACCCCGAATTCCCAACAAACTGGTATCAGAGCTCGGTTTAGAGAATTGGGCGCATCGCGGCATGGGTGAAAATGCACTTAGAGATGTTTGTTTATTCATGATTTATTCTGCTGTAATTCTGTATGCAAAACGAAGCCTAGACTTGGACAAGATTTAGTGTGAGAATGGAAAACAGATTGAAGTTGCTGCAAGGAATGACGTCATGATCTTTCCACCATAATGCTGCCAGAGGAGCTACCATACTAGAGAAAAGCTTGAGCTTGTAAGGTTCATGGTTGACGACCATTGAAGGAATGAGGGTTCGAGTAGATGGTCTCGTCTAGGTCGCAGCAACTTGTGGAGTCATTCAATAGCTGCTGTGTCGAGAGGGATGGCGTGGAGCATCGTCCGTTGAAGCTCGAATGTGGTGGCTATACAACAATGATAAATGGCCATTAAAGGGTCCAAAGCACGCATGGGATGTACCAAAACAATCTTCATGGAGCGAGGAAGCTTTTTGCATTGGTTGTGTAACGAACAGTGGCAAGAGCTCGAAGAAGGTTGTGGCTAGCGTGGCGGTGGATTGTGACGAATGAGCAACAGCATGATTGGAGAGGCATGTAGGGGGTCGTCGATCGGTGGAGATCATAGCAGTGAAGTCTAATTCGAGATCAGATGGCCTTATGTGATCGGGTCGGGTTGCACATGTTCTTTGGGTTGCTGGGTTGCTTTGGTCAGACGAAGAAGATGAAGATTGGGCTTGGCTTCGGTGCGACACAATGAACGATAGTGCTATGGACTTGCATCATTGTGAACCATGGAATAAGTTAATGATTGATCAGTAGGGATCTAAATTAGATACATCAGGTCCATGGAAGCTGGGTAGAGTCCCGTGTGTGTAAAGCTGATTAAGAGGCATGGATCTAGTGTTGCAAGCGCGCACTGAAACTTTGTGAGCCCAGCTTTGTTTTTGACCTTATGTTTGACCCTTTTGTCTGAACCTTTAACCAAGTTGATGGATCATTAACTAAACCTAAAAAGAGTTGACCAAGGGCTACTTCAACATTTTTCGATGCGTAGAATCTGATTTTGAACTCTGTTTTGCAGAATTTGACTCTGAAATACGTGTTTTTGGGAAGTTGTCAATTTTGATTGTGTTTTTGTGTTTGACAAGGTGTTGACTAGAGTTGACGGGGTGTTCCCAAAGGTTTTTAGACATGTTGAGTTCGAATTTGCAGTCCATTTTGCCAACTTCCAAGTGGTTGTGTGTGTTTTTGGAGCATATGAAAATGTTTCGACCTTTTAGAAGGTGCAAATTAGAGAGATTGATAAATGGATGTTTGTTGGTCTTGGATGAGTACGATCATGTGTTTGTACAGTTGCTTTGAGAAGAAGTGATGAACACTACATTCTTCTGGCGTATAGGCCACGAGTAAGAGAAGGATTGACTGTGAAGAACTAGTGGATGCTGCGTTGCGGAGAAGACAAGGAGACTCAAGTGTGGTGAGTATGTGTCTTGGGCAAGCAGATTGAGGCCTAGTTTGTTTGAGCAGTCATCTGGGTTCCTTTTAGAGTTAGTAATCACTTGTGCATGCAAACTTACTAGGTGATCAGTGGGGTACTCATGAAGATAGTAAACGTTCCAACAAGGTGTCGATTGGAGAGCAGTGTGCGTCTCATGGAAGAGATGGGTTGGAAACGTTGCGTGAATAGTTGGGTGAACTCTTTTGGAGAAAGTCGAAACTTTCTTGTTGTTTCCATGAGTCAAAGATTTGATACTGAGGTATGCTACTAGGTGATACGATCTCTCCATAGCTTTTGGAGGTACTTCTCAGTGTGGTTGTCTTGCTGATGTGTTGCTCTGCTCACTTAGAGGATGGCAAGCTGGAGGTAAAGCACAACGTGTAAAGGATAAGGTTCTCTGCTATGGTGTTTAGAGAACGAGTCTCTGAAATTTTCAGTAGAGATGCATGGAATCGCAAAAAGGACTAGCAAGAAGTATTTGGCGGATCATGGAGTAAAGGAACATGTGAAGCTGGCAGGCTTAGGAGTTTCGCCATGTAGCACTCAAGTAGTCTGTGTGACTTGGCAATTGGTGGTACACAGTAAGGTGTATTTTGGAGCTGATTTCAAGTACGGTACCATAGAGTAAGTGGAGTTTACTGTAGAAGCTCAGAAAGTGCTCTAAGAGATGGCCAGAGGTAGTTAAATCAGGTTGACTCAACAGATTAAGACGGGTGAGTCTTATGCATGTGGCAGTACACTGAATGATAAGAGAATAAGTCGGAGGGGTCCTAGTCCTAGTGAGATTCAGTGAGTTGGTACTGCGGACACGAATCTAAGGAAAAGGTAGAGTAATGGAAGCAGTAGTTGAGGATACTATAGGCACTCAAAGAAGTTCCTTAGATTGCTGCGGAGCATTGTAGATGTTGGTTCGATCTTGAGGTGATTGTGAGAGACCAAAAGAGATACTGCAGGGGCAAGTTTTAGCAGGTGGCTTAGGACTTGAGAGGTATGGCAATGCATGGCAGCAGGCCTTTCAAGGGGTAAATTTGACAGCTTGAGCAAGAGGGATTCAAGGTTGCTAATGAGAAGGGAATACGGTCCAAGGTAGCGATTTGTAAGATTTGGCTGTATTCTGATTGGCCATAGGGATATAAGTCCCTAAAGTTTGAGACCTATCTTATTTGTTCTCCTACCATATCTCTAGTCTTACCATATTTGGAGTATTACCATATTCATAGTGTTGTAATTTTTTTGTGTTTTTTGTATTCTATAGATAAGGGTTTTGCCTATTTTATTAGTATGAGACAGAAAAACTATAAGGTGAGATAGAGAGTGAGTGACCTTGAAGGTGAGGAGAGCGTAAAGGGTGAGGGCCCACAGGCCCGAGCTTTCTCTCAATGTGTTGTATTTGTTCTTATTAGAGTGAAATTCTCTTATCTGCCCGTGGACGTAGCCGAAGGCTGAACCACATTAAAAATACTGTGTCTATCATGTTTTACATATTTTTCTATCCTGTTTATGTTCGTTCCAAACACCTCGAATTCCCAACAGTTTGGTTGTAACACAACTTTGAAAAAAATATAAAGAAGAAGAGTGGAGACATAATTTGTAATTGATATTCTATATTAATGAGAGATATAATTAGAAAAAAAAGTTGTAGCTATGAGTATAATAAGTTAAATAATAATTTAAGTTAATTATTTTGTCATTGGTTTTTCGATTCAATTTATGAATCCAATTTTTCTTCTACATTTGAAATTTTGAATCAAGTGGTGTTTGAGTAACTAAAGTTGACAAGGATGTCAAGATCCTTAACTTGAGAATTATAATATTTCATATATGTTAACTTGAGAAGGAAGTAAATATAGTAAGTAAAACATAATATACAATTTGATAGTCATAAGGCTTGTTCAAATATATATTCTTAATACAATAAAGAAATTATAATTTTTAACTCCGTTATATAAATTTTGGATTATTCTTCTTAGCACAAATTGATAAAGATAAAACACCATAATTTTTAACATGTTATCGACACTAAGGCACTGTTCGACAACAGTGTTTCAACTAGTATTTAGTGTTTTGACTTAGTCAAACCACTATCTTTTCCTATTTTTGTTGTTCGGTAAAGTAGTGTTTTAGGTAGTATTTTTGGTTGAAATAGTGTTTGAAGTAGTGTTTTTGAAACGTTAATATTTTTAACGTTTCAGGTAGTGGATAGTATTTCATTTTTTATTTTGGCAATTTTACCCTCTCATCATTATTTTTTTGACAATTCTACCTATTATACAATCTCTTTCTACATTTTTATATTTTCTTTCACAAGTATAAATTTAAAATAACATAAAAAGAAATTTTAAATCCTATTTATATCAAAATATACTAAAAAAGTGTAAGCCTTATTTATCCATTTATTATTTTTCTTCACAAAATAAATCTTTGATCAATTAAAAATATTTCTACAATAAAAACATTTACTGCAATATTAATAACATTTATTTATAAAAATTAATTTTATTATACTTTAATAATCAAATGTTATTACAAGAAATATATCTAATTATGAAATAAATTATCTCATTTCAATAATAGTAATAATAATTATATTTATCATTACATAATAACATAATACCAATGTCTTTTTATGTCATTTTACATTAATCAACTAATCAAATAGCTAATTTTATCGAACACATATTATTTAATCAGCTAATCAAACAGCTATCCGCTAGTGTTTTAAAAATCGAACCGGCTGGTGAATCGGACATCTTATTAGTTATTGGGTCAATTGGTTTGATCGGTTAAATCAGTAGTCCGATCGGACTGACTTTCATATAACTTCATCTTCATATATTAGTTTTGTTTGCATTCAGTAAAGAGTAGAGGCTAAAAGAAAACATGATTTATTTGTGAAATATGTATAAACATTTTTAAAAAAGACATAAATACATAAAAATGTTTCAAAAAATAAGATAAATAGCCATATAAGCATCCTTAACAATTAAATATTTAAATTGCTGACTCCTGATTGCATGTAAATTACTATAGATTTTGTTTTGTTTATTTTTTCCCACTCTTTTAGTTGTTTTGGTTCATTGTAGGCTATCACAATAAACAAAGTTAAACCTAACAAACTAAAATAACATGTAGCCTAATAAATTTACAAAAGCCGGATTCAACCAGTTCTAGTCGGGTCAACCGGTTTTTTTCGGTTTTTTAGCTTTTCAGTTTTTAAGTACTACTCGGCCCGCCGGTTTTACTGGTTCTCGGCCGGACCGGTCCAATTGGCCGGTCCGGTCCAATTTTCAAAATATTGCTATCCGCTAACAGCTAAAATACAACAGCTATCAGCTGCTCAAACTCCTATCTGTTACTTAAACAGTTATCAACTAATTTAACAGTTAATTTTGTTGAATAAGTCATAAGTCTTTGGTCCAATTTTATACCTCACGTCATCATGTATTCATCGACATGTACTAATACTCATCGTGTTGTCATCTATGTGACCGTCTTGTCTACTGAGCTATAGTTTTTATTGCGTCACACATGATGGAGGGAGGGTTGAGTGTTGAAATATATATATCTATCTATATATATATATATATATATATATATATATATTATAATCATTATATTCGCTGAACTCTCGTTTTTTTGGTAATTCACCAGTAATTTAAGTTTAAAAAACAATCCAAATACTATGAAATTTTTTTTGGTGAATAAAACTATGAACTGGCTTTTAAAGTAAATGCTTGTAAATTTATAATAATACTAGCTAGAATCCCTTGTGAAGTTGAGGTTCAGCCTCACCATGAGAACATGTGTCCTCCTCAAAAGATACCGCGATCCGTGATTGATCGATGGTACTCCAATCAAAACATTAATTATTATATTGTAAAGTGCTTTAATTCAAATGGTAAAGAATTTCAAGGCAAAAATGAATATGAATATGAATGTGGTCTCTCTTGCAGGTCGTCTGAGCATGCGTGCACCTTGGCGAAGATAGAAAGTGTATGAATATAGTTTTGCAATTTCAAAATCTTTACGTGAAGCCCCACAAGAAATCTCAAAGGAGCCCACCCCTCAAATGATTTTCAGTACATCACAACCATACTTCAATAATTTGAAGATAAGTCTTGACAAGAAGTCTTCAAAAGATCTCCTTCTCTTAAGTTCTTTTTAAATATTTAGAGTGTGTGCACCTTTATGCTGCTTCTAGTCACCCCATCTTTCACATCCAAAGTAGCTGATTTCTCATGCCACTGGCTACTTGTCATTGTCTCCAAGATTTTCTCTTTTTTAGTATCTTTGAATTAGTATGGGCATTCACCAGGACAACTGATATGATGATTAGTTTTTGATCATGTGATTTGATATGGTTACTTTTGAAACCCAATCTAATTTCTTTAAAATACATTTCTTCTCCGCAATTGACTTTTATAACTTGCCTTTCCAATCTTCAACATCGCATGAATCAAGAGGGGCTGAATGAGTCATTTCACAAACTATAGCCAGACCTCGACCACTGACTTGATCATATGATGGACGGAAGTTGATCAAAAGGTAATTAATTAATATATTATATCATTGTTTTTAAAGTTGATATGGACTACCTATCGAATATAATTTGATCGGTCGTTATTTCTTTATTGCATCTTTTATATAAAACTTCAGTCGGTACATTAAAAAAGAGAGAAAAATAAATAAAAAAGTAATGATATCATATAACATTAAAAAGAGGATATGTAATAGTTCTCTTGTGAAATCATGCCAGCTCCCTAGGTCATTTCCAGATTTCAAATCCAAAAGCACTCTCTCTCACATATAATTATAAGGCCAGATATGGGGAAATGAAAAGGGCATCGTGATGTCTAGGTGATTAGACGCACAAGTTTATCATCAGACGTAAATTTTTCCAATATTTCCACTACATCATCTTATTGGCAAAAGACTCGTGACCTTTATTTCTAGATTGGATAACAGATACAATCTTTCCAAAAGGAGAGAACAAGAGAAGGAAGCGAATTGCGTGATCCTAACTAAAAACAATTCTAAAACACTTCCTTATTATAGGTAGATCTAGTAAAAATGTCTGCTTGGCTTGTAAGCACTTGGAGTGTTGTGTTATTATAAGCTCATTGAAGCTACATATAGTTATAAGCATAAAGAGAATTTTAACCAAAAAAAGAAAAGGAAGGAAAAAGGAAAAAGCTTAAGCCCTCCCTTATAAGATTATGGTTATACTAGATTGGCTTTGTCGTTGTCCAAATTAAAACTGACAAGAAAGTGGAAGGCATACGGGACAGGAGTAGGCGATTCAAGGTGTACGACGAAATAAGAATGATAGATGAAATACTTTTAGCTCTAAAAGAACCATTGCTTGTGTTAGGAAATTGGGACGCAAACACACACGTGCAGTAGAATTAGTACGAATAATGAGAAAAAACACACATAATTAATGTAGTTCAACACTCGGTGTACGTCCATGAAAATCTCCATTGAATGAAATATGATTAGACACTTAGTTGGACTTTTTGTACGGCCAAAAAAGTCTAAACTTTCCCTCACTATGCTTACAATGGTTTTATTTCTTATAGGATCAGAACAAATATAAGACACACACTCAACAATCACATGAGTGTCATATTTATAAGAGAGAATTTCTTGTCCTACAAAGGTTTCCTTTTATATCAAAACTGTCATGATTAGAATTTTGACTCTCCCTAGGACTCTTACCAAATTTTATTAGGGGTTTGGGATTTGCACTCGAATCATAACCCAACAAATTTCTTCCTTGGCAAAAAGTGCCAAGAATCTTCACAGTAAGCCAGAACGTCACTATTCTCTTCTTTTTATCCCTTACTTGAGCTTCTTCATACTTGTCACTTCCTCATCTAAACGCTACACATCCCTCCAAGTAGCACACGTGTTTCCCGTTTTCTTTTACTTCAAGAACTAGTTTTTCTCCTCGGTACACTTTGCAACAGTCTTCTTCACCAACTTGCTTGTACTCTATTGATGCTAACTCACCCAAAGAAATCATGTTGGACACACAAGATGGCACATGTCTCACATTGATGATGGTCTTGATACAATCATTGTTGAGCTTCAGGCCAATGTCAACAACTCTCATCTTCTGGTTGTTCCCAATAGTAATGTATCTAAGCGTCTTTCCCAAGAGCAAAGTGTCAAAACTAACTTTATCATTGCACGCCTGAAATATTGCAGCTAAATCCAACACCTAGTTGGTCTTCTTCTTTTAGCCTTTATTAACGTCTCTACTCATTGTAATCAAATAGCACTCACTATCGTTACTATCGTCACTAACAACTAGGTTTGCTGAGTCTTTGCCATAGTCCGTCTCTCCTTAGATCTCCACTCTTTGAGGCTTTCATGTTCTCCATTAATTTAGAACATCTGGATTGCATATGGTCCTTCTCTTTGCAACAGTAGCCCTCTCGATCCTCTTCTCTATCTCAAGCTTGCTTTTTTATCTTGATTTACCTCTGCTAGAATTCTCTCCTCAAGAACTCCTCTCTCGATTCAAACTCTAAATGGCTAATGCTTGATCTTCAGTAGATGTACTATTTCTTCCCATTATCTTTTTATTCTCTCTCAAGAGCGCAGTCACTTTGTCTAGCTCAAGGGACTTCTTTCCAGTAATGATTAACTATACAAACGGCTTGTAAGACTTCGAAAAGGAAGAAAGAAGTACTATTACTGATTCCTCTTCTTTGATTCTGTTATTAGGCTCTTAAATGCTTATGAGTTTGACCACTAGCTTGTTGAATTTGTTGATGTGATCTTGCATGGTTGTTCCCTCTTCCATTTTTAACGAGTAAAGCTTTGTTTTCAAACACAATCAGTTGGTGATTGATTTCAACTCATAAATGCTCCTTGACTTATTAAACACACCGCTCACTATTGTCTCATCTATCACATGATATTTGACTTACGGTGCTAGTGCCAATTGGATTGTACTAATGGCTCTCCTTTATAAAGACTTCTACTTCATATCGTTAAGTTCGGTCAGTTTCACCTGTTTCAACACTTGTTCGAGGTCCTGTTATACAAAAAGATCCTTGGTATTATTCTTCCACAAGTTGAAATTCATGTTTCCACCAAACATAGAAATTTCAAACTTCGTTCCAGTTGTCATCATGGCTCACACGCACCAAATTTGCTAAAACCTAACAATTTAGCAAGAATTTGGCAAAAATGACCATAAGAGAGGATTTAGGACATCAAAAATAATTGGGAGACTCTCGGTCAATCCAATCAAAACCTAAATAAGCCTCAATCAAAGTTGGTCAAACCCTCTGTTTGACTTTTGACTAACCCCACAAAATCTCTCAATCACACGTAGCACTTGATCCACGCCTAGCTGTCCACCGATTAGAAGCTGGGTGTACACTCTTTACTACGTGCCATCAGGAACAGAATCAATCCTCCTAGATCCATAATCCGGCACTATCAACGGTTGCCACTCAATTTAACGGTTAAAACTCATCGAGCTCACCCAAGTAGGCAAAGCCGAGTAGTACCAGATATGAACCTCTCACTCTTCACCGGCTTGCTTAGGCCCACTCAACCTGATAGAACCTTTCTTCTCAAGCCTCCGATCAAAGAACAATGAATGCTAACTTCACACCTTTCGATCTATATGCAGGCCACTAGAAATCGCTCCTCCATCAACGCCGATATCGCAAAGCTTCTTTCTTTCTTCGGCATTGATCCTGATAGTGAAACTTAATGCGAATACCACCTAGGAGCTCTTTGCGTCACGGGGAAGTTGCTAGCATGGTTCTTCGATGGCAAAAACTCCTTTCTTAACGAGATAGCAGAGGTGGCCATCAACCTATTCTTTCGAGGTTTTTTTATTGGGATTTCTTAATGATGATGTCAGCATTGACGTCACATTCCATCAATGATGCTAATGTCAGCCCTAACTCTTTGCTGACTTCATAGTTCATACAACAATGTTTTTCTTGTTTTTCATGCTAATTTTAGCGTCCTCCACCCAACTCAACTCTCAGTACCACTTGTTAGGAAATTGGAAAGCAAACACACACGCACACAGCGAAATTAGCATGAATAATAAGAAAAGAATATATACAATTAACATGGTTCAGCACTATGCTTATATTTATATACGAAAATCTCCACTAAACGAAATAAGATTGCACATTCAGTTGGATTTTTTGTACGGCTAGGAAAGTCCAAACCCTCTCTTACTATATTTACAATGGTTTCCTCTCTCTCCTAGGATTAAAATGAATGTGAGACACACACCCAACAACTATATAAAGGTCCTATTTATAGGAGAGAATTCTTTGTTATGGTTTCCTTTTACATCAAACCTGCTATAACTACAATTTTGACTCCCTCTATGACTCGTACCTAATTTTAATATGGATTTAGGCTTGGCGCTCAAGCCACAACCCAACAGATTAATACATGTCATCAATAGTGCTTATCTAACCAATAAAACATTTATGATTTGACATAAACTTAACTTATTAGTACAACATTAGTAAGGTTTTCACCAAGACTTTATACCTCAAGGTATATCATACCACATCCCAGCAATTTTGGATAAAATAATACTATATATTATTCCTTTACTCGTTTACGCCTTTATATAATAATAATTTGTATATTAAATGTCAAATATCTCTTGTATAGAAATAATAAAATAGTGGTATATAGTAAATACACTAGCAAAATGAAGGCGAGCAGGTAAACTACATGTACAATACCTATGTGTTTTTAAAGCATATCTCTTATTTCCTTTTACTTTTTCAAATATATCATGTTTGCTTCACATCCATATTCGAGATGGCTTAGTATGAGAGGTGGTGAACAAAAGTACTATTGACCCCCTGTGGTTTACAATATATAAATGCAAATCATTGATGTGATTTTAAAATTGGTATGACTCTTATTTTAGGGTGTATGTATAAGTGCTACACATTTTCCTTTTTTTTTTTAGTGCTTATCAGGTTTAGAGGATAGGAAAGGGGTTTTAATAAGAGCATTTACATTTGTTTGCGGGGAGGGGGGTTAGATTAAGGGGTCACTTGAGTAGGATGTTAGAGGTGGTCTTATGTGTCTACTTTAAAGGTTTAGAGGGTAGGAAAGGGGTTTGAATAAGAGCTTTTACAATTTTTTTTTGGGGGAGGGGTTTAGATTAAGGGGTCATTTGAGTAGGGTGTTAGAGATGGTCTTATGTGTCTACTTTAAAGGTCATGTGTATTACATCAGAAGACCTATGTAGAGTTCCATACTTATTTTAAAATTATAGGAGAATAAGGTACACTTATATAACAAATCAGCATAGGCAGGTGTTATTCAAAACATTATATTCAAAACAATATAAATGGGCATAATGACCAAGTGATACCACTTAGATTCAAGATTGTTTTTCTGTTTCTGATTTCTTCACTTCTTGCAGAACATCAGCATTAATGCAAGAATGTGTGAAGTTTGCCAGATAAAGATCAAGAAAAAACACCACCTGACCACATGATGATAGGGGAAAAGAAAAGAAAAGAACAATGAAACATGGAGTCGTATTTTTCTAATAACCAAGTCTCCTAAATTCCAGACACAATCAAGAGGCACAACAAATTCTTGAATCGTAAAAAAAAGAAAAATAGAAAAGGAAAAGAAAAGAAAAGAAAAACTGAAAATGGGAATTTTTATTATTTCTATGTGTTAAGAATTTGAATTCTATTTCAGAAACTTATTAGTCAATAAGAGGTGTGAAAAAAAAAATTATTAATCAATAAGAAGAGTGATACAAGATTTTATATATCAAACTTAAAATTTGAAACAGAAACCTTAAAAATCAATTGATTAATGAAAGAAGTACCTAAGGACTTTATTTGGTAAACTTAAAATTTTGAAATTTTTTAATGTTGAAGTAATGTATATTCCAACTTTTTTCATGTTTGACTAGCGAGAAAATCAAGAAACAAAAACCAAGAGCAAGGTCAAACGAGTTAAACAAATATACACTTACACGTAAACGACAAAAAATTAAGTCAAAATCTAACTCTAATACTTTGTTAAAAATCAGGAGAAAACGCCAACCAGTAAAAGCCATTAAGACGAAGGTGTCTCAATAGTCAAAGCGTGAACAAGACACAACCATACACAAGCACGAACGGAGGTTTCCTAGGTGCAAAACATGCCATGGCAGCTCCATGCATGCATGTTCATAAGTTGTTTGCCTCCTCTCTAAGGAAACTTTTATGGGGCCATGTGAGGGAGAGACCCTTCACGCACGCCACTGTCACGGGCGCACCCCCAAGCGTGAGAGAGAGTGTAGCCACCAATAGGGGTGTCGGCCAAGCCCCCCCCCCCCCCAACAACACGCGTCGGTGCAATTTTCTCCCTGAGTAACATCCCAAGTGGACCCCACTTCATGTATACATCTTTCACCTCCTAATAGTGGCAATATCATGGTGGTGGTGCATGGTGCATCATCACAGCAAACTGACATGGCCGAGCAGCTAGAATCCTAAGTGCCTTTGCTGGAAATTGTTTTCTGTTGCAGAACTGAGTTCCGTTTCTCGTGGGAGGAAGAGAGTTCTAGGAAGAGTTAAACTCAGAAAAACAAAGAAATCGACTCTAAGAACAGATTTGATCCGTATGGAATCATCTTATTTGCCCAGCGTGCCTACTTCCTAGTAACATAGGGTTGTCGCTGCGGGGACCTAACAAGCAGTAAATCTCAAGCTACACTTCCATTCTTGGGTCTTTTCGTTCACAAGTTGGTTAGCGTAAATCACATTTATCTTGTCACTAAGTACCCAAACATGGAATTAGTCCTTCAAAAAAGACCCACTAAACCCTTGGTGTAGACTTTCATATATGGATCCTCTTAGTGTTTCTATGACAGGATTCAAGACTTGTCAAATACATGATAAGAGTTGACGATCAAGATCTTTTTCTAATTAATATTTGTTCTAACATTTTAATAACGAATCTCAATTAATCATTCTGCTTTTTAAATTTCAAATTATGAAGGAAGGATAAAATCTTAGATTTTTGAGTGAAATAAACAATTTAGATGTAGCGTTAGAATGTTAAAATAAAACTTCAGTCAGGAGAAAATCCAAATCCAAGAGTTCGGGCTTGTTTGGATTGGTTTTTTTCAAAAATATTTTTTCTAATAATTTTTTAAATAAAATTTTTTCTGAAAAGCTAAAAATTTTAGCTTTTGAAAAAAGTTGTAAATAAATTATTTTTAGAATTTTTACTTTTTGAAAATCAAGTCAAATATTTATTACAATTTTTTTTTAAATTTTTAATAAAAAAATCAATTCAAATAAGCCTTTAATATGCCTCTGGAATAGCTGTAAAAAGAAAAAGGAAAAAGGTAACAAAGGCTTTGTACTGTGGCTATTCAAAACATCACTATCAGTGATGAGTTCTTCAAGGAAAAAAGAGAAAAAAGTTTTTTTGCTGTCATGTCTTTGTATTTGCGTATAAAGTAAAGACAATTATTCGACTCAGTTTCAAAGTTTTAACAATTTTTATATTCCAAATCCGTATGCGAATCCGTGAAATAGGCGATAAGTAAAGGGTAATGGTATTCTCTTAATTTTCAGATCATCAAATTCGATCTTTTGAATCTTATATTTGTATTAAATCTTATAAAGATATTTTTTTGGATAAGATTAAAAGGATTATGAGTCTCTTTGGTTCAACTTTTAGATATTCAAAAGTGGTTTTTTGTAAGTTTAAAAATTGTAGGTAATGGGCACGGTTTTACCGCTATTTATATGGGCGTTGACTATTTTAAAAGGGTGATTGGTATGGGCGTATGTTATTTAAAACGCCACCTACATAAAATTTCAGGAACAAAAAAACCACACCATAGAATTTCAGGGGAAAAAAAAAAAAACCACACCAAATAACGGATGCCTATATAAAATTTCAAAAAAAAAAAAAGAAGACCATACCATGTTTCTTCCAATCAAGCTAAGAGGACAGTTATTAATTATCTCGCATAACAATATATCTATGTATTATTTAAACCCCTACCTATATCGGAAAATCGCCGGTATTCTCATTATTTTGTAGTAAATTGCTACCTATTCTTGATTTTTTTTTTTTTTTGTAATGGAATTTAACTAGTTTTGACAAATTTTTAAAAGTACTTTTACATAAAAGTTAAAGTTGAAAAATCAGAAGCATCAAATTAGAACTTTTGACAAAGGCTTTTAAAAAACTATTTCTATATTATGTCAGAAATTATATTTTTCTTATTTTTTTCTCAAAAAATACTATTCCATAATTTTGAAATTTCAATATTATCCTCAAAACACCTAAAAACGCTATTCCTGAAATATCAAGTCTAACAATCAACACATTTTATTCAATAGCCCTTTCAAATAAAATTCTATTACTAAAAGTTCTACAACCCAACATTTAAAATATCACAACTAGGCCAAACAGAACCTATATCCGTTGAAAATAAATTTTGAAACAAACATTTGAGAATTAAAAAGAAAATTGAATCTAATAACTAATAATTTATCTCTTCTTAAAAAATAAAAAAGAAAAGAAAAGAGCAGGAAGGAAGAATTAACCCTTTTCCGTCGATAACAGGTTCCATACCTTACCTTTGAATAATGGTGTGAATTAAAAGAATTTCCACTAAATTGACAACTTTGATGATGATGATGATCTTTCTTTCAAATTTAGTAACTGACCGACAGATCTTACGAATTGACCCTTATACAATCTCAACTTTGAATGAAGAATGGGAATTTAGAACACTTTAATTAGTGTAATCATTGCATGATGAGGTAAGAGTTATACTGATGGGGAAGAGCACTTCACGAGTAATTAGGGAAGACATGTTTACATCACACATTTAAGTGACTTGATAAGAAATAATCAAGATGTTTATTGCACCATGTGGCCGTGTTATCATTAATCATATTAGAACTATCCATCCCAGTCTAATTAATCTTCATAAAATGACAAAGAGATATATTCAAAGAAATATATTCAATTTATATAGTGGCTTAAAGACAAGCCATAAAGAAAATGAACCATTTTACTAAACTCTTGCAATTCGGTGACTAAGATTCCGTTTGAATTGGTTTTCTTTTCAACAATTTTTTTTTTAGAAGTTAAAAATTTTAATTTCTAAAAAAAAGTTGTATTTGAATTTTTTCAAAGTTTCAGTTTTTTTAAAGTTAAATCAAATAGTTATTGCAAATTTAATGTAACTTTTTCAAGAAAAAAAAAAGTATTTTTTCTTAAAAAAAACTAATTCAAACAGACCCTAAAATCTCCAAAAATGAAAAAGTTGCAAGTACTAAAATCAAGATATACCAACAATACATTTTAATGCTCCATTTGGTATAGAAGCTTTTTAATATAGAAAATTATAGTTGCTTTGAGTTTTTATAAGATATTTGTGATAAGATCTCTTCTTTATAGTTTTAAAAAATAAGACAATACAAGGATAGGTTGATTATATCTTATAAGAATAAATGTATGGTTTATTTTTGAGTTTTTATATAATGTTTGTGATAAGATATCTTATATATTATAAAATAAATAAAAATATTTCTTTTACAATTTCAATAAAAGAAATCTTATAATAAGCGCACTCCAAACACATCATAAGTGCTCCATGTCAAGGAGGAGCGATTAGGAAATTAAACTACCTCTTCCGTAGTAAGGTTTTCTTTTTCTATTTAAAAAAAAAAAAGGAAGAAAGGATATTTGCCTTATGTTGATTATCGTTAGTATCTCCCTTTGAGCTTGTGTACTAGTTTAATTGAGTTTCTGAAAACAACAAGATAAAAAATAGTTTTAGGGCTTCACATAAGATTTCTTCTTTCTTTTACGTTAATAACAAAACAAATTAATACTATGTGAATTGCATGTGACTATAATAAATAAAACTCCCAAAAAGAAACAAATATTTCACCATGATTGAAAGACGATTTACTAATTAAATAATTGAAATTTGATAAACCAATTGCAGAAAAGACATAATAAAAATTCTTTGCTGAAAAATTAGAACAACATAAATAGGAAAAAAGGAAATCCCGAAACAACTCAACGCCATTTTTTGTATTGTTTATGGTTTCCTATTTGAATTTGTAAACAAAAAAACACATCTAATAATACATTATCCATGTTTATCATCGTCTCAAAAGATATTATTGTTTAGAATCCAGTCCCGTGTCCTGGATTGATCGTTTTTGACTTAGTCGGTGTACAGTATAGGGGACGCCCGTGCTGTGCACTCGAGGTTGCCAGTTAGTGGTTGGGTTCTGCTGAGTGTACTGGTGATCGGGCTTGTCAATGGAATTTCTCTTGTTACCAAAAAAAAAAAAGGAAAAAAAAAACCTAGTTGTCCATGGATATGCATGAATATTTTTCCTAATTCTCGGTTCTTACATTGGTTGAGGATGTTCACATCGTCACCCTAGAATATGCCGTTATAAACATGCGCTCGATTATAAATTCCTATATTTTTTTTCACAAATTAAAATCCCACTTTATGACTAACTAGAAGATGATAACGATCGACAAATCCCACTTCAGACATTAATTATAAGAGGTGATAACCTAATTAGCCAAAATGGCAACAATATTGTATTGATGATCACCTAGTTTAATTAATTAGGTACTTAATTTTTGCAAATTCTATCCTACTAAAAGCCTAACACACACATACATTGGCACCAAATTAATGGAGTCTAGTTTGTGCTAAAATAAATATTGTTCCCAGTAATCGTTCTATCTAGAGAAACAAATCGAATGAATTCAAAGCCCGTTACAATCAGTGGAAATTGACGACAACCTCATCCCTAGTAATTTTCACATACATTCTACTTTCCCAATCTCAATCAAAGTCAGTTATAGTGATCAAAAGACAATGCAACGATGAGTAAAATCTCTTGAGCCGAAATGTGCACAGGAACGTATGAGTACTGGGAGGCGAGATTTTCATCAAAGGGCCTCCAGAAAATAGTCCCAGTCAAAACTCAAAAAGTACCTGTCGAATCAAGAACACGCATCGCGTAGAAGGAATTAAGGAAACAATCTTCTTGAAGAGTGGCTTTTCCTTCTTCTTCTTCCGTTTTTCATAAAATTAATCATGAGCCAACTTTTTGACCCCAAAAAAAGGAAGATCATGAACCAACTTGACGGAGAAAAGTCATTTTGGGAGAATGTACACATTATGTTTTTTTACTCGCTACGTAATTCAGAGTAGCAAAATGAACGTTTTTTTATCATGACAATGAAATTAAAGACTCCTTCCTATATTCAAAAGGAGTCGATTTCAAGAAAAGCAATCTTAGAGACGAATTCAAGATTTTTATTCACCAAGCTAAAAGCACAGAACTCAACGTTCATATCTGTATAATTTCTTCTAATGGAGGCTGAATAGATTTTCCAGTCTAAAAATACCTTAAATATATACAAATTTTGTAAGGAAGAAAAAAAAAGAAAAAAGGGCTGATCAGTCATGTTATACTTGCCTTGACCTGCCATGCCTTGGTGCCGATGGTGTCTTGGCATTGCGAGGCGCAATGCTCGTAGTAATCAAATTCATCGCTAAATTTCAAGAATAATAACACGACACTTGTAAAATTGTGAAACTAAAAACTCCAAAGATATCGAGGCTAAAAAAAATTCCAAAAGGGAGTGATTACAAAGTCTCGAATAATGTAAAAATTCGTAAGTTTGAAACCACCAACTGCAATGTCAAAGAATGCAATTGAAGAGTTCTACATGCATGCTCCCAAAGTTCACCAGATAATAGTGACCCTCGTGGGGCACGGTTTCCCTTTCAACGGTCAAGCATTATTGTGTCAAATCAAAAGAAGATATGAGACGTGGTAAGAAAATCTAGATATGAGAGGTGGTAAGAAAATCTAACTCTATGTATTAAAGTATAAATATGTGTACCGGGGGATCCTATAAAGACTTTGAGACTTAGTGAATGAGAAATAATAAATACACACACAAAAAAAAAATTAATAATAATAGTACAAATTGTAGGTTATTGATTCGATTGCATCGATTATAAAATGTGATCAATAGTTTACTTTTGTAGGACTAGTTATCGAATTTTAGCTGGTGTATATATTTATCCATATTGATGAAATTTTTTAGTTGAGAAGAAATGTCTTGAAGATTTCTTTTAAATTAGAACACATGGAAACGATATCTGAATGATATGTCAGTTACATTATATATATGTGTGTGTTAATTTATTCTATCATTGTATTACAGGATAGGAAATATATAGTATGATTCATTTCAATTAAGCAATATTATTTCTTAGATTTTACTTTTTTAATAAACAAAAATAAATTGACAAACTTAACATATTGATTAAGATTTTAAAAGTGACAAAAGTATATAATATATTGATTGATGTAAACCCAGAGTATGAAAGTAATCAGATTACAATTTTTTATTTTTCATTTAAATTTTTTTCTTAAACATGGATTTCGTTGTTGTTTAAATATCTCCTTACTCAAAGGGAAACTTTTTGAAAATGTGGCCTTCACATTGATTTGTTGTTATTGCAATCTCCATGCCTTCTCTTTTCCAACGTGCAATCACGCATGTTGTAGCTTTTTATTAGTTTGAATTAGAGAAAAAGATGATTTACACTCAAATTTTGACATGAGTGTTCTACAAGATTAAAGGTAAAAACAAAGGGAAAAAAAAAACACAATAAGAAATGAAAACGAAAATGAAATTGCAATTAGACTGTTATTGTGTGCCATGAACAGTGAACTATATCTATAATATTACTAGTACTGGCACTCTAAACCGGTGCACATACATCTTTCGAAACTTCCACTTATTCTATTTTCTTATTGCTATGTGTCATCTGAAGCAGATATGCGCTGATAGTTTTAAGGCTTTGTGTATATACTTTTTGCTTATGTGCCTAAACATATCCACTGTTAGGATATTCATAAGGTTTTGATTTTGCTTTTACAAAATTATTGAAAATTATATGTTGATTGTAGAATAATTTAAATATCTCTGTTATAGTGAAATAACAAATAATATTTTGAAGCTCTTTGATGGAATTATACGTGAAGACATTTTTCTCCAAATATGTCGAATTAACACTATAATAATTGAGGTCAAGTTAATTATGATCAATTATGTCTTCTTTTATGTTATCTATTAAATATTTTTAATTATGCACTTCAATATATTAAAGTTTATATCCCATCCCGTGCATATTGCATTGATCGAACACTAGCTAGTATGTTTTGATGGTAGTATACCTATCAACTAACAATATCTATAAATTAGTTCTGTAGTATTACGTAACGAAGACACTTGCAGCTTAAACACGGTGCTTGTCCATTTATGATGTTACTATCTGATTTACACAGTTTTTTTAACGTAATGTTTATCAATTTGCAAAATTTGTCCGATTATGTGAGGTATCTTTCTAATGCTTTGAGGGAGAGAAAAAAAAAAGAAGAAAAATTATATAAAAAGGGTTGTTCACCGGCTGAGATAGTAGGCGAAAGAACAGGGGAATCGTTGTCATCCTTTCAACTGTAACATAAAATAGACCAAAATGAATAAACTAAAGACTTATTAACACTAGTATTAAATTAAAATTAAAAAAAAGAATTTAACATAAATTAAAACACAGACAACGAAATGCCACACATGCACACGTCATCATCATCTTAATAGCCCCAACCAGCCTAAGGTTTATATTCTTGGCTTCTTCAGCTTCTCAGAGCATAACACTTTGCTCAATCTCTCTCTCCCCTCTCTTTCTCTCTCTCCATCTCAAGAATATATACACACACACATATATATATATATATATCTGCTAAACTGAATCATCTCTGCAATATTCTTGTACACACGCTGTGCACACCAAAAACCCACCATTGATATTGCTTGAGAAAAGCTCTGATGATACTAAAACAACAGTGGTACTATCAATGCGGGCATTAGCAGCATCAGCAGATCAGCTATCAGCAGCTGAAGAATGGTGGAAAAGATCAGATCATCACCATATCAGATAATGCTTTGTTAAACCAATCAGTTGTTTGATTTTTTCACAACTTTTCAAATCTTTAACCCATTACCCATCATCAGCCTTTCACAGACAAAAGCCAACAATTTCACACACACCACACACACTGAAAAGCAAAAAAAAGAGAAGAAAAGAAGAAGAAGAAGGGGCAAAAATTAGCTTTTCCGTTGTTTTTTTTTTTTTTGTACTCTGCCCAGGTACCACTACTACCGCCACTACTTGTACCTTCTCGATATATACAAACACACACACACACATATATATGTATATATATGTATGTGTCTCATGTATTCCGTATGGTATGTGCATAATATGCGTAGAAACAATACCACAACAACCTTAGCTTAAAATCTGCCCCTAATACGCATCACTAGCTATTTTCTATCTATAAAAAAACACAAAAGAAAAAAAAATCGAAGAAGAAAAACAGAGAAGAAAAAGAAAAAGAATCTTTTTTGCTTTTTTCCTTATGAGAAGATTTTCGTTTTCGTTTTCGTTTTCTCCGAAATTTTACTACAACCTAAACATCACCCGCAAAAGCATTTTCTCTTTATTCTTAAACCCCACTAACTATTGGGCACACCACCATACTCACACAATGGCCCCCACCACCACCGCCAATAACAATATCCCCCACCACCAAAACCACCACTGTCTCCGCCGACGGCAGCAGAAGATTGTCGTCATTATGGGTGCCACGGGGTCAGGCAAATCGAAGCTCTCGATCGACTTGGCCACGCGCTTTTTCCCTTCGGAGATAATCAACTCAGACAAGATACAAATGTATCGAGGGCTTGATATTACTACCAACAAAATGCCAATGCATGAGCGCAAAGGCGTGCCACATCATCTCCTTGGCGAGTTTCAACCCACTGAGTTGACCCCCGAGTTCACTTCCTCCGCGTTCCGATCACGCGCTGCCGAGACCATCTACCAGATCATTTCCCGGCGTAAGCTTCCTCTCATCGTCGGCGGGTCCAACTCGTTCATCTACGCCCTTCTCGCGAAACGATTCAACCCCGAGGTCGACGTGTTCAGCGAGTCCAACTCGGTTGACTCTGTCTGCAAACAGCTTCGTTACAGGTGCTGCTTTATCTGGGTGGATGTTGCTCTGCCCGTTTTGAATGAGTACCTAGTGAAGCGAGTCGATGACATGCTTGACTCGGGAATGTTCGAAGAGCTGGCCCAGTTCTTCGCCTCCGAGTCTTGTGACTCAGTGAGCCAATCCGGGTTGCTGAAGGCAATTGGCGTGCCCGAGTTCGAAAAATATTTCAAAAAGTTCAACAAAGGCCGTAGGATGATCAAGGATGGCGCTGAGGTGGCAGCGTATGAGGAGGCAGTGACGAAGATCAAGGAGAACACGTGTCAGCTAGCCAAGAGGCAGTTAGAGAAGATCCAACGGTTAGAAGACGCTGGGTGGGACCTACTCAAGGTAGATGCCACGGAGGCATTCAGGGCGGCTATGACTAGAAATAAAAAAGCCATGGACAACAACGGCTACAACAAAAATGGTGGCGGGGTGACGGCAGACGCCGGCAAGGTGACGTCTTCGCCAGATGCCATTTGGGAGACACAAGTGGTGGAACCAAGCATGAAGATTGTGAAGCACTTTTTGACGGAGTAGGTTTTCCAGCTTTTTCCAGCTCTTCAACAAAAAAAATTTCTCTCTCTCTCTCTCTCTCTCCCCCCCCCCCCCCAATTTTCTTTCTTTTTTGCATTTTCCCTTTTTTTTAAAAAAAAAATTTTGGTTAGAGGTTCAGGTTCTCTCCCTCTTTCTCTCTTCTTCTTCTTCTCTTTTGTTCTTTTTTTTTTTATGTTTTTCATTTTCCAAATTTTGTGTAAAAGTTTTTACACTTTAATTGGTTGGGGCGGGGTGGGGTGCGGGGTTGTTGGGGCGACCAATTTTGGAGCATGAGGGCGCCTTTGACTGCTTGGGTGATGCATGGTTGCTGGCTTGTAAGTGGGCCGAGATTTGGGCTTTCGGAGAATGTTCATTGCTAACTTTTATAAATACACATTGCCAAAAAAGAAAAAAAAAAAAGGAATGAGAAGGAACAAAAAAGAGAAGTACATATTTTGTTGCTCCTCTCTTCTTCTACGTTTTTATTAAATGGATAAATTGCAGCAGTTTTGTATTCATATTGTCAACTCTTTCTTTTGGTTTTTAGACTAGTAAAGAAAAAAAGAATCCGCATTTTTGTTAATGTTGTTGGAGTATTTGGGGTTCGGGCACTTTCGTTTTTAGCGACACTTAACAATGATAATGTTCGACGCTTATGTGTGTCAACAAATTAAAAAAAAAAAAAGGAGAATTTTCTAGACATTAATCAATTGGATGCATTACATAATGATTTTGTCAATGTACTCACTCATTGTTGCATAGCCAAGTGTATGTACAGTTGGCTGGTAACATTTGGGTAATCTTTTGAGCAAATGCACGTCGAGATTCAATTCCACGGCTGCTCCATAGAGGCCAGAGAGTAAGATATTGGGTTATATTGGCCCAAGAATGCCAAATTTAAGTGATTATTCAAGCCAATAAGTCACTAAGTTATATTGACACCTTTGCTGACTTGGGTGACACAAAATGAATAAGTACCAATGGTGAACAAGCAATCAATGGTGTTGGCTCTGAATTGTTGTTCGAATTTGTATCTTCATATGTTACGAGAAAATTTTAATTTCTTGATATGTCAAATCCCATTTATGTCCTTGAGGAGTAAGCAGAGTGTCCAGAGGCCCCCCTGTATAGCAATTCTGTTTGTCATGTTTTACGGTTGATGCGATTTTGAATTGCAGTACCTATTTTGCCCTTCCTCCTCCTCCTCCTCCCCCAAACAAGTAGTTACATCATCTAAGCTCACTTTTAGCTCAATATTTAATGCCTAAACTATTTTCTGATGGGTCTATACCAGTTTAGCTAAAATGGAGTGGATGTTGGGATTTAGTCCAAGGATTTATATGTGAGTGTGTGATCTGGTGGTTGAGGTATTTCGGTTAATGATATCAAATAAATTTCAATAAAATACATTGGATCATATAGTTTATTTAAAGTATACTAGATTCCTATTATTTTAAATCTTTTTTTTGGCACGCCGGAGGTCTCGACTTTCCTCTTCTAAAACAAACAATTATAAGTCCTTGAAAATAAAGACGGATGTTATGTTTTGAAAAACAAAAAGACATTATAAGTGAATGTCAAAAAATAAAAAAGGATCATGAAATATTTTTGATAATATAACAGAATTTAGAATAAGTAATACGAGAGATCTCTTAATATAAGAAGAGGGAATGTAATGTTTTTCACCCAATAACTTTGGAACGAACTTCTGGACTTCTGAACGACATAAAAAGGATCTTTGACCACAAAAAAAAAAAAAAGAAGAAGAAAGGAAAAACGACATAAAAAGGATCTTCCCTATTTCGATTGCTGACACATAGCCCGAAAAGTTCAATAACTTTACAAATAGTAGAATGAACGGAAAACCTTGGCAAAATATGGGTCCCACAAAGGGCTGTTCATTAAATTGTGACATCTATGTGTAAAAAGCGGGTTATTTTTATTTTTAATCTTATTTTTTAATTTACTTCAAAAAAATAGTTCAGTTTTAAGAGGAGTTATAAAAGTAGACTTTTCGAAGTTCAGAAGCCCGATCACGAATGATGAAAACTCGATATCGGACTTCGAAAGTTCGAAAATATTTTCGAATAACGGAACTTCAATATCGAACTTCAAAAGTTCGAAATTATCAACAGTAACAACTTCTAACTTATGAAGTTCGAAAATAAGGTGCTAGGGTTTGCAGGATTCCTTCTGTGACGATGTTGCGACGATGTGACGGAGGGCAGAAAATAATATTAGAAGGGAAACAATAATATCGTGTTTCGAACTTTAGAAGTTCGAGTTTACAAGATTCTGACGTGATCGAGGGCAGAGCAGAGCAGAGAAAAAAATTTTTGTTAGAGATGTCCTTTTTCAAACTTTTGAAGTTCGAAGTTTTGAAAAATTTGAACTTTCGAAGTTCGAAGTTTTGAAAAATTTGAACTTTCGAAGTTCGAATTTTTCGCACTTTCGAACTTCTGACGTGCGATTTTGTTGTTTCGAGTTTTTAAAATTCGAGTTAGGTTATAAGTCGAAACTCAAAAGTTTAAAATCCGAATTTTTAAGTTCGAATTTGTTACTATATAATGCACACCCCACTTCTCCATTCATCATCTCGTTCCAAAATCACTAAACCTACACACGTTCACACGATAAGTCACATCATGTAGCATTTTCAAAATTTGGATTTGCTGCTATACCACTAACCACTCCACTTCCCTCCCTTCTGCAACTCATTCACATCTAAGTCACGTTATACATTTTTTTTTCACCCAAAAAGATGAATGCAAATGTTGATGCAGTTAACGTATATTTATATTACGGTGGCAACAAAATTGAAACAGATGATGGGCTCGACTATATAGGTCCAAACTTACCACGTAAAATAAAAATTTTTCCCGGAACGACATACTATCAGTTTGTATCTCGTATATTCAAGAAGCTCCAATTGCGGCCTACTATCGATAGAGTTGAGTTGTGTTATCGTGATCCCAAATGGGACACAAACCTACAACAAATATATTATTACCACAGTGGCATTAAGGATGACGAAGATGTACAGGACATGTACGAAACAGCTTGCATGGATATGAATAGGAGATGTGCGCACGTTGTCATAGACGTGCAAAGTGATGTCGTGTTCAATCCACAGCCTTCAAATGAAGAAGCAACAATACAAGAAGTTGTTGGTGATTTGCCATATTTGAATGTGGAACCACCTTATTATGTCAATGTGGAAGTCAACATTCTAACCATAATGGCAGGGTTTGCCATATTTTCTCTTTCTCCACCGCCATGCCCCACATTTGAAGTTGGAGGACCCTCTCAAGTTAGTGACATTCGGGAGATGTTCGAGGTGGGATTAGATTCTATTTTATCTGAACCGGAAGAAGTAGATGAGGACGTCCAGTTAAACGAGGAGGAAGATGTTGTGTCAGTAGAAAGTTTAATCTACGAAAACGAAGAGGTTGATGTGGGGCCAGGCAATAGCGAAGAGCTGGAGTCAGATCTAGAGGAGGAAGAACCAGTAGCTTTCCACACAGCTAGGACAGAGTATTACATCACTTCAAATGAGCCTCCAATGGAGAGACCAATGTGGGACGAGAGACGGATGGAGTTGGCCAAACACATGGTGTTCCCGAAAAAGGTTGATCTTATACGGGTCCAACAAAACGTGATCAAACATAAACGAGAATACAGGGTGGTGAAGTCGAATAAGTCCTTGTGGGACATACGTTGCTACGAATCAAGCAATCCTAGGACACCATGCAAGTGGAAGGTTCTGCAGTAAAAAAATGCACACACAAGATGTTCAAGATTACGAGGTACCAAAGCATGCATATTTGCATGGGAGATAAATGCGGGCCAAACCATAGAAATCTAATATCTGGTCTGGTCAGCTACATGGTTAGGCATTTTGTTGCAGAAAAGCCTAATTTCGAGGTACGTCTTGTCCAAGCCCACGTAAAGAAGACTTTAAATGTTGATATAACATACGGGAAAGCTTGGCGTGGTAAGAATAAGGCAATTCAACTAGTTTTTGGAGACTGGGACATGTCATACAAGATGCTGCCGCGCTTTTTTGCCGCCGAAATTGCAAATAATCCGGGAACCGTTGTCCACTACAAGTTCACCCAGGGTTCAACTGAAACAGAAAAAATTTTCCACTATGTTTTTTGGGCTTTTGGTCCGTGCATCATGGCATGGAGGCACTGTCGACCT
Organism: Cordia subcordata; assembly: GCA_028554755.1. NCBI lineage: Eukaryota > Viridiplantae > Streptophyta > Magnoliopsida > Boraginales > Cordiaceae > Cordia > Cordia subcordata. Next base: position 8,757,760 of record JAPTOF010000020.1, read on the forward strand.
GTACTCTTGTTGGACGGAACACATCAGCATGGGAAGTACAAGGGCCACCCGCTTGTCGCCTTAGCGACAGATGCCAACGACCATGTATTACCATTGGCATTTGCCGTTGTCGATGGCAAGAGTACAAATAGTTGGAGGTGGTTCCTGGAGAAGGTAAGTCAGTGTTTTTTAAACGACATGTCAACAGTTTGTATTCATCGATCGACGCAGGAATCGCGGCAGCCATCAATACAATAACATCCGACGGCCGACTTCAAGTGAAGCATCGCATTTGCTTGAGACATCTAAAAAGCAATGTGATGAAAAGATGGCACAACCAATTTACAAAAGACATGTGTTGGATAGCTGGAAAAGAAAGCCAGAAACGGAAGCACATCGCCGCCATGGACATTATTCGTAATATCGACCCACAACCCACTGGCGTTGGTACACGGGTGCACCAGATGTTAGGCAACCTCGGTCCAGATTCATGGACATTGAGGCACGATGGGGGTTATAGATGGGGAGTGCTGACAACAAATAATGTTGAATGCTTCAATGGTGTGATTGTCGAGCTGTGGATTGCCCATTACAGCACTAGTAAATAACACTTTTTTAAAGCTAAAGGGATATTTCCATGATAAGTTGGCAAACGCGATGCACATGCATAGAGATGGTCGTATTCTGACGGATTGAGCGAGAGAAAAATATGAAAAGTGGGAGACGTCTTCACACCGGATACGATTGCATGCATTCAAACTAGATGAGTGGTACCAGGTCAATCGAATGCCAGAACGATGGAACGATGTTCCCAACGAACAAGAGGTAGATTGGGTGGGACGAACATGTACATGTGGCAAATGGACAGCCTATCATATGCCATGCTCTCATGCCCAATATGTTGCCCGTTATAGGGGTGGAAACCCTTCAACCATGGTTGATCTTTATTATACGGTAGAGTCATTCGAGGCAACATATAATATGACATTTCAACCCCTTGGACATGAATTTTACTGGCCTCCAGGACCCAGTTGGACGTTACTCCCGAATGCTTTACGAGTGCGCGACAGAAGACGTGGGCGGGAAAGAGCTCGGCGTATACCAAACGAGATGGACAATTCCGACCAAGTAGGCAGAAGAAAGTATGGTTATTGCCGTAACCCTGGGCATATTGCACCAAATTTCCCCCTAAGAATAGATACGTAGCTTCGAATGGTTATCATGAAGTTGTAGCATGTGAAGCTAATTGGTCTTTTCCACTATGGTGTGTAATGTTTTCAATAAAAGATATTGTCAAATCTTTCCATCTCAAAATATTGTCAACATCAACACAATTTATATCGAGACATGATAATAAGTACGAAAAAACAATGAAAAATGAAAGTTCAATTACATAGAATTACTAAAATAAGTTTGAAATGTAAAATGTTTATTCAGCTACATCAATACTGAGAAGGCGTGTAATAATCGGACCTCCGACCCCTGCTGGTCCGGTCGGGTAAAACGCGTGACGGTGGATGCGGTGACTGTGTGGGTCTACGAGTATGATGCAGTAGATGGTCCTCCTCGAGCACCAGCTCAGCAGTTTGATCATCTATCAGATAATCACTGGTAGATAACGGCCCTGCGATGGCGTGTTTGAGTCTTTGGGCTCCTGATGTGACGGACCGCCATACTCAAACTGGCTAAACCTACCATGGTGTGGCGGTATGTATGAAGTGCTGGGATCGATCCACGGACCGCCATACACGAACTGGCTAAACCTACCAGGCTGTAGCGGTATGTACGAAGTGCTGGGCTCCTGAGTGGGATGATGATAACGGCCCCGCTGTCCCGACCGATGTAACGTTTGTGGAGGCGGTTGCAGACGTTGGACGTCATACATGGCTGTCGTGTCGTCTAACAGGTGCTCATGCTGGGTCTGCTGAAGTACGGCTTGGCCTCTGATATGCAGGACCTGCAGATGACTCACCATAAAATCAAGAGTAGCCGCATCTACTCGTAAGTCTCCCGTCTCGTACTGCCGTATAATACTCCCACTGTGGTTAACCACATGCTGAGCGTATACCGCCTAAAGAAAAATTTACGGGTACTGTCAATAGGTATTGCATCAATGCATACTAAATTCAAATTTATGGGAAAACATTCATATTGCACTAACGATCGTTTCATCGTGGGCCGACGCAACATAGCCGTCGTCTGTATGACCAGTCCGAGGGTGTCCAGCATGTAGTATGGTTATCCCTCGGTTCTATCTCATATACGCCCTCAAAGCCCCAGGATCGGGAAAGTCCTCTAACTCCGTCGCCACAACAGTGTTTTCCCAATTAACCCACATGTCGACTGTCGAATTATTTTGTTCGGCTGTAATCTTCTCTTTCCCGTCCCGGTGCTTCTGCCACGCTAGTGGATTAACGGGAATCGTCTGCCGCATGCTGAACTGTCGAAGTACCCGATCAGGACGGTGCCACTCAACCCGCCTACCAACAATGAGGGGTACACATGCTCACCGCGCTTCCGCATTTTGCAAACAATACTGTGGCAAACCACCCATTGCATGCTCGAATGGCTGCCAAATAAACTGGGAACACAACAATAACGGCAAATTAGTTTATAAAACAAACAACGTAAATTAACAAGGGAGAGTAATAAATGTGAGATGTAAATTTTTTCAAACCTCGCTGGGTTGCAAATGGTCAATCATGTCCCGCGCCTCGGTCAAACCAGCCCGGCCCGCAACCCACTTCAGATCCTTCCTCGCAAATAACATGTAGTCGCGTGGTGGGCCTGGCAACGAGAAATCAGGGTGAACAGCATGCCCATCCCTCTGATGGTGCCTATCCGTCTGCTCACACAGTGTTGGCCTAAAAGCCGTGAGACTGTCCCAAGCAAAAAACTGCATTGTACAAGATAATTATATTATAAGTAATAATACGTCTTCAAATATCATTAACAACAATGAGATGATTAAGTGCGCTACCTAAATGAGCATGACAGCCCCGCACATGCCTCTACAATCACGGCAACAAGCCTTACAAAGCCATTTATACAGATGCGTTAGGCATGCTACCCCCCAATTATATTCACTGATATGATCAAAGTCAATCAAAAAGTCTAACCAATGTAATGATAATTTATTTCTTGTCGTATCAGTGAACATATGGGTGCCAAATAACAAAAAAATCCACAAACGGGCCCGCCGTTCCGCTTCCTCCACCTCAGGATTCTCCGGAGTGCCTTGGGCTACGTACAATTCCCTTAGATGGGGTATGTTAATCGAATTTCCACTAATTTTGTCCAAAGATACATATACCCCATATACTGATGAATACGTGTCCGCCACTCTTTCGGAGTTCGACTAGTATCGTCGAGCACCGGGACAACCTGACCAACAATCGGTAATCCCCAATATATAGCGACATCCTGGAGTGTGATTGTGGCCTCACCTACAGGCAAATGAAATGTATGCGTCTCTGGTCACCACCTCTCAATCAAGGCAGTAATAAGAGGATTGTCAACCTGATGGAAGCGCGCCGCATAACATTAGAGGTGGCAAAACGGGTTGAGACTCGCAGGTCGACCCGCCTAACTCGTCAAAAAATAAGGTTAGGGTTGATGATTTAGTGACCCGCCAAATAAACGGGTCAACCCGACCCAACCTGCCAAATTGTCGGGTCGGGTTGGGTCAACCCGCGGGTGACCCATGAACCTGCCAAAATGACCCACATAACCCGCCAACCAGCCAAAATGACCCGCCGACCCGCCAAACGTGCAAAAACGACCCATGAACCCGCCTAACCCACATAACCCGCCAAAGCGACCCGTAAACCCGTCAAAAATGACCCGCGAACCCGCCAAAACGACCCGCATAACCCGCTATAATAACCCACCTAACCCACCAACCCATTAGGGTCGGGTTAGGGTTTAAAACCCCTGACCCGTTTATTAAACGGGTCAACCCGACCCAACCCGCCAACCAGCCGAACCCGTCGTAAACGGGTCGGGTTGACCCGCGGGTACCCGTTTGCCACTTCTACATAACATCCAAAAAATCTGGCTCTCAATAAAGCCGTCTGCACCGCAGGATGCTCCGTCCATAGGAATAACTTTCAGTCACTCCTATAAATCTTGTGTTCCTCTAACTGATGGGGTGACGACAAATAATTCACCCGGTGGTCATAGTAATAGCATAACACTGAACTATCGCTAGGAGCTGGTCTATGAGCCATAGATCCTACAAGCATTAAGTAAATTAAAAAAAATGTAAAAGTACTAATTATTACTAATTAGTTTAGAACTGCAACTTTAATATTTAACTAATTTTGCTAACTTTGTAAAATTCATAATATTTTAATTTTTCTACATTCATACTAATTAAAATTACAGTGATTAATACATCCCATCATCATAAAAATATTAATATTTCAAATAATAAATCAACATATAATTAACATATAAAATAAACCAACATGATTAATATTCCATTAAAATAAACACTAGTCTAATTTTGAAATTTAATGTATTAAGCAACATATAATTAACATATAAAATAAACCAACACGATTAATATTCCACTAAAATAAACAATAATCTAATTTTCAAATTAAAGTTGCACAACAAATAAAATTAATACTGCTTAACATTATCTAAACGTCAAAAAATTTATTACTAATTACTTTAGAACTACAACTTTAATATTGAACAAATATATCACTTCATCTTAAAATTACTAATAATGAACATAATTAATCCTAAAACTCCACTAAAACCCTAACTTCAGTTACTTACTATATGCCCTACAACTTTAATTTTCTCATTTCTTAAATTTTATATTATATAAAATTTATAAAAATTCATATTAAATACTTTAGAACTACAACTTTTATACTTAATTAATACATAACGTCATCTTAAATTGACTAATAATTAACATAATTAATCCTAAAATTCCACTAAAACCCTTAAACGCCACTAAAGCCCTAAAACTCCATATGATTAATTGAATAATTATAAATTCACACTAATTATATGTCAACTGATTATATGCACACAAATTATATACACAATGATTAATACATCCCATCATCATAAAATGATTAATATTCCAAAAATAAATCAACATATAATTAACATATAAATTAAACCAAAAAAATTAATATTCCACTAAACTAAACAATAGTCTAATTTTAAAATTTAACGTATTAAGCAACATATAATTAACATATAAAATAAACCAATATGATTAATATTCCACTAAACTAAACAACAATCTAATTTTCAAATTAAACGTAGGCAACATGTAATTAACATATAATTTCGAAATTTAACATCATATAAATTAAACAAACAAACACATTAAAACATATAAATTCGGTACCAAAAAAAAAAAGAGAAAACTTACAAGATTTAGGCAAAATCCTAGGATATGAAAAATTTGTACTAAATTTTTGAGTTGGGTGGGAGAAAAATGAGAGAGGGATCAGAGAGCACTGGAGAGAGCCAAAGAGGTGAGATTTCGGATGGAAGAGGAGGATTTGGGCCGGGGGTTTAAATACTAGAGGAGTCGAACTTTAGAAGTTCGATATCGATGAACAAAAGCTAGATTTCGAACTTCTGAAGTTCGAGTATACAAGATTATCGAACTTCTGAAGTTCGATTTTATGTATTTCGAATTTCAGAAATTCGACATCGAGTTTCGAGATTCTGCTTTAATGCCCTGTCTGTTACGTGCAGCGATACTTACTCCGAGACGCGCCCATTCGAACTTTCAAATTTCGAAAACGGCCAGCTGCCTTATGGGGTTTCCGAGGAGTTGAACTTCAGAAGTTCGACATCAAGGAGCAAAAGCTAGTTTTCGAACTTCTGAAGTTCGAGTATATAGGTATTCGAACTTTTGAAGTTCGATTTTATGTATTTCGAATTTCAGAATTTCGACATTGAGTTTCGAGATTCTGCTTTAATGCCCTGACTGTTACGTGCAGCGATAGTGACTCCGAGACGCGCGCATTCGAACTTTCAAATTTCGAAAACGGCCAGCTTGCTTATCCGGTTTTCGAGATCCACGCAGTCGAACTTCAGAAGTTCGAGTCCGAGCTTTTGAATTTCGAATTCTTAGTTGAACTTCAGAAGTTCGATATCTCATATTATAATTTCGTTTTTTTTCCTTGACGTAGTCGAACTTTATAAGTTCGAAAAGTCTACTTTTGCAACTCCCCTCAAAACTGGGTTATTTTTGGAAGCAAATTAAAAAATAGGGTTAAAAATAAAAATTCTCCGTAAAAAGCCGATGATTGTGGTCCTATCTTTTGCGTATTCCTAGTTGTTCTCTTCACCTTAAACGGGGCTCAAACTCCCCAAGGAATTGTCAATTCAGAAGACAGACATCAATGGGAGTATCTAGCTAGCTCCCATACAGGTTGGCCCTTGAGCAATTAAATTTATAGGAATTGCAACATCACAAATTATTGATATTGTTATAATAAATGATCATAGAGTTGACTGCTATAAATTTTCTTACAACGTTAGAATGTTGTAAGAAATCTGTACTCAATTAATATGTTATATTAAGCTATATATGTTTTTATACCGTACCCAAAATGAGTAATATATGATAGAGGTGAAAAATTGGAAATGTCCAAATGTTGAATAGGATGGTTAGATACTGATTTGTTATTGTTGGGAAATTCGGGGTGTTTGGAACGAAAAAAAACAAAATAGAGAAATATGTAAAATACGATGGACACAATATTTTTAACGTAGTTCGGCTTTCGGCCTACGTCTACGGGCAAATAAGAAAATTTCACTATGATAAGAACGAATACAACGCATAGAGAGAAGGCTTGGGCCTGGGGGTCCTCGCCCCTCACACTTTCCTCACCCTCAAGGTCATTCGCTCTCTATCTCACATCTTTATCTCTCTGTCTCACTTCAATACAATTGGTAAAGCCTCTATTTATAGAATATAAATAACAATAAATATGGCAGTACTATGAATATGATAGTACTCCAAAATATGATAAATCTAGAGATATGGTAGAAAACAAAAAAGGCAGGACTCTTAATTTGGGCAAAACTAGGATTCATATGGCCCATATCCCTAAACCCATTCAGAATACGGGCCACTCTTTACAAATCTCCATCTTGGACCGTATTCTCTCCTCATCAACAACCTCGAATTCCTCTTGCTCCAATTTCCATCTGCTCCACGATAGGCCTACTGCCATGCATTGCCCATACCTCCCATGTCCCTACCCATCTACTAGAATTTGTTTCGGCAGTATCTCCTTTGATCTCTCGTGATCACCTGAAGATCGAACCAACATCTGTAATGCTCTATAGCCATTTAAGAACTCCTCTGAGCGCTTACAGCATCCTCAATTACTAACACTTCCATTGTTCCATCTCTTCCTCAAATTCGTGTACGTGAATAACACCATCTTCACTTGCAGTACCAACTCATTAAATCTCACTAGGGCTAGGACCTTAATCTCACCATGGAAGCCTCAGCGATGCACACTTGTCCTTCCTGGACACAGCATCAGCTTTTAATGCAAATCCTAGAGATCCTTTGACTCATTCTTTCATCATTTAGTGCACTATCACATCCACGAGACTCGCCCATCTCAATCTGTTGAGTCAACCTGATTTAACTACCTTTAGCTATCTCCTAGAGCACTCTCTGAGCTTTTGCAGCAAGCTCTACCTGCTCCATTGCACCGTAGTTCAAATCAATCCCAAGATATACCTCACCGTGTACCTCCAATTACTGAGTCACACAAACTGCTCCACTTGCTACTTCAAGGAACTCTTGAGCCATCCAACTCCACCTGTTCCACTATTCCATGATTTTCACTCAGTTACTACTTCTCAGTCTCACTTGTTAGCCCCCACATGTCTCTACTAAAATCCCTTGGAGACTCGTTCTTTGAACACCACAGCGAAAAACCTCGTCCTCCACACATATTATTTTCTGCCTCTAGCTTACCGTCCTCTAAGAGAACAAAGCAACACATCAGCAAGATAACCACACTGATACGTACCTCCAGGCGCTAAGGATGGAGATTGAATCATCTAGTAGCATACCTCAGTCTCCAATTTTTGACTCATGCCAATAACAAGAAAGTTCCAAGTTTCTCTAGAAGAGTTCATCCAACTCTTCCCACAAATCTTCCAACCTATGTCCTTTTTGAGACATGTACCACTTTTCACTCGATACGTTGTTGGAATGCTCATCGTCTTTATAAGTACACCCCGATCACTTCATAAATTTGCATCTAAGTGATCATTACCTCTAAAAGGAATTCACATGACCGCTTCATTAAACTAGACCTCAATCTGCTTGTCAAGACACATACTCACCACACATGAGCCTTTTTGTCTTCTCCACAATGCAGCACCCACTAGTTCCTCACAGTCAATCATTCTCCTACACGTGGCCCATACCGCCACAAGAGTGTACTGTCATCATTACTTCTTCTCGATGCAATCACTAAAACTCATGATCGTACTCATCTAAAAAGACCACACAAATGTCTATCCATCAATCTCTCGACATCCACACTACTCCACAAGTCGAAAACATCTTCGTTCACTTTAAAACACACACAACCACTCGGAATTTGGCCAAACAAACTACAAATTCAGACTCAACATGTCAAAAAACCTTTGGCAACCCCTGGTCAACTCTGGTCAACACCTGGTCAAAGTCAAATCCTAGGTCAAAATCGACAAAATCCCAAAATTACGAACTTGGAAGTTACATTATGCCAAACGAAGCTCAAAATCGAATTCTACGCATTGAAAATTGTTGGATAAGTTCTCAACTCTGTTTGGGTCTAGTTAATCCTCCGTCAAAAAGGCTCAAAGACTGGTCAAAACCTGGTCAACGCATTCACACTGAAATCTCTTATATGCACAGCACATCAAGTCAACAGCTTACCTGAACTGATCTATACACCAGATCTACAGTCAGATCACTCGAGTGCACAAATCCATCAAAGCCAGTTACGCACAAGATCATGCTCTACCTTGATCAACTAATACCAAGATCCATCAGTCGTAAACGCGAGCTCACCAAAAAATTATGCACTGTGAAACACATAAGCCTACCTATGGTCATCTTCACCTATCCTTCGACCCAAATAACCCAGCGACCCACGAGTACCTAAGCAGCTTCATTCCGTAGCCGCCACCACCATCTTTATCTAACATCGACACAATCCACGTGCTTCAATTTGCTGCTTAATCAACAACCACCGTCCACCGTGACTCTTGGACATTTTTTGGCCTGAGTAACGGATGAAGGCAACTGTTTGATCCGATGTCATGATAACATCATCATCACTAAAAGTTTGCAAGAGTTGCCGCGTTGTAGTCATCGTTGTTGATGAAAGCCATCAAAGTTGATCATGCGTTTGAGACCAAGATTGGAGCTCGCGTAAGACAATAGAAGATCCCTTGGTAAGAGAGAAAGCTAATGTGACCAACGATACGGAGTTTGAATGTCGAAAATAACACTGATAGGAACTTCAAGTCGATGGCCATAGCTTCGGGCTTTAATGGTGATTTGAGAATTACGGAATCAATCTTGAATTGGATGCACCATTAGAAGCAGAATGTTGAGAGAAAGCTATCAGTAGCGTTGGCTTGCCTTGTAGTAGCTGGAGTCGACCACAGTAAGAGCTTGAATGCGGCGACGTAGAGCTTTAATGATGTAATGTTGTTGACGTGGCATCGATGGCCGTAGTGTACACCATAGAATGCCGACAACCCAAGGAAGCTTTTGGAAGCTTTGGTTTAAGCAACGGAGGCCGCTGCTCAAGGAAGCTTTTAAAAGCTTTGGTTCAAGGAACGGAGGCTGGCACCCCCAGTTCTACAAACCGGGCCCTGATACCAGTTTATTGGGAAATTTGGCGTGTTTGAAACAAAGATAAACAAAATAGAATAAGATGTAAAATACAATGAACACAATATTTTTAACGTGGTTTAAATTTCAACCTATGTCTATAAGCAGACAAAAGAATTTTACTATAATAAGAACAAATACAATGCAAGGAGAGAGGGCTTAGGCCCGCTAAGCCCGTTCTCCTCAACCGCAAGGTCACTCCCTTTCCATTTCACCTCTTTGTCTCTCTGTTCACTCTAATACAATAGGCGTTTATAGAGTATAAGAAATAATAAAAATGACAGTACTACAAATATGATAGTACTCTAAAATATGATAAGACTAGAGATATAGATATAGTAGGAGAATAGAAAAGGCAAAAACCCTAATTGGGTAGAACTAAGATCCATATGACCCATATCTTTAAACTCATTCAAAATACGAGCCACTCCTTGCAATTATGATTATAAAAATTAAAGTTAAATATGTGTCTTCTCGTCACAACTATTATCCTCTTACCCTGGCAGGCGCGGGCAGAATATGTGCCGGCTGCGCTTTATGAAATTTGCAGCTTCAAAGTAAGTTCAAGACGAATTGAAATTAAGGCCTTTGTAGAGTTCAATATGACGAGGAAATTTTTTCAGCTAGCATGGTTCCAACAATTTGCTGATGTCGTTCCCGGCTTTCATACAATATGCACTGTGGAAAAACAATTCTATGCATGTTTAGTTCTTATCACATACATATGGTTTACATAAGCATCTTGATAACTATGAAATTAAAATTATTATCTTCTTGCTATACAGGAGTTAATTCAATGGGGGACCAAAGAAAAAGTAGGAGGATTTGGCAACAGCGTTGTCTTTTTTTATCGTTAAAACAATCAACTAACGAGAAGGAAAAATCATAAATTTGAAGGTCATGTTCATGATGAAACTTAAGAGAAGTCCTCTTGGGATTGGCACGACGGCAATAATATTTCCAGAAAATTCATGTGTGTGTTGACATATATACATATACACAGACATATATATATATACATATACACATTCATATATATATACATATATACATATATACATACATATATATATATATATATATCAGATGACACAATATATGTATGAATATTTTAACACGTTTCTAACTGTACGATCCGATTCTAAGTTCTGATAATTATATTCAACCTGCATTTAATTAGATTTCCCAAATCTAAATCTACCAAGGAAGATAACGTTAGATTGTCTATGAACATATGATATCCACCAAAGTGATTGTTCTTTTAGGTATATGATTGTTCAAACACAATACTAGATCGCCTCTTAATGCCTGAATCTATGGACATCATTAAATTTTCGCACACACATGCATGTGGCTATCTAATCTTTTGTTTAATCAATTCTTTTGCTTTAGAAAAAAAAAACACACACACACACACATATATATGACAAGGTCTCTTATTTTACATGTTCACAAAATTGGTCAAAGGTAGGAAATTAATCATGTCACACAATTTACGTCTTTGGTGATGGGCCAAACGTGGGATCTTTTTGCTGGCAAGAGTTTTGGTTGTTTTAACGTGTTATCATATTACCAATAATAGTGTAGAGGATCAATTTCAATAACCTCCAAAGTATCGGGTTGTCTTAAATACAATACTAGCGACGAGTGAATTTTACGCGTGTATAAAATTATTTAACATGATCGATCATCATTTTGAAGTTAATCTTTCAAAGCATAATTTTTAGCCGAGCGTTTCTATATATATTATTGCCCTTTTACTGCAAAGGAATGGGTCGAAACACAATTTATTTAGGAAGATAAACATCGCTTTTCATTCTAACAACATATCTATATATCATCTCTTTTCGTGTTCTAATACCTAGGTTTGTATCGGCGATTAATTATTACTTTCTTTAAATACATGGTCTATGTTTCCATGCAGGTGCTTAGGTAAAGGTATATTTTTGTGTCCGAAATGTGGATAGAATTTATATGCGAGTTAAATTCATCTGGCCATCCAGCTCATACGTCAAGAGCTCTGGACAGAGACCTATAACGTTGGAGATGGGGCACTCTGCAGAGATTGATACATCTCAACCACCTTATGAATATTTTTCGAAGGAAACTATAACACTTAGTTTAACATTTATGTAATCTTTTAGTAATAGTTAATTGACTTTTTTGAAATAAAAATATCGATGTATTTATTAAAAAAGATCCATATCTTTTAACATACTGAACAAATGTTAAAGATTGACCAAGTATAAGATTTCCGCAATCTAATTTCCTAATATATACACACATGGTTAAGGCCAGCGGATGTGGTCGCATCCACTGTTGTCACATTACTCCATTGCAAGGGTGCAGCTGCTAAATATACAATAGTTGACCTAAGAAAAGTTTTGGACAACATTTTTTTTTTAAAAGATCAAGTCAATTTTTTTGTAAATAATTTTAAGAAATCTAACTATTGTTTTGCTTAAACTAGATTTTCATGAGAGATAATCACGCAAGATCACAGGAGCTAATTTTCTATAATCTCTCAACTACTACTAGCTAGTAGATGAATTATTATGATTATTTATATCGTTAGAGTCGAGGACTAGAATCAAGTGCATGGCCACTTATGGGGAGCATGTCTTATGGAAATAGAACCAAAACTTGCGCCATCCCATTGCCCGAGGAGATCAGCAAACAGAAAATGCATCAGTAGCTCAGTGCCTTCTTTTAGTCAGCTTGCTATTGTTATATAGATCTAGAAAAATGCATTATACTTTCTTGGTTTTTATAAGAGTTACAGTTTAACAGAATTATCCCATTTATGACTTTCACAACATCCATCCATTTGAGTTCAAAAAAGAAACAGGTTCTATTTGGTTTGACGGTGAGATTTTAATCATGTTGAGTTGTAATGTTTTTAACAGTAAAATTTTGGGAAAATAAAAGTACTGTTAAATAAAAGTGCTGTTAAATTGGCTATTTGGAAGTTTGATTTAGCATGAATGTTGGAGTTGCTTCTAATAAACCCTGCAGAGATCATTGCACTTTGGGAAGGACTGCAGTCAAAAAGAACTCTGAACATTAAGAGCCTCATTATCAAGACTAACTCCTTCACCACATTTAATCTTGTTAATGGTACCCTTCCATAGTTTAGCCCTTATAGACCTTTGTAAAAAGATCATTAACAGGAGGAGGGATTTTACACTAAGACATATGTACAGAGAAGTCAATAACTATACACATTGGTCAGCAAATCAAGGCCTCAACAAGCCATTTGGTTGTTGGAAAGTCACCGGTAAGAAGTCAATAACTATACACATTGGTCAGCAAATCAAGGCCTCAACAAGCCATTTGGTTGTTGGAAAGTCACCGGTGTTCCTTATCGGCTTCAAATACTCTTGGAAGAAGATAGAAAGGACTCTTCCTCGAAGGGTGATTATACATCTAGCTTAGACTTCCACGTAGAGAAAGAAAATGCTCCAATTTGAAACTTCTTTATTTTTAACTTTTTTTAATTTCAATTTTTATGTAAAAAAAGTCATTCTGAAAGGCCAGCCAAAATAGTTCTTCTAAAAATAGACAAATAAGCTAACTTCAACTTTTGAACTTGAAAGTACTTCTAAGTGTCTAAAATTGGGCCAAACAAACTCAAATATATAAAATAAAATTGTATTCCTATTTCACCAAACTCATCAATCTGGAGAGAAATATCAAAATACTCCATCAAACTCAAATTCCTTTGCCATAAGGTCCATTAAAACGAAGATTTACTTTTGAGAGGTCATTTGGATATGAAAATGAGATGGTGCAGTTCTATTCTTTAAGTGGTGCAGTTGTAGGACAAATTTATCCTTCCAAATGTGTTTTATATGTGTTAATCACAAATGGTCCTCAATGTTGTCGCTTCTTTTTCTTTTTTTTTTTTTTCAAATCAATCTCCTTTCGTTCAAAAGATTCAAATTAATTCTCAATATTTCATAAATATAATCAAATTAGTCATCATTATTTCAAAATATTTATATTAGTCCTCAAGGTTCAACAAATTAATTCAAATTAGTCCCTGTTATTTTACTTGTAACAGAGACTAATTTGGATAAGTTTTTAAAATATTGAGCGCTAGTATACACTAATTTGAATGTTTAAAAATAAGAGGGACTAATTTGACTATGTTTATATAATAGGACTAATGAAACAAAAAGGTGACAACACTTGGGACCTATGATATAATTTCTCTCTAATATACAACTCTAATAAAAAAAAATGGATGGCAGGGTGTACGTGCAACATTTTGTAGACTACTCGCGTGAATTTTTAGAATTCAAGATTTATGATGCAATTTTCATAAAACATTATAGGGAAGGTGCATTTTTTATCATCTGTTAATATCACATAAAGGTCACTTATAACGTTATAATCTCACGAGGCAAATCCAATAATTATAATAGTGAATTGTCCATATTATTTATTCATAATGTATTAGTAATCAAGAATTGCTAAATATATTATTTGTGGCATTATAATATTATAAACAAATTTATCCCCGTTAATTAATTCGGCTAGTTTAGTCTATATCTAGAGTAATTCGGCTTTCAGATTAGGACACTAGCTGTCATGTGGGGATCAACAACATATGCTTTCAGTTTCACAAAATGGCCATTCATGAACCATCAAGCTGCTTATCACAAACATAGTGACCAAAAAATGTGAAAATTTAATTCTGTCTACACACACACACATATATATATATATTATGACTGAAAAATAAATTAAATAAGATTCCTTCAAAAGAACATGGTCGGGGTGGAATGTACCTTAATTTATAAATTGTAACTGTGTATACAGTTCTAGTAAACACTAAACATTAAACAACTATGGGATTTGAACCCACTAATAGACGCATGCCAAAGCTACTCTGTTCAGCCAGTACCAGTAGTGGCTGAACTTGGACTTCGCTTCACTTAACGAAGCTGTCCATAGAATGTTTGTCTCTTAAGCACATATTAATTAATTGTTAGCGCACACATATCAATGATTACATCGTAAGCGTTAACAAAATTGAAATTCCAACATAAATTCATTGATTAATGAAAAGAGTAGTCTAGTATCTTAAAAGAAGATTTTAATTTCATATGCGTAACATATACCCCAAGCAAATTTTACTTGTACATTGTCCAACGATGTCTTTCGGACGGTTATAATATAAAAACTTTTTATAAAAGGTGAAGAAATGTTATTTTTTTACTATTTATAAATACTCAAATAAACATGCTTGAATAGGCTTTTAGTATGTAAGGTGGGTCTCACATTGCCGATTTCAACCGGGTGGAAGTAATTTTTTAATGCTAAACAAATAATTAAGAAAATGAATGTGGGAATTTAAGAATGAAAGATCCGAGGAGTGAAAAGAGTGAAAGACAAAAACATCGAAAAGAGAGTAATATTTGAGTGGAGTTGAAGCATTTCGTCATTATTACGTTAAAAAAATGTACAATAAGATGCAACCATGCATTATATATACAATGTTTGTTAGTGACTCAATTGAAATTGAATACGTACAAAACATGATGGCATTAGCAAGAATATCAAGAAGAGGAAGGCGTTGTTTCTGACAATTAGACGACTCTGTGCAAGTAGTGAATTAAGTAGAGCATTGTGCGAGGATATTTCAGTCCGCGTGCGCGCATGATCCTATAGAAACCCATGCCAGCCTTAAACGCCCCCCGACAAAAATGTAATATTTTATTCACATTCTTGAGAAGTCACTTGTAGGAAACTAATTGATGTGTCCTTTGCGCCCAAAACACAAAACTTGGACTGCTATGATCATTTTATAAGCACAAAGAGGGACATGTGTGTGTGTGTGTGTGTGTTGGGGTTTTGCATGCTCGACAAATTGTTGATTCCTACCCTTACATTAGTGCCTAACCTACCTACGCTGACTCACTTTGACCACCTAGGCATTAAATTTAGCCAAGACTATGACTGGCGTTTTAAACGACAACTTAATAGCGTTATAACACAGTATACTGCTGTTGTTATGTATCGTTGTCTAGCTAACTTTTATTATTTGAGGATGCATTTGCATTGAGAAAAGAGTTTGATTTTTTTTTCATACGTTTTACTAATTTACCATATTATACTGCTATAACTATTATGTGTTGCTAGTTTTGCAATTATTTTTTGGTTAAAGATGAAGCGGACGAGTATAATATTTAGTTTTCTTGCTTTCAGAGGGTGTATCAAAGTTCCGCACGAGGGGAGTAAGTTGCACTGCTCTAGGAATAAAAGGGGAAGAAAAGTAGTTGATGTGGAATTCCACTATCGATATTTTTACAATCCTCATTCTCTTAATAGATTTTGTGAGGTGAAAAACCGTCTTATAAGTTATATATCAACTTGTCCATCTCTAACATTTTGCCTTTTTGTACTAATCTTCGGTCATTAATTCGTCCAACTATCTAAGTGGAATGATTCTTCATGAATGTCCTTTTGCAAAATCACAGTTTTGCATTTCGAGTTATAACAAGGAAACCGAGCATTTCCCCCATCTTCACCCCCCCCCCCCCCGCTAACCACCCCCCCGGCCTTTAAATTCGGTTATCATTTTTATTCATAAGTAGTCCTCTTTTTATTCCTTTTCTCGTTTAACTAAGAGCACAAGAATCTTTGTCTGATAAATCTATTTGTACTATATACTAAAAGAAGAGCAATTATCACTGTACCAGGGCTCTTTCCTCCTGAATTAATCCATTAGAATCCCATCAATAGATAGCAATGGGCGGAGCTAGAAATTGAAGATTAGAGGGCCAAAAAACTTAATTAAAAAGATTGATGATATAAAATATTTTAATTATAACAAAATATTCAGCAAAAAAAGATGTAGGCTTATGTAAAGAAAAATCAAGTTATCATTTAAAAAATTAGGGTAATTAGGCACATAATACCATGTTTATCCTTTGAAAATTTTGTTAAAGGTTCAAAAGGCCCTTTTGGATTGGCTTAAAAACACACTTTTTATAACACTTGAAAAAAGTGCATTTTTAGAGTTTTATCTTTTTAAAAAAACTCCTCAAAAGCTTACTAGGAAAAAAGAGAGAGCATATTTTCCAAAAAAAGTACTTTTTAATATAAAAAACCCAATATTAATTAATATCTTGTATATGCAAAACAAAGTAGTCATAGATAGAAACTTTAAAATTGCCTAACTAAAAGATAAATAAATTAAAATTTTTTATAATTTTATCCACTAAAATTGCCTATCCATTATAAAATTGTGCCCATTTAAATATCATTTTAATTGCCCCACTAAAAGGTAAGTAATTTAATCATTCTTAGAATTTTATCACCAAAATTACGTATCCATTATAAAATTGTGACCATTTAAATACCATTTTATATAACTAAAAACCTCAGTAAAATATCACAACAAAAATTCATAGTTTCAAAACAAAAAATAAATAAATAAAGAAAGAAGACTACAACAAAAATTTGAAAAGTTTTACTCTTAAAAATTGTATTAGTGTCATGCCTTAAAATGTATGTTCATCTACTAACAACGAAAAAAATAAAGAAAAATCTACAAGATTATCTTGGCAAAAAGAATTGAATATAATGTAATCTTCTCTATGATGATTATTAATTTATTATGTTTGAAGCACAAATCGCATGAGTAAACAAAAAATTTTATGGGGGCCAAAGTATTTTTTCTTTTTTCTTGGCTCTTTAATTAAATACAAACATATAATATAAAAATCCCTTTTGCAGCTTTATTTTTCGTGTGTGTGTAAGGTGGGGAACGGGGTTAGGGGGAAGGGGCAGCGCAGGACTTCCTTTAATCCCCCTAGCTCTATCCTTGCATATAGCACTCTATTTAATCTTCTATTTAATCTTCTATTCTATGTGTGCGTGTATGTGTATATATATAAATTGGGCAGTCAATTGTGTATAAATCTACAACTTGCTTCATACATTTTGTTTTTTTCATATTTTGGTGCATCCTTTTATGCATAACCATTTATTGTTGTGTAATACACGTGAGTTATATCAAACGTTATTTGTTACTAAACCACCAAAAATCCAATAAATATATGTTCAATATGTTAAAATTATGGAGTTCTATTATAAAATCAACTGGTGTTCTATGGCAGTCCATGAATCTATATGTTGATCTTGAAGGTCTTAATAAATCAAGACTAAATCAATAATATATGTGTTGGTTTTGAAATCCTGATTTATTTATGCACATTAAGCCAAGTTCCTTCTACTCTAAATATATGAAACACTCGAATAAGAGGTGAATCTAAAATGTTGTTTTAATACAGATTTATAAAATTAATATTTTTCTGAATTTCTATTAATTTAGTTATACACACACACACACACACACTAGAGAATGAATCTAAGAGGGGGTGAATTGGATTAATTGCACAAATAAGTAATTAAAACTCTTAACACGCAATCCAAACAATAACACATACAATATATGAAAAATATACTTGAAATTGAAAGAGTTTAGAGTAAGAAGATCAAACGCAGTGATCTGGAGTGACTCGAACTCCCGAGGGGCTAGTCCACTACCTAAGGTCTTCTTTTAGGGTTTTGAAAACTTCAGTAGTGAATTGGCTTCTTACTTAGTACCATGTAGAAGCATAGAACAATGATCACAACCCTTGTTTCACCACAAGAACCACAAGTATTAACCCAATACTTGAGATTTCACCCTTTCACTCTTTGATAGAAAGTTCGTCACAACTATGCTACCCAAGACTAAAAATTCACACCCAATGAAATAGTAGAGAGTTTGGAGTACAAGAACTTCTTGTGAGTAAGTGTACAAAGGTATTTAAACCTTCCTATGTTGCCCTAAGTAGATAAGTAATTTATAAGCTCAAGAACTTGATCAACAAATGCCAATTATATGTAATCAATGAAGATAGTAATAAATGAAGCAAGATTGAAGTAAAAAGAGTATATTGAACGCTAGAGAACTTGTAGATATATTTTGATCAAGTTATATCTGAGTTGGGAGGTAAGGGATATATTTATAAGCCCAAAAAACAAAACTCTTAAAGGTCAAATTTTTAAAAGAACTCAAAAAGGTTACCGGAATACTCTACCGGTCGACCCCCTGGGTGTGCTGGTAGTTCTAGTAAGCTAAAGAGCCTTATCGAAACACCTTACCATCAACTGGTAAGTTCTGCAGGTAGAGCAAAGTTGCTCACTGGATTTACCATAGCATAAAGCTGGTCGATCGCCTGTGTAGGCCAGTACTTGCAGTCAAGTTGCTAAAAAAGCTGCTACCTACTACTTAAAAGTCAATTTTTACACCTCCTCAATAGTGCACGTTTTTCTGTAAAGTTTTAATAGATCAAGGTAGCAACTTATGCTATAATAGCATATCATAATAAATGCTAATATCAAACAAGTTTCCAAACAATATATGCAAGATTAAATCAACAAGATTTTCAGATTTTATGCATTAAAAAAAAGTTTTGCATGTAATGCTAGTGTCCACTAGGTAATAGTCTTATATAAGAAAGTTTATATACCTATAATATAACTCATATACTCAAAATAATGCACTTTTACTGCAAGGCCATGCAAATATATACATATATACATACATATAAGCATATATAGCATTCAAAGTATCAAATAGTGTATGTTACAGTACATGCAACTCCAAAATGCAAAGATATGCGGTTCAAGTCTAAATATTTTGCAGGAAACGATATTTGAATGCAAAAGAAAGCATATACACGTCACATAATGATAAGTATAAGAAAATAGAAAGGATATATAAACATGTATTAAGGAGAAAATATGATCAAGTATACAAAAACAAGAATTATGAGCAAAATACATGAAAAATGCATGCAATGCACTAAATTATTGAACTCATATCATTTTTCTTATGTACCAAGATCAACTTAGTATAAGACGAAGAAAGAGAGAAAGATACTAAAGCTAAGAAAGGTCTTCAAGGAAGACTCCAAAGATCTTCAATTTTCAAGAACAAAACTCCATAGCCATGTTTCAAAATACTTTATTGCTCAAGAATGCGACTAGCTTCATTATATGCAATATACTGTAATCATAGTAGTAATTAGATAGTAAAGCACAATTATGGCATCACCAAAATATAATTAACATAAGTAAATCAATATATTAAACCAATATATTCAACAACATATACATATATGTATGTATATATATGTATGTATATATATATGTGTATATATATGTATGTACATATATATATATGTGTGTGTGTGTGTGTATATATGTATGTATATGTATATATATATGTGTGTGTGTATATATATATGTATGTATGCATATATATATGTATATATATGTATGTATGTATATATATATGTGTGTATATATATGTATGTATATATATGTGTGTGTGTGTATATATATGTATGTATGTATATATATACATATATATATGTGTGTGTGTGTATATATATATGTATGTATATATATAAAATAAAAGAGGTCCACTACTTACCAAAGCAATAAGTAAATGAGCCTTCTAAAATCTAGGCTATTTTAATTAGCCACTTATATCATGTACTAGTAGGTGCATAATACAATGTGTACCCAGAGGATGCTATATAAACCTCTTTTTTTTTTTTTTCTAAAATCAAAATTTCTCACCTCTAGTTTAGAACTTAAACAAAACATAAGCTACAAATTTGCTGCAACAATCTCCTTCGCCTTAAGCTACAATCATTCTTCAGATCGAAATAGCAATTCTTCAAATTGCTACAAATCTACTCCAACAATTGCTATAAACACATCAATTAAAAGCAAAAAATGGAGGAATCAACATCTGCAAATATCTAACTAAATTGAACAAATAGTCTTATGTAAATTGTGTTTGTTCATAGTTTGTTGATCTTCATATACTACAAAAATTGAACTAAATTTGTATATGTGTTTGTCTTTTTCCATTAATTTGGGCATTGTGAATCTACTGAACAAATAGCTTATCAATACTAAACAAAAATCTATGACTATTTGGGCATTTATACTTTTTAGATATTGTCAAGTTTTGTGAATTTTAATGAATAAACAACTTATACGCTATGAACAAACAAAATTTTCATGTTAAACAAACATTTTTTACTGTTTGAAAATTTTACTTGTCAACAGACATTATGATGATCTAATAATTTCATTGAACAAATAGCTTATAAATATTGAAAAAATAGTCTTTTTATTTTGAACAAATATCTGTGACTATTTTTCATGTATAGATGTTTGTCAATTTTATGCTTGTCAACAGATATTATGATTATTTATGGATTTTATTAGACAAACAGCTTAGGAATACTGAAAAAATAGTCTTTTTATTTTGAACAAACATCTGTGACCGTTTTCATATAGAGATGTTTGTCAATTTTACACTTGTCAACAGATATTGTGATGATCTGTGGATTTTATTGGAAAAATAGTTTATGAACACTGAATAAATAGTCTTTTTATTCTAAACAAACATCCATGACTATTTCTATATATAGATATTTGTCAATTTTATACTTGTCAACAGATATTGTAATGATCTATAGATTTTACTGAACAAATAACTTATGAGAGGAGAAGAGAGAGAGAAAGACGGCACCAAAGAAAGCTTGAAGCTGGTGGCATGGTGGCTTGGCGGTAGCATGATGATCGGAGAATAAGAGAGAAGAGAAGAAGAAAGAAATGAGAGGAGAAAGAAGAGAGAGGAGAAGAAAGAGAGAAAGACGGCACCAAAGAAAGCTTGAAGCTCATAGTATGGTGGCTTGGCAGTGGCGTTATGATTAAGAAGAAGAGAGAAATGAGAGGAGAAAAGAGAGAGAAAGAAGAAGAGAGAGAGAGAGATTCACAATCTGATCTATTTTTGTTAAGTGTAGTACACCATACTCTGTATTTTTGCAGGAGCATGATATAATTTGCGATTCTAATTCCGTTGACAAAACCAAAGTAAAAGGCCCAATGTGTTGGAGATACTTTTCACCAAACCTTGTTTTTTGCATGCATCAAGCGAGTCAGCATGAGACGATGCTAAAGAATCCGCACTTTTATCCTTTCTCTTTTCTTTTTCCTTTTGAATCATTTTTTATTTCCTCTTAGAAGATATGAATATGTTGGGAAAAGAGAGTAATATTTATAGAACAATATTAGATGGAAAATATTTCACACTTCTATATCCATGATAAGCCAGTTTGCAACGCTGTAGTACCTGTAGATTGCTTTTTTTAATCCATTTTCCACTCGAGTAAAGCAGCATGAATGTTCTTAGTTGTTATTGTAATGTCTTACATCAATTTCAATGGAAATATTAGAATAATTTATAAGTAAGTGTTATAGGTATAACCAATAATTTGAATTTAATCATTTTGGACCAATTAATTAAAGGTCCAAGTAATTATTTATTATACTTACAACACTAGCTCGATCACGAATCTAGTAGTTAGGTTTAGAGACTTGATGGTCTCACCCACGGATTTAGGGGTTTTAGGTTTAGGGGCATGACAGTTGTAGTACCAACAAGGAAGGGAGTTTGGGAGGGAAACAAAAGCATTATTTGGCATTGTTTTGCTGGGCTTTTGCCAAGGCTCATCTTTTAGAAGTTATAAACTAAACAATTATGTCCATGCTACAACTATAACCCATATATATATATATATATATATATATATATATATATATATATAAACTCAAAGGAGCTCAAAGAAAGGTGCCACATCAGCACTCATCTATTTACCAAGTCATCATAAATTCTATTTTTAATATTATTACATTATTATAAATCTATATATTATAGTGTTTAATTACATTTATGCACCACTTCCTAGCCTCATCATTGCAATAGAGTTACAAGATATTCAATTATATTTATGCACTACCTATATATTTCTTTTTAATGAGTTTAAAGTAAAAAAGTCCAAAAAAAACTCATTAATTTAATTAATTTATTCATCATATCCTAATTAAAAAATAAAAATAAGAATAAAAAACACTAGAATTAATGTTTATAGATATTTAGAAATAATAAAAAACACAAAAAAACCTAAAAACAATAAAAAATCACATCTATAAATATTTAAAAAACTGAAAAAATACAGAACCTAAATAAACCAGTGCAAAGCACGGGGTATGAAAGCACTAGTATATATAAAAGGAGAAACTATTCACTATATATGGCTAGCACTACAAGCTTTTTGTTTTTGGACGAAGCATTACAAGCTGAAGCATTGAAATGGGTTGACCTACATCATTGCGAAAAATATGCTCAATGATGCTGATTGCTGATGTCATTGTTGTTAATGTAGTCAATAGAGTTAATTGGCTCCAATTTAGAAGGTTAATTTTATTTTGTGACATTAGTGCCCTAATTGCAGCTTTGAAAGATCTGCAAGTATAGACTTGTAATAAATTGCATAGACCTATGTAGCTTGTATTTAGCCATACACTCCTAGATTGGTGGTCAAATATTTTGTCATGCACATGGTCTATTTAACTCAAAATTTTAGACATTTAAAAATAATTTTTTTAGTTTAAAAATAAATTTATTTTTTTGGTCTATTACTAAAAAGAATTTTATATCAAAATTAAAACTAAAAAAAAGTTGAGAACCACAAGTACCAAGATAAATTCGAGGCGAAAACAATTTGTAGAGAGTAAAGTGTTGTTATTTTTGTTGATCTGAGCACATTGATCAACTGTTTATAGGCAAAACTTATGTTGCTTTAACTTCTCTTTAACTTGTAGTTACAACGACCTAACTAACAATGCCAGCTGGAAATGAGCTGGATTTTTCTTTGTAACTAATTATAAGTGACATTTACCTAAGTATTGAAGTTCTTCTTCTTACTCAATCGACTATACTCACATCCCCCTCAAGCTAAGCCACTATAGGAGACAAGGGGAATCTTGGACTTCAAATGATTGAACTAGGCAGTTGAAAAGGACTTTGTGAATAAATCAACTACCTGTTCTTTTAATGGCATGCATGAAATGGATAGTTTCTTAGCCACAACTTGTTCTTTAACATAATGATAATCACTCTCTATATTCTTTGTCCTCCAACAAAAAACTAGATTAAAGGCCAAAGCAAGAAGAGCTAATATATCGTCACAAGCCATGACTGGAACAGAGACTGGGAGTTGTAATAGTTTAAGCAAATAAGTAAACTGGGTAAGTTTTGCTACAGTATGAGCTATAGCTCTATACTTAGTTGTTGTGGAGCTTTTAGACATGTAGATTCTTTCATTGAGCACCAAGAGACTAAGTTTGAGCTAAGGAAAATGTAAAAACCCTATGTTGATTTTCTATCAAGAATTTCACTAGCCCAATCACTATCTGAGAAAGCACCGAGTGTGAGAGGAGTAGGAGTAAACATTAGCCCTTGACAGAGAGTCCCTTGAATGTATCTCATAGCCCTTTGAGAGTTGCATAATCTCCATTGGTCTGATAGTGCATCTTTTGGTAGATGGTGCTCACAACGAATTAGAGTTCTAGCTTAGTGTTTGTGATGTACTACAATGCACCAACATGATTTTTGAATCGAGAAGGATCATGATAAGCCTATGTTGAATTTGTAGTAGGAGCATATGACTTTGTAACAATAGGAGAGTTATGTTTGCAATCAATCATGCTTGCCTTGTTCAGAAGTTCCTTTGCATATTTAGTCTAATGTAAGAGGAGGCTTGAACCAGTGTCTTTAACTTCAAGTCCTAAGAAGTAGGATAGTAGTCTAAGAGATATACTATTCAAAAGATAATATATTGATTAGTCCTTTGAACAAAGAGTAAAGAATAAGTAAAGTTACTCCTAAAACCATGTTGCAGTAGAAAATGAGAGAGTTTAGAATACCAAACCCTTGGAGTTTGTTTCAGTCCATTGAAGGACTTTTGAAGTTTACAAACAAAGTCTGGCTTTATGGAATCTGTGAAGCCTTGAGTTTGCATTATATAAACGTCCTCTCCTATATTTGAAGAAAAGCATTTGCAACATCTAATTGATGTAGTGGCCTTCAAAAGTGCAAAGCCATAGCAATAGCAGTCCTAATAATCTATTGCTTTACTATAAGACTAAATGTCTCTGAGTAATTTATTTCCTTTTTTTTTAATGGAATCCTTTGGTCACCAATCTGGCCTTGTAACTAGATATAGTGCTATCAACCCTCCTATTGATTCTATAAATTACAACCAATGGGTGACTTCTTAAGAGGTAAGGGAACCAAACTCTTGAGGGGCCTCTTTATATGTTACTAGTTTAGTCTCAGATGGTAGTTAAGTAGTATCATGAAGCTTATGATAAGGAGGCTATGAAGCAAAGACTCAATATATGAAGACGTGACCTAACACAACGTGACATGCCGAGATACGACGTATTGGGGATACGTTACATAAAATATATTTAAATTTATTATATATAGTGAATAAACTTAATTTTTATCATAAATTAGATATATTCACCTATTGCCTATTGTTGAGCAATGTAACAAGTAAGTGATTTGAAATTAGACTAGTTTTGAAGGATAAAATTTTATATAAGGAGTACAAAAGGAAAAAAGAAGATAGAACTAATCCAAATATAGGATGAAATAAAGAGTTAAGTATATTAGCATTTAATATAAATATAGGGTGAAATAGATAAAAGAACACTAAATACTTAATATTTGACATATAGCTAGTCACAAAACACTATAAAACCAACATGTTTATAAACTATTTGTTGGGAAGTTGGGGTGTTCGGAACAAAGATAAATAGAGAAAGATAAAATAGGATAGATACAATATTTAACGTGATTTGGTCTTTCATCTATATCTACAGGAAGACGAGAATTCCACTATGATTTAAGCGAATACATCACAGAGAAGGGGCTCGGGTTTGAGAACCCTCGCACTCTACACCTTGTTGGAACATCTATCGTCTTCATGGGTACCCACCGATTGCACTCGCAAGTCTGCATCCAAGTGATCACTATCTTTAGAAGGAACTCGCACGACTGCTCTACTGAACTAGGCCTCAATTTGCTTGCCCAAGACACACACTCACCAAACGTGAGTCTCCTTATCTTCTCTGTAATGTAGCACCCACTAGTTTCTCATAGTCAGTCCTTCTCTCACATGTGGCCCATACTACCACAAGAGCGTAGTATCTTCATCACTTCTCCATGACGCAACTACCATACTCGTGATCTTACTCTCCAAGAAGAGCACACAAGAACATCCATCCATCAATTTCTCCATGTTCGTACCTCTCTAAAGGTCGAAACCATCATCTTTCACTTTACAACACACAAAACCACTTGGAATTTGGCCAAACGGACTGCAAACTCGAACTCAGCACGTCGAAAAACTTTTGGTAACCCCTAGTCAACGCTAATCAATAACCAGTCAATGTTAAATTTACGGACAAAGTCAACAAAATCTTAAAAACATGCACTTTAGAGTCCAACATTGCGAAATAGATGTTGTACGTCAAAAAATGTTGGGATAGCCCTTGGTCAACTCAATTTGGGCACAGTCAAGGCCCGGTCAACATGGTCAAAGAGCTCAAACTAGGCTCATGAAACTCCATGCTTGCGCGCTGGACCAAATCATAACTTCCTTCCATCAGACCTTATCACAAGTCAGCTAACGGTCCAGATCAAAGGCACACAACAAGGCATAATCTAACGGCCAAACCACATGAGCACACCATATCAACATGCTCACCAAGCTTAGTGCCCTTTCTTCTTCACCGGATTACTGCGAACGAAGCACAAAAAAAACTCATGACCCAAACAAGCTCTTAGCGACAATTTAACTATTCGATCTTCAATCGCCAACCATCACGACGATCACCACGGGCCGAAAATCGTGACGCGTCTCCCCGTTTGCTGCTGCCGTGAAGCTCTACCATCCACCGTGGTGTCAAAATTGTGCCAACTTCAGGCCTTTGCCGTTGTTGGTTCCGGTCACCACAAGTTGTGCCACCACCACCATGTCATTCCTTGCGTCACCGGGGTCCTAATAACATGCTTCATTCGAGCTATAAGGCCTCCTAATTTAATCCACCACGAGCATCTCAAGCCAGCCTTCAACCCGTCGCCGACGATGCCTCTGATGATGGGACACGATGGGAACACAGCCATCGTGTTTCCCTCCTCTTTGCGAGCATACTGGCACATTCCAAACGCGGTGTTGTGTTCATTTTCAGCAAGGCTTCTTTCTCCGGCAGCGACGAAAGCAATAGTCCAATTGGAACAAAAACAGGCCTGGATGACGTCATGCTTCTTT
This sequence comes from Cordia subcordata, assembly GCA_028554755.1. Classification (NCBI taxonomy): domain Eukaryota; kingdom Viridiplantae; phylum Streptophyta; class Magnoliopsida; order Boraginales; family Cordiaceae; genus Cordia; species Cordia subcordata. The sequence continues at coordinate 8,784,910 of JAPTOF010000020.1, forward strand.
TCCATTTTCTTCGCCAAAATCACGTCCAAGATTGTCTCACTCGTTTTTCGTGTAAAATTCAGCAGACACAAACTCACGAACAAAAGAACCTCTGTGTTTTCATCCCCGCGCCCAATTTTTCAAACCAGGCCCTCATATTAGTTTGCTGGAAAATTAGAGTATTCGAAACAAAGATAAATAGAGAAAGATAAAACACGATGGACACAACATTTAATATGGTTTAGCCTTCTGCATAAGAGAATTCCAGTATGATTTAAGCAAATACATCGCAAAAAGTGGGCTCAGGCTTGAGAGTTCTCGTCCCTCACGCTCTCCTTACCACTGAAAGTCTCTCACTTTTTATCTTACCTATCTGTTTCACTGTTTTATAATAGGCAAAGTGCCTGTTTATTGAGTACAAGAGACAAAAATATGACAGCACTACAAATATAGTAGTACTACAAATATAGTAAAACTAGAGATACGGTAGGTCATCAAATAAACAAGTCTCAAACCCTAAGAATCATATTCTTATGGCCAATCAAAATATGGGTCACACTTTACAGTATTCCTACATCCTAAAAAGATGTAACTTAAAACTATGCTTAAAACTAAACATTTCATTCACGTCAAGTCATGCACTCAACACCTCAAATCATATCACATTCATACAAACATTTTAGTCAATTTACTCAAACACATTTCACTCACCTCATTCTAGCGCACTTCCCAGCATACACTCTCACATAGCACCTCAACATTATATCACCATTACAATATGTATGTATATATATAGATGATATTATCACGATCTCTCTTTTCGTACCACTAGGGATGCTTAACGCCACTTCACCAACTGGCGTTACCTGCGCTTTCCTGTCTCTCAGTGTGGTCAGCACTGGGTGTTTTCGAGCAGCGAAGCTTACACCTATTCGCATTAGTTTAGTCAAAGTTCCTCCTCTTACTCCTCATTCTCCTCCTTTTCCTATAGGATAGGATCGTCGTTAGTCCTTCTTTTACTAATAATCAAACCATTTTCTAGTAGTTCACACTAGTTTAGGATCCGCTTTCTACATTCAATTATTTATTAAGCTTGGTATGGATCACCATCATTACACATTCATTCTTGGTCTGGCTGCTGGTCTAGCTTACATACATACATACATACATATACATACATATATATATATGCATATTGCGTGTGTTTGATTGCAATTATTATCCTTCACATTCTTATTTTTTGTTGCATGTGTTTTCCATGTTACACTAGTTTCAATGCATTATAAGTGTTTAGGGCTTGCAAGTCAATGGAGCTCCCGTTATGCATTACATGTGGGGTCCAAAAAATGATAAAAAGTATTGGACAACTTTTGAGAGCCTTGTTATTGGGTTGTTTCTACAACATATTATAATTCTTTAACACAAGGAATTTAAGTTAGATTGTTGAAAAAATATGATTCTCTTTTAATGTTACAATTGTTGGAAACTAAATTGTTTGGTGAGGTATGAGTTGGAAGTGACATTCATCTTGCATTTCTTTCTTTTTCTTCCCATGTACCTAAGAGGAGTTGGATGGAGTCACTATGGCAATATTTTGCGTACACAGAATTAATGCAGGAGATGGTTCGTAATAGGAATTATTGGCATCTGAAAATCCTTATAACCAAACCACCTAGTAGGAAAAGCCTTGATTTTCTTTACTTTTGTTCTTCATCACCGGATTAGAGTTTGTTTGAATATTGCTAATTCCAATAAATTCATAAATAGCATTGAATTGAAATAATGAAAATACAATGCTGGTGGATTTGTAAGATCAAGATTCAATGTTTCAATTCTTTCTCATGTTTCTATTATTATTTCTTTTCTCTTTGTTGTTTGGATAAGATTCTTGGAGATAGACTGTGTAATACTAAACGAGAAAATTAATTGCTTTGAAAAGCGACTATAGGAGGCTGAAAAGGTTCATTAAATGTGTGGCAATATATGTGTATTAAAAAATTAAAAGAAACTCAAGATTTTGGGTTAGGTTTTGAATGTAAAAATTCAAACTCATTTCAATTGAATAAAATGAAAAATTACATATATTTTCAATTCTGTTTTCATCCAAATCCTTTGATTTTTTTTTCTAATCTTTTTTGTGTCTTCTTTATGTGGCAGGTTCTCTACAAACTTTAAGGGATCGAAGCGTCGTGCTAGCATCACGAAGGTGCACTCTCTTGGGCAGAACTTTGGAGCAGATGGAATTACTTTATGGCTTTTTATATGATGTGGATACGACAGCATTGAAGGATTTGGAATCCGCTAGTTAAGGTTTTGATGATGATCAAATGGAAGCAATTAGAGGACTTGAGATATGTTAAAGAAGCCAAGGAGGAGATCATTCGAGCAGTTGAAAGAGCGAAGGAGATGATTAAAGCGGTCAAGCTGGGAGCCAAGAAGTCCAGCTAGTCTTCGTGGTTTAGGCTTGGATAGTAAAATTAAAATTTAGGAGATTTAATTACCACAATTTAAGTGTTAAAACAATGGTCCTTTTAAAATTTACATAAACCTAATTCAGGATTGTGGTGGTGACTATGATGCACAGACTCGATATGTGAACGTGAGACACGACATAATGCAACATGATGATACTTATTTTTCTAAAATTTAGGATACACATTAGGGATACATTACGTAAAATATATTTAAATTTATTATAAATGGTGAATAAACTTGATATATTTACCTATTGCCTATTGTTGAGCAAAGTAATAAATAAGTGATTTAAAAGTAGACAAGTTTTAAAGGGTAAAACTTTATATAGGGATTACAAAAGCAAAGAGAAGATAGAAGTAATCCAAATGTAGGGTGAAATAGAGAGTTAAGTAGATTAGATGTAGGGTGAAATGGAGTTAAGTAGATTAGCATTTAATAAAATATTAACTATTTATTATTTTAAAGATGATAGTTAAAATACTATAAAATTATATTTAAAAATATTCTATAAAAAATATATTTAAAAAGTCATATACTATATCTCTAAAGAGTATTTTATTTTTTATTTCTAAGTTGTAGACGTACATTTACATTAGAAATGCCAAAATATCACTCTAGTTATTGTTGAAAAAAGATTAAAATCTCAAAATCTAATTATGAATAGAGGTTAGATTTTCTCATTGAAAAATATAAATAAAACAATTTAAATAAAAATTTTCTAATAAGTGATAATTCATTTGCAATTTAGAAATATATTAAAATATTACATGAAATTTAAAAATTATGTAATATTCACTTTATTAGCTATTTAATAAATTATATAAAACAAAAATGATGCTATATTACCCCAATGAAATACATGAGACAAAAGAGCATTCTTTATGTATTAATTTATTATTGATAATCATCTAAATATAATATTTTTCAAAATTAAAATTTTAGTAGATTTTCAACACTAATTGTAATTTTTATAGTTTTTTCAATCAAATAATTTTTAAGAGAAAAATCTAAATAAAATAGATGAAATAAATATGAAAAGGGAATGAAATATATGGAATAAATTTGAATGTGAATTGTTGTTAATGAATAAAAGGAGATGGAGCTCTTTTAGAAGGATAAAAAAATGTATGACATGATGACACATGGTATAAATTAAAAAAGCAAAAATACTACTTTAAACTATATAGATAAAAAGAACACTAAATACAAAATATTTGATATATTACAAGTCATAGAACAGTACAAAACTAAAATGTTCATAAACTATTCCTACACCCTAAAATGATATAGCTTAAAACTGAACATTTCATTCACCTCAGGCATGCACTAAACGCTTCAAATCATATCACATTCGTATGAACATTTCACTCAATTCACTCAGCACAACTTGTTTCACTCGCCTTATTTGATTGAACTTCCGGCATACACCCTCACATAGCACCTCACCATTAAAAATATGTGTGTATGTGTGTTTGTATTTATCTATGTATGTATATATGAATAGAAGTTACTTATTTGATGCTCCAACTTCACAAGAATTAAGGTATAAGTATGATGGGCAGTGGTGGAGTCAGGACCAAGGGGTCAAGGGGTGCACATTCATACATAATTTTTTAATTAAAAAAATTATTAAAAAAAAATCTTATTAATGTAATAAAGATATTATCCTACAAAAGGCACCTATATATAAACAACAATAATTATTCTAAATAAGAAAAGTGCTTTTTATAATTGTCCTCGGCATGACTTCATATTTTGAAACTGTTGTGTAATCAACTTACTATCAACGCTACTAAATACATCTTCGTCTATATAATTAAATAATCAAAGTCCTTGACAATTAACAAATCAATTTCTTGTCATGTTGTATTTCACTTTGTCGTTTTTTTTTCTAAGTAAAATCCATCATTCAGACTTTGCGAACATAATACTAGCATCTCTTTGTTTATATTGTGCTCATCAAAATGGATGAAATATTTTTTTAATCATTGTTTAGTCCATAATCTATAGATGAATTAAGTAAAAAGTAATATATAATAACTTCTTTAGTAATAAAAAATAAGAAAACCCTTACCTAATGGCTTCTTGAGTAATTTTTTTTTCCCCGTTGATCACATGAGACAAACACTAGGCTTTACAAAGAGAAAAGATTGAGTTAAGAAGAAGAAAAAAAAGTAGGTTTTATTTTAAGTGATAAGATTTATATATGTAATCTTATGGGCCACTAAAAATATAAAAAAAGAGAATAGAGGTATTGAAGAGAGGATGGAGGGGCCCAGTTATTGGCTAATTCTTACTAAAACTAAAGCGCTGTAATTTTTTTTTTTAATAGTTGAGGCGATGGTCAACTTTATACAAGGGGTGCACACCAAAACTTTCAATGGGTGTTATGCATGAGTTTAACTTTAAAACCAATATAGCAAATTTCTTTTTTGAAAACCTCAGCTCTACATAGCTCTGCTGGTGATGGTGGGGAGGAATTAGCCTTTTGATTGAGAGACTGTTCGGCGTTCGGCAGATACGTGTTGGTAAAGTATTGGGTTAGTGTCGAGAATTGTTGGGAGAGTGTTGAGAAAAATAAAAATAATTAATATTATTAGACACGTGTCGGACACTCTTAGACACATATCAACCATGAACACAACTTTTTGGAGAGTGTTGGTGCTGCACAGTTAGGAAGTGGGAGAGAACCTGTATTAGATCTACCATCCATAAGATGGATGTCTACTTGTTTTATTTGAAATAGAAACAGGTTGAGAAGAGGGTTATGTTGAAGTGCTAGAAGAGGACTGATGTTCAGAACTTGATTAATTTGAAGAATTTAGAATGGAGATTGATGAGAAACAATATCTTGCACGTGCAGAACTATTTGATTGCAACCCTGAGGAGAAGGTGTAGAGCTTATTCTACAATTATGGTCTAAGGGTAACAAGACTTAGACCCCTTTATGGAAGGTGAGGGAAGAAGAACCAAAGTTTTTAGAGAGAAAGTTAAGGAAAAGAATAGTTGCTAGGGTAAGTCGTATCTTTCTTCAATGCTCCCTTTTTCCTTTATATAGGTTCCCTACTTATTTGATTTCCCTCATTGTGGGAATCTCCAAATGGCTTGATCTTTGGTCCTCTAATACCTTATGCCTTGGACAAATATATGATCGGGATTCTCCTTCCTTCATAAGGATTCTTAACTACTATACTTCCTTAGCCAAGACGTCTCGGCTTACTACAAAGCCCATTGCCAACACCTTGAGCCCGGAAACGCTTGGGCTAGTTTTGATCTCAACAGGTTGCCCTTCACTCCTCTAGCATTTGAGAAGGTAGAGGAGTATTTTGGCCTATTATGGCACCCGCATGTGACGATGCCAAATGCGCATGTGTACGAATCATCGTCTCGTTTCCCTAACTTTGCAATTCTCAAAATCCTGAACTACTCGTTACGTTTCCCCACATTTTTTGCTTCTTCTGTGATGCGATTACTGCAACTACAACTGCCAGCGGAGGCGAGTGTATTCTAGGCCCAATAGCGAGAGAATACCCCAAATTGTTAGCTATCACTGACGAAAAATGGTTAAATTCACTGGGAGAAAATATTTTTGAGTTTGGACCTCAGAATGCTTTAGCTGTGAGAAATGTTGTTTCCTTAAGATCTGAATAACACTCCCTTATATCGATTCTTACCTGATTGTTCACTTATGTGGCTTCCTGCTTTTTTTAGCAAAGTCACCCGTAAGTATCATGACCAGAAGAAAGAGCTGGAAACAAAGAACACTCGTAAACACAAGTTACTCCAAGAGCTGAATGAAGTCAAAGGCCAGCTGTCTGCAGCCGAAGTGGACCAAGAGACTATTATTAAACAGCTCCAGAAGGCAAAAGAAGAGGCCTGACTGGTTAAACAAGATGCAGAGACCGCAACTACTTCCTTAACAAAGGTTAAAAACGAATTCGTTGAGGCCCAAAAGAGGATTGATAAAATGAAGGCCGAGCGCCAAACTTTGGTTGAACATACTTTTTTGAAGACCATTTTTCGCCTATATGAGGAGCACGACAAGGGTCAGGATGCTGCTTGGGACAAGCCCCGCCTCTATGATGCTTATTCTCGCCTGGAGAAGTTACTACGCCAAATTGTTCATGAAGGATTTGGAGATTCTGCCTATCTAGAAGTTCTCTACTGTCTCTTGCCCCCAGCCTACCCCTAATTAATTAGCTAAAAGATTGTGAATTGAAGTTGGGTTTGTAATACTTTTTATTTTGGTGGATTGCCCTTCAGAGAGGTGGTTGTTTGAACAATCCTGTCCTATTATGGCTTGTGAACAATTATGTCCAATGTGGCTATTTTATCGATCTTTGTCTAATTCTCCTTTGCCAATTTAACTTGCGATATGCAATGATGTTTGTGTGGTTGAGGCCATGTTGCTAGTAAACTTATCAAGTTTCACTCGCGAGTTTAACCTTAGATTTTATCCTAGCGAGATAGTTGAATGGCGTGTGCTTTCTCCGAATTGAGGAGATATTCTTATTCTCGATACTATGTAAATCTCTAACTCTTGACCCTATTCTCAGATGTGTTGGCTTTTGGGTTCACGAACTCAACATGTTGTGAAATAGGACCCACTTGTTGGTTTTTGCAGACTCAATATGTTGTGGAGCCCAACTCATTTGTGGGTTCGTAGACTCAATATGTTTGCAGAGCTAGACCTGATTTTTGGGTGTACAAAGTCAATATGTTTGCAGAACCGGACCTGATTCTTGGGTGCGCAGATTCAATATGTTTACAGAGTCGGACCCGATTCTTGGGTACATAGACTCAATATGTTTTTTGAGCCGGACTCGATTCTTGGGTGCGTAGACTTAATATGTTTGTGCAGTCGAATCCGATTCTTGGGTTCGCAGACTCAATGTGTTTGCGGAGCCAAATCCTATTCTTGGGTACACGGACTCGATATATTTGTGGAGCTGGATCCAATTTTTTGGTTTGCAGACTCATTATGTTTCTGGAGCCTGACCTGATTCTTGGGTGCACAAACTCGATATATTTGCAGAGTCGGACTTGATTTTTGGGTTCACAGACTCATTATTTTTGCGGAGCTGGATCCGATTCTTGGGTGTGCATACTCGACATGTTTGCCGAGCTGGACTCAATCTTGGGTAAGCAAACTCGTTATATTTGCAGAGCCGGACTCAATTCTTGGGTGAGCAGACTCGATATGTTTGCGGAGCTGGACCCGATTCATGGGTCGTAGACATAGAGTGCTTGGGGATGCCAGGGCTTATCAAATTTTATCTGGACCCGATTCTTGGGTTGCAGATGTGTTCCTATCTAGTCAAAAGGTGATATTCATGTAAACACATAACTTTAGCTTTTTTATTAAAACTAAGTACTGGCTTTTTGGTAATAAACAAATTTGCGAGTGAATGAAAATTTTAAATGAAAGATTAGAAGTAATACTTTGTCAAATGCACCATGCTCCAAATATTCTGAATTTTCATATTTTGGTAATTCTTCTTTACGTCTTAGATATATGAGTCCAAGACGTCCTTCTCCTCTCACCGCTTTACCAATCCCTATTCAATATCCCTCCACAGTAGGCACCAAATTGTAGAGCTTATTCTACCATTAAGGTTTAAAGGTAATGAGGCTTAGACCCCTTTATGAATATTGGGGAAAGAAGAGCCAGAGTTATTAGAGAGATAGCTAGGGTAAAGAATAGTTGCTATGGTAAGTCATGTCATTCGTCAATGCTCCTTCCTTCCCTTATATAGGTTTCATGCTTATTTGATTTCCTTCCTTGCACCTTTCTAATAAAGTTCACGAGCAGATCCTCAAAGGGAACATGCCTTTTTGCCTAATCAACTCAATGCAAATTGCGTTCCAATCGTTCTGAATCACCTCTCTATCCAAAGCCTACAACTGGTACACTCCTGAACTAATGATTTCTGTTATTTGGTATGGGCCTTCTCAGTTGGGACTGAGCTTGCCAGTGTTATTCTGTTGTGTGCTCTGGATATCGAAATCCAAGACGCCTTTCTTCTTGCGCCTCAACAGCCCTTGATCTACCGTTCTTTTTGTCCAACTCTTTTGATCTCGGCCCAAACTTTCCCTGTGTGTCTCTTTGTTCTTCACAACAATTCCATTTGGTATCTTGTCTTGGTTAAAAGGCTGGCCTTCATCTCAGATTTCCAGGATTTCTAAGGGTTGCATTGACGACACGTTTTCGGACGCTGCCATGAACTTGGTAACCATTTGCGCTACCGGGGTAACAGGCGCAAACGGTTGTATCTCTAACCCTTCCATCTTTAATTTCAATTCATCCTTCTCTTGTTGGGCAACTCATCTCTGGTCTGCTTCCTTAGCTTGAGAGGCTAGTTTGGCTTCAATTTTAGCAATCTTAAAAAAGAGGTCTTGCATAGAATTTTTTGTATCCATTCAGGTGATTGATTTTAGGTGTAGCTTGTGAAATTTTCGCTCTAACTGCTTTGTTTCAATATCCCCCCACGATGGACGCCAAATTGTAAAGCTTATTATACAATTAAGGTCAAAGGGTAACAAGTCTTAGACCCCTTTATAGATGTTGCGGAAAGAAGAACCAAAGTTTTCAAAGAGAAAGCTAGGGTAAAGAATAGTTGCTAAGGTAACTCGTGTTTTTCATCAATGTTCCCTCCTTCCTTTATATAAGTTCCCTGCTTGTTTGACTTCCTTCCTCGCAGGAATCTCCAAATCCCTTGATCTTTGGTCCTCTAATACCTCATGCCCTGGACCCGGATATGATCGCGATTCTCCTTCCTTCATAAGGATTCTTGCCTATCATGCTTCCTTAGCCAAGACATTTGGGCATACTACAAAGCCCACTGCCAGCACCTTATGCCCAGAAATGCTTGGGCCAGTTTTGGCCTCAACAGAAGGAAGGACCAATAGAAAAGCCAATAACTTAACTCCTAAAATTATAAGATTATGTCAAAACTTGTTTTTTGTCTTGTTTCTTAAAATATTGCTCTTTATTTTTTAAAGTCACCAATAACTTAACTCCTAAAATATAAGATTAAACACTCAATAATATTTATAATTTAACAACAATTTTACTTAAAACTCTACTGTTGAAGACTTTACAACTCAATAGCTAAAAACCAAAGAGAACCTTTGCTCAATTGTCAATTAGCGACAGACTTTTCATGTAGTTGTTTATTTTATATGTGGTAATTATCCTTCGATGAAAGATTGAGAATATTCAAATGCCGCCTGCTCAAAATGACTATGATCTTTATCCACATCCATCTGCTGCCGCACAAGTAAATATTTTTATATTAATCTTATCAAGTTTTTTTTTTTTTTTCATTTTCCCTTCATTCTTCACAAATCAAGATGCATGATTTAGGTTCTTTTGCAGCCTCGTAAGACTCTCTTATTTATCCAAAAAAGAGCAGGAAAACGACGACTTCTGAAGCTGTCACTAATGGCGACTGCAAATAAAAAGTATTAATGTATCTGCTCATGCAACATACGGTTGACTTTATATGTACGTATGGACTTCTATAATATCCAAAACATATAAACATGCCGCCCGCGCGTATGATTTGTCTCTATTTCATCGTCAAAGATGACTTATAAACAAAATTATTAATGACTTTCAATTTGGATATTAGAGAAATTTAACTTGCTTTTCTTTTTCCAACCTGAAAATCGCTATTTCTTTTTCTTTTTTCAAATATATATAGCATCAGCCATGCATTAAACTTCCCTAAGTGGAAATACTTTCTGTATTCATTTCACATGGAGAGTAACCGGGTACGGTATTTGGATATTGATTTCTGCATTGGGATTATATTGGCAAGACTTGAACTGGAGGGTCATTTAGGTGACAAGGTTTTTTACCATGATAAATGACTGCTTATTCTTAAAATTAATTTAAATTATTAGAAAGTGTATAGTTTAATATCTTTATTAGTTTGAATTATTAGTTGATGTAGTAGCAATTTCACCCCGTAAAAATGAGAATATAAGTTCAATTCTTAGAGAGCGCATTTGTTGGGAGGGATTTTCTTTTACATAACCCGACGTGATAGGAATTAGTCTTTCAATATGGTTTGGATATAACCTAACTTGAAGCACAAAAAAAAAAAAAGAAGGCTTTATTAATGTAAGGTATTAGGAGGTGGTATATACTTAAATATATGGTCTTGAATAGTTTAAACTTTTAGGACAAGTAATATTCATTTGATACTAAAAATTTTCTGAATAAAGATATAAACTACTGGAAGGAAGGTTATGTGCATTCCAAAATTAGTCATCCAATGTGATTTGGGTATAAACTAACTCGAAGCAAAAAAAAAAAAAGGCTATATTAATGTAAGGTATTAGGAGGTGGTATATACTTAAAATATATGCTCTTGAACAGTTTAAACTTTTGCAACAAGTAATATTCATTTGATACTAAAAATTTTCTGAAATAAAGATGTAAACTACTAGAAGGAAGGTTATGTGGATTCAAACTCCAAACAAAGCAAGAAAATATAGCATATGAAGTTGATTATTCTATGAATACTAATAGGATTCATAAATTAATTAAGGAAAAAAAGATAATTTTAGGGTTTTAATTTTGTAAAATATGGAATTAAGAGCCTGAACTTTAAAAACTTTAACAGAAGGCTTGAGTTTACCTAAAAGTGAAATTTTACATATCGTTAAGGGTTTCACCAAGTTTTGTCACTTCAACTGCTATCACTTTACTTTATGTTTTCTCATTCTTGTCTTTTATCACAAGATCATGTAAAAATCACCTATAATATGATGTTGTCATGATAAAATTTTCTCATGTCTAAATTTGTAAGTCATTTTTGATTGAATATTTGCTCGTAGAACACAAATATCAAAGATAGAGCAAGATTATTTAATTTGTAATAAAAGAATAAGATTTTTATACGACTGTAGAAATAGCATAATTTTTCTAATTAATATCATTGGAAACTGATGGTAATCAATAAAAATTAATGAGATGAGTAAATTTGATTCTAGACTAAAAAAAACAAAAGGAAAAACCACTCAAAGACGATGAAAGATAAGTATTAATGTATTATCCCATAAACACATTAAAATACTTATAAGACAACCCCACTTGCAGAATAATTTTACAATATAATATATAGATTTCACACAATGAAAGCCCGAAGCAATTCAAAAGTTTATAACTATGCCATGACAAGCCAGCCAGGAAAATATATAAAAAAATACACCATCTTAGAATTGCTTTTCCATTCAAAACCACATGCTCCAAACCCCAAAATGTCAAAGGTCATACTTAGCTGGCTAATCTCCAAAAGAAAAAAATTATTTCTTTTCATCCCACATGACAACATTCCACACACAACAACTCGTATATCTGTATATAATCATCCAATCTTCTGTCTCTTATCTCCAACCCCGCCTTTCCCTATAACAAACCATTAGCGGACTTGTCATACATTATATATACACGTGCATTTGAGAGCAATTTTCCCCTTAGTTTTTGGCTCTAATAGTTGTGTTTGTTAAACAAAAGATTATATTAAGCGTGTGTGCTGCAGCCATGAGCCCTGCAAAGCCGACGACGTTTCAAGAACGTGGAGACCCTAGAAGCATGATGTTCATGAAAAATGCTCCACCTCCATCTGCATTAAGCATCAACAAGACCTCACATGTCATCCAAAAACCATCTTTTTCTGCTGCTTCTTCACCAAATGCTCATCAGCATCGGCAGCCTGTTATAATCTACACTCATTCGCCCAAAATAATTCACACGAATGCAAGAGATTTCATGGCCTTGGTGCAGAAGCTCACAGGATATTCGCCGTCCGATCAGGATGAGATTCCACCAACTGAAGGTCAAGTGTTAGAATCTTGGGAGGAGGGTTATGTGAAGAAGAAGAAGAAGAAGAAGAAGAAGAAGATTGATAATGAGTCATCTTCAGTACTTATAAGTACTGATGAGAAGTGCTCATCAATGGTCTCTCCTATGCATAAAATGCCTAATGCTGATATCCCTGATGCGATATTTTCATCTCCAAAGATGGGAAACGCGATCTCTTCATTTTTCGAGGCCATGAAAATGCTGCCAGAATATTAATTATTTAAAAGTCAATAACTGGGTTAACAAGTAGAGAAATTAAGGTGGCTAGCCAAGTAAGGTTATGTAGTTCTTTGCGATTGTTTTGACCCTGTCTAGGCAATAGGTTAGTTTCTGATTATTCAAATTCTTTCAATTCTTTGTATTCATTTTGTGTTCAAAAAGTTTGGTTGATCGATGTATTAATAAGCTAGAGATGGGCAATTAAATACCTTTTGTGATTATGCATATTTAATTGATTTCTTGACCATCTAAGGGAGGTTTAGTCCTTTCATGTCTTTTCCCTTTTTTTTTAAATAATTTATAGCCTATATAAATTAGCCAGGAAAAAAAAAAGAATTTTCAATTTGAACCGGTAAAGTTTTAGTATCGAAATTTTGTAGACTGTATATTATCCATACATTTTACATCACAAAGGTGGATAACTCTCGGTAGAATGCATGGTATCATTAAATTTATATAAACAACCTGTCTAACTGAATTAGATTTAATTTGCTTCGAGTGGATTCTTTTTCACTTACATGATTATGAGGAAAATAAGATGATCATATTAGATTTTGTTTGTTTATCATTACTCTTTTACGTTCCTTATAAATAATTTACTAAAAAACACAAGTACACTAATTATGTGGTTTCAATCTTTATCAAAGATCGGGTAGCGAGGGAGATTTTGGATCAGTTACGGCAAATTTTTTCACACTCCACCCACCATACACCCAAATAATATTATGCGTCACTTCAATTTTGTAACGCATGCGTAAAACTATAGAAGAAAAAAAAAGGAAAAAAAGAAAAAAAGAAAAAAGCTATAGATTTGCGTAATGCACTCATCCCTTTTTCTTTCTTTTTTCCTTCCCTCTCCACCGATCTACTAGATTTATGAGTTTACATACATGTATGTATATATATGTGCGTGTGTATTTATAGCCCTTGTCTTTCTCTTTGTCTTTTTTCCTCTCTATCAGTCTCTCCACTATAGATGCAACTTACGTGTTATGTGTATATAAAATACGTACATATGTGAGATGCGTGTGTATATATATGCTTTATTTTCTACTACAATTGTGAAAGAATTTCTTGGGAAGGATTGGGATGTTAAGGATAATGATGACGAGGAACTGTATCTAGAAATTGGTGTGAAATCTCATAATGCTGAATATTTGGTGCTCTTTGAAAAAAAAAAATAATGCAAATAAAATATTTGATATTTTGCCAGAATCAAATTCATCATTTTTTGGGATTACAAGATAGCTTAAGTGGTTGAGGCGGTAAGGTTTTAGGTTTAATCTCATGGCGTGGGTGGTTTAACAAAAAAAAAAAAATCAAACTTGTCATTTTCTGAAGATACGAACGTATAATAAAGCTCTGTAAATATGACGTGTATATTCTATAAAAACATAACATAAAAGTTGTGAATGTAGAATATAACTATTGCGAACATACAATATAAGAGTTGTAAGTATAGTATAAAGCTCATGAAATATAAAATTTAACAGAAGTTGTAAACTATCTTTAAAAAATTGTGAAACATGTACTCTACCAAATGTAAACCTATAATTAAAACTTTTGGACATATAGTCTAGAGTAGTGAATAATTAAACTTGCGAACGTATCGTATAAAATTACAAACAATTAAAAATTTTGAATAAAAAATATTAAAATTGTGAATATATAATATAAAATATGTAAATAATTAAAAATTATAAACGTATAATATAAAAACTGTGAAAATGCATACCGTTCACATATTATGGGATGCACAATACTAATTTATAATCATTGATCAGTTACTAAGTTGAGACATTGATTGATCTAATTTATTTCGATACTTTAGTATCGTGCATCTTGAGCAAGATGCACCACCAAAGGATGAAAGCACCATTTAGCATATGATGTCCACGCGTTATTTAAATAGAAAATAAATATTTTTTATGTTTGCATGTACATTTTATATTATATGATTAAAATTTTTATATATTCACAACTATTATCTTATATAGTCACAAGTAAATGTTCACAACTCTATCTTATGTTATTTGTTGTTAGAAATTTAAGTCAAGTCACCCGATGTGGACGGACCCAATCTGACCGATTTATTAATGGATAGAAAAAGGGAAAAAGGGTTATGGGAAGTTAAGAAGCCTCTCAGGAGTGGGAAATTAAATAACTCCCCATTATCTCAATAAGTGAAAATAATTTGCATATAATTAAGATAAGTTCTTAATTAGAAGGGGTCTCAGACTTCTCCGTGGTAATCAAAAATTTCTCTCCACAAAAACACTACTCAGAAAAGGGCACTTAAATTGCGATCGATAGTCTTCAACTGGTTGTTTTTAAAACTCTGATCCATGAGTTAAACAAAATGACATACATCATAATTTTGGGCAATTCATTTAAGTATTCATCTTTGAACTATGAATATAATTTTTCTTTCATTGGTATCAAAGCCGGATTATGTTCATTCTCTGTTGGATTATGATTATCAACTTTGAATATTGTTTCAAAGTTACAGAAATTGTATAATTTCAATTTGTTTTGTGTCTTTTTGCATGATTTTTATGTCTCTGTTCAGTGCTTTATTGTATATATATTATATATATATATATATATATATATCATTTAAAAGTAGACACTTAGAGCTTTCAATCGGTATATTATATGCACATTTTGGCTGAAAATTGAGAGAGATATGTTTTTTTAAAAGTTCATGCATCGAATTAGTTTTTCTGAAAATAAGAAAATGAGTTTGAAGTATCCAATTAGGTTTGATATATCTTTTTATTCATTATGTCTCTATATGCAAGTAATATATCATCAGAAACTATGTGTTAAGGGCTTTTCATTGATATATCACATGCATTTTTTGGCCTTAAATCGAGAGAGTTTTAATTGGTTGAATTCCTTGCATCAAAATCAAATTTCTAAAAATTTGGGTTGCAAATTTTTGGGATCATGTTTGGGGCTAAATTTCATACAGCGTAGTGCATGTCTGAATATCATCAATGTTTCAAGCTTTCTAATGATGTATTGTATACACAATTTAGATAATCCTGTAGAAAGTTATAGCTGTTTGAAGTTGGCTAGAAGAGCTGAATTTTTTCCTTTTCACGAATGAAAGTAACAAAGAGTATTTGACAAACTTTGTTATTATTTGTAATTTAGTCTCTATACTTTGTCTATGTTATAATATGCCCCTATATTTTCTAAAAATTATTTTTTGACCCCTATATTTTGAGAAATTATTTTTTACCCCTATGTTTTGAGAAATTACTTTTTGACCCTTGTATTTCCTATAAATTATTTTTTGACCCCCATACTTTTTATAAATTACTTTTTGACCATAATATTTCTAGAAAATATATTTTGGCATTGGCACTAAAGTTTTAAAAAATAACATTTTGACCCCTAAAGTTTTTGGATACATTATAGTGGTAAATTATGACTCTAAGTTTTCTTTAAAAGTCTCTTCTTATATAAATTAGTGCATGACTTAAATTAAATTCAAATAAAACTTAAATGTAATTATACTTTGTTATGTGCAATGACTGGTTTTATATTTCAAAACTTTTGTAATTTCACATTAAATTATTGTAAATTACTATGTGTAACATGTGTTTATGGCTTAGTGCAATAGACAATATTGTTTGAATTTAATATCTAAGTTATTTTAGCTCTAATCCTTTTTTGGCCATTTAGGTGTTTCGTGATAAAAAATGGCAAGGACATTAAAAACTGCTAGGAAATCTATACTTGGCTACTTTCAGAAACTGTATGGTTATGTGCTTGAGTATCAAAACCAAAAGCCTACTCTTTTTCACTATCAAAGATATCGTATGTATGTCAAAATGTCCTTGAATGCACATATAAGACAAATGCGTACCATGTTGATTAACATTAAGTGTGGATCTAATGCATGTGTGTACTCGACTGACGAAGATAAAGTTAAAGGATTAGTGAGGACCTTACCGGACATGTACAAGGATGTCAAAAAGAAAATACGTTATAATTATAGAATCATGACACTCAATCAGGTTGCATGCGAGATCAAACTTTTTGAGAAGCAACGAGTGGTTAAAGGCATTTGGCATACCAATTTTTTGTCTACTTCATGTAGCATGTGCAAAACCAAAAATGTGTTGTTTGGATCTTATAAGAGTCAGGATAACATGTTTGTCCTTAATCATCAAGGTCCCAAAATTCTGAAGGATTTGGATTTGACACCACTAGTGGACAGATTGGGCTACAAATAGAACAAGGAGTAACTTGTCTTGATTTTATGTTGGGGATGTTTAATACGATTAAACATTTTATTTTTCTATCTTGTAAGACCTTTTTTTATTATTATTTTGGACATCAATTGTTTATTTTAATATTAACTATTGTGTTTTTTTTTCTATATTGCGTATATTTTATTTATCTTTTATCAATTAGACTAGTTTTATTTTATTGTGTCTTGTATGTTATTTTATTTTATTATTTTGGACATCAATTCTAATTGATAATTAATAAATTCATAAGTTCTAAATTTCATTCCTAAATGTAAACAAATTCCTAAATTCCACTAAATGCATAATTATTAAACAAATTATTAAATTTCATTAATTTCCTAAATTACAATAAACTTATAAATTTTGATATTGTCAATTAGAATTTTGATATTATCAACTAAAATTTTGAAATTATTAATTAGAATTGAATATTATCAATTAAAATTGAATATTATCGAAATTTACCCTTTTTGGTAAGTTACCTACCGTCCTACTGAAATATCATGATTTGTATATTATCTGTTTGGGAGTCAAGAAAGTCACTAGGAACGATTGATCACCTACCAAAACAGTAGGTGACTTAACAAAAAAGGTATTTTTGAAATCGTTTTTAAAAATAGGGTATTTTTGCAAGAATTTTTCAGAAATAGGGTAAAAATAAAAAATTTCCTAGGAACTCTCAGGGCAATATTATTATCTAGTGCCTCTACAGGAATTATTCTACTTTCTAGACTTATTTTCTAGCAAATATTATTTTTCTCTTTAGGCGCTTCAAAGCTTGTATGAATTGCTAAACATCTTCATCTAGCCAGGGATTAATTCAAGTTTGAGGTTCTTCATAATTTGTGAGATCTAACTGATTTTCTCTTCTCGCTTATTTTTGGGCATTTATATGTTTTCTGCTTTAAGAATTAATACTATTATGTGATTGTTCAATTAGGGTCCAATTGTTCAATTGCTAGATAGTAGGTGGCCAATTAATTATATAATTAATCTTATTAAAATAGCGGTGAACCAGTTTTTCGAGAAAACATATAATCTAACTGAGCGATTACTGCGAGAGAATTAACTTTAAGAATCAGGTCCTTCTAGTGCTATAGTGCTATCTTTAGATAGACTGTAGGCATCTCTGGGGATTAGATCGTTTAATAGGTAAGAGTAGTAATTGGGGAGAAAGCACATAGTTCTTGAACCATTACCAACGCTGAAAGAAAGGATTAGGTTGTTAGGCCATGCCGACGATCATAACTAGTTTATCGAAAAGAACGGGAGTTGCCTTTACATCTAGGATTGGATTTATAGGCCCAAATGAAAATTATACCCCAGGATAGGTCTCAAAATCACTAATTCTTCTTTTTTGTCATTTTTCTAAATTTTATATGAATTTTTAGCATAATTCATAATAGCCAGTTTACTGTTTATTTACTTCTTGTTGGCGTAACCTTAGGTGTGACCTCGTCTATGGAGACTACCATTCTTTCTTTTCCAGATTTATAATTTTTTAGTTTATTGCATTGAACCCCCTCCCACGGAACCATCGTAATTCATTTGTTCGACAAATTTGGCATAAAATATAATTGTTGTACGGTCTCTGTGGGTTCGACTCGAATTATCACTTCCACAAAAACCTGAGGTAAGAGTTGGATTTAATTTTTGGTAATTTCGATGCCTTCCAGTCTTGTAGGAACAATAAAATAATGGGAAGAGTGATTTGTAAATTGGGAGAGAACATGAATACAAACGAAACGCGGTAGGTTATGATATATAGAGTATATAACAAAAGCATTATATGTAAGTTATTGTGAATAATAGTTTCATAGTGCATACAAAATGGAGTATTGTTTTTTAACTACAGGCCAAAAGAAAGAGCACAAAAATATATAAACTACTGTAATGAATCATAAGTGATATAAACGCGAGAATATATTAGGATAGGATGGGCAGCTGGAATTGATTTCAGCATGTAAATGATGGGCGAAAGAAACTGATAAAGTAGTGGGCTTAAGTTTTTCCATTCTAACAATGTCAAGTTGAGGTAATTCACCAAAGATAAGCTCCATTTCTGCAAGAGCCATATAAGGTGAAGAGGTGACCCCAATATGAGCATTAGCAGTACAAAGTCGTCTTCTCTATTTTCGGAACATGTTGGCAAATTATCCTAGAAAAGAAATGTAAAAAGTAATTATTGATTATGCAAATTACAATTGAGTTAATTATACTACATAAAAGAAAAAGAAGAAGAGAACTAATTGTAGTAGGGAGGGGAAAATGTGGATCATTTGGTGGTAGTAAAGTAATAGAGTCAATGATATAAATTCAATGAAATACATTGCTGAAATGGGTAAAGAATAATAGGAATAGAAGACATTATATGGTAACATGGGTTTTTGGAGTGATTACAATGCAAGAGGATAAAGCAAATTTTTTTTTTTCTTGACTGATCTAGGTTAGCAAGTACTTTGATGGAAAATAAAAAT
Source organism: Cordia subcordata (assembly GCA_028554755.1). Lineage (NCBI taxonomy): Eukaryota > Viridiplantae > Streptophyta > Magnoliopsida > Boraginales > Cordiaceae > Cordia > Cordia subcordata. The sequence continues at coordinate 8,804,199 of JAPTOF010000020.1, forward strand.
TTATACATCCGAAACAAAAGTTAGGCATATTGTGTACTCAAAATCTACTCAATAGGCACCTAGTAGCAAATCAACTATGAACAACAACATGCGAGCAAAATACCAACCAACAGCTCATCCAATTACCAACCACTACGAAGTTCACAAACTATTGGCCTTCTTAAGTGAGGAAAAAAAATACAAATATCACAACCAACACACTTATATAAACACACGCAGTAACAACGTTAAACTTACATATGAACAGCCCTTTAAGAGCACAAAGTGTAGTAGGCAGCAAGATTTCCATAAATAATTCATCGATCACACAGTTTTTCTCCCTTCTTTTTTGGTCAAAAAGTGACCTCATCTGCAACTAAATCTCAAAGAGATGTACATGAGTAATCCATTGCTGAAGTCCTACTCCATTATTTTGTGAATTTCCTCCATGCTTCTAAACTGAACCCAACATCAAGTCAGATTTTCTCAACAATTAGCTCTTAAGTTCTAAGAACCAATTTCACTAAAAAAATCATTTGAAAATCATAACTCACAACAATCTTAAACATGCTTCTATAAGCAAAGGGAAGAGGAAGATCGGACATCGATTACTGATATATCTCCCTCATTCTTCTGCCATGCAAGAGAAGAATTTTAGCAAAGATGCATTATTTTTAGAAAAAAGGGTAGTTTTAGGGTTTCAACTTTGTAAAATATAGAATTAAAGACCTGAACTTTAAGAGTTCTAACAAAAGGGCTTGAATTTACAGAAAAGTGAGATTTTACCCATGGTTAGGTAATAGTGTTAATTTTTCTTTTACGTGGTGTTTTATTTTATTTTTCTATCTTAAGTGGATTTTCATACATGGCAATCTAACTCCTATGTGGCACATACACACACAAATATATAAATTCTAAGCTATTACGTACATATACACATATAAAAATTATGAAAATCTTTTTTGATGGCTATGAGAATATAAGTTAATCTATATTTTTTCTTTTGCTCAATATAAATTTTTTTATATTTAACATTTTAAAAAAATAAATTAATTATGCTTTTTAAGTATTAAAAAAAATTAAGTTTTACAATAAACCAAAAATTAGTTGTAGATTTAACTAATTTTTCAAAGTGTTAACCAATAAATTAAATGCACATATTTATATTATTAAATTAATATTTACATTAATATAATAAAGTTTTCATTTATTATTTTTTTAATAAGAAAAATATATTTAATTAATTATTGTGTAATAATTCCTTTTCTAGAAAAATATTATTGTGTCAACGTGATACTTCGAAGTTTAAAATTTTTGCTTATTAATTTTTGTTTAACAAGCAAAATATTTGAAATTTTTATTTATATTAATTTAAACTAATTAATTTAAATATACAATTAATTGTTGGTTTATTGTAAATCATTTAAATTCTTTTGTTTAAATACTTAAAATTCACAATTAATTTAATTTTTTTATATTTTAAATATATAAAAAGATTTAGATTAAACAAAAAATTATAGGTTAAGTTATGTTCTCATAGCCAACAAAAAATATTTTCAAAATTTGTATAGGGGTACATGTATGTAATAGTTTAGAATTTATAGGCTTGTCTGCATCACGCCATGTAGGATTTATATTGCCAGATAAGAATATCTACCTAAGACGAAAAATAAAATAAAATACCACATAAGTAAAAATTAACACTGTTACTTAAGATGTGTAAGATCCCACTTTTTCGTAAGTTAAAACCTTTCTATTAAAACTTTTAAAGTTCAAGTCCTTAATTCTATATTTACAAAGTTCAAGCCCTTAATTCTATATTTTACAAAGTTCAAGCCTTAAAAATATCTTTTTCGTTCATTTTTAAATCTGAACTTTTTTATCTATTACTTAGAATATAATTAAATGTGTTATGGTTTCTATTTACGTCAAATTTCTTGGATTCTTAAAAAAGAAGCATTATAGAGCTGTCCACTGCATATACTAAACAAATCAACAAAAAGCAAACAAAGTTGTTGGTAAACAAAGTTTATTGGCTTCAATATAAGGATATAAAGGCTGGTTAGGTTTGGTTCTACTGGTACTATTCGATATAAATTATGTAGCGTGGTATTTACGCTCACTAAATATCATAGAAAGACATGAGACTTTGGGCACTTACCTGGAAGTAAAGGAGTAGGTTTGCTGAAGGAATTGTACATCCAGTAAAGAAATACATGATTATCCCAACAATTTCATTTGCATCCTGCATAATATTATACATATCCAAAGGGACCCATCTTTAGTGTTTGGAATAGCTATGTGAGGAAATTTAGATAGAAGCTTTTTGTAGTACCCTTTTCGTAAGTGTTTCTGCAACTTTTGCCATTAATAAAAATCTCACTTATTTAGCAAAGAGAAAAACACAAATTCCATAACTTATAACCTATCGTAAAACAAATGAACATTTTTTCAAGTGCTGATGACGGCTCGTGGCATGCAGAATAAGTTTTCAAGTCTATTTCAAACGTTTAAAGCAATGAAATTGAAGCACATTAAAAGAAGGCCAAAGGATAGAAACTAAGTTCCCCTTCAGTTAAATGAATTTATTTTATTAAAAACATATTATAAGTGGCTACATGTCCTTTTTTGATTATTTTCATTCTTTTTTTTTTTTTTTGGGGGGGGGGGGGGAGGGGGGGAGGTGACAAACGGGCGCAGCATATGTTGTCAAAGCCAAATTGGACTTAAAAGATAAAAAATCTCCAAAAGGGTGATTGCTGATCAAGAATGGCTCTTCAATCGTGAAGCTATAACTTGCCTTAAATTTATAGGTTTCAAGTTTATTCACTTTCAACAACAATATTTTCCAAAAAAAGAAAAGAGTAATAATAAGCAGCAAGAAAATAAATCTAAAAGCATTTCAATATACTAAAAGAAATAGAACTACATAACATCAAATGATGAAATTACATAAACACGCAAAATATTATAAGCTCAAGCTTATTGTTAACACATTAAAAAGAACAAATAGCTAACCTTTGACTTTATAAACATGTAAGTTAAGCAGAAACTAATGGAAATGAAGGCGAGTCTTAAACGATGGTAAGTTTGTAATTAAGCAAAAACTAAGAGCAAGGCGCTTATTGGCTCAACTCAATGCTCAAGTTTTGCATATATGGAGGGAAGGGATAAAGTGGCAGATCTATTAGCGAACAAAAGAGCATTGAATGAGGGTGTTTTTGTCTTTGACACACTGGAAGATGACAGAGCTCTATGAGGACTAGTACGCTGTGATCAGATGGGCATACCAAACTAACAAGCTTAGCTTTTCTGTTTTGTTCCTTCTTTAGTTGCTCTTAGTTTTAGGCTTTGGTTGGAAGGATAGTAAGTACTACCTTATTTATTTTCTTGCTTTTTTATTTGTAAGAATAGTAGTATTATTTTGTTTATTACTTTTCTGTATGTGCATTTGCATCTATTTATGTTTTTTATAACTAAGTTAGCCTGTCAACTTAGCATCATTGAGGAGTAAAATAGAGAACTAGGTTTATGTCCCGTCTCTATCTTGTATTTTTTATCTATTGTGCTAATAAAATTTCAGGGGTGCCATCCCCTTTCTCCCAAAAAAATAAATAAATAAATATGAGCAAGGTGTCACAATAATTAGTTTATTTAATTTTAATCATATTATTAATCTATAACTTAATTGGCTGGTTTATAATTTAATCACACATAATATGTTTATTAGTTAATTATAGTGATATTACTAATTTATTTCTTTTTATTGTCTAAATCTCCGTCCATATATCTCATCCAAAAATTACTGGAAAAATCAAATATTTGTAGCAAACTGTCTTGGGAAATTCGGTACAGTTTAGGACAAAGTTTTCTTTTTATTGTGGTATAATTATGGTTTTAAAATATTTAAGAATTGAAAGTTTAGATATTTTAGAGATTATAAAATCCTCCCAAATTGGACTAAACCATATACACCCCTAATATTATCAATGTTGACAATGAACATAATTTATAAAACAATCAATGACTTAAGAGTCAATTTGAATTGGCTTGTAAAGAAAGTAATTTTTTGGATGACTTTTGAAAAAGTTTTTTTTTTTTTTTTTTTTGGAAAACTCAAAGTTTTTGCTTCTGAAAAGTCTAATTTCAACTTTTGTAAGTCAATTCAAACATCTATTGAAAATAATATATATATATATATATATATATATATATATATGTATATATTTTAATGAAAAAAGAAGTGCTTTGTGTAAGAAAGAAAAAGAAAACCAATCCCACTGGACCCTTATTTGTGATACGACATTTGGTGGACGTATACAATTACGCCGATCTACTTTTTAAGTCATGAAAAAACACCCCCATATTTCGACGACGAACAATTCATTTTTTGGGTTATGTGAGTTATAACTCTTTTTTGGGCTCACAAAATTTTTTAAAATACTGTTCTCTAGTTAACATACTATATGATTTTGTGCTGCAAAACCTTTACATCTCCAATAATTTTAATGTACGAAATTACTTTACCGATCCCTAAAAGATATTCTAAAATCGCCCCATAGAAAAATGTATAGAGGTAGCGGTTTAATTTAGGTCATATAGGAGGCAATTTTTCTATATATGCGGCAACCTAACTAATACATAGATATAATATTATAGGATATAGTTAATCAATTAATTCTTAATTTGATTGGTAGGGGGTGCGATTATAGAATTGTACAATTGAAGCATGATGTGATTTTTTTTAACTATATTTGTAACAACCCAAGCCTAACTACTGGCTTGCCACCACACTTAAGTCTAACCAACTGGCCCAAAATGCTTAAGCCGGTGATGACAGTAGTAGTGAATCTAAGTCATTATAAAGTGTACACAAATCTCACAAAGAACCGATGTGGGATGGGGCGTTACAAACTCTCCCCCTTAAAGATGCGACGTCTTCGTCGCGGCTTATAAAGTGCACACAAATCTCACAAAGAACCGATGTGGGATGGGGCGTTACAAACTCTCCCCCTTAAAGACGCGACGTCCTCGTCGCGGCCTCAGCGTAGACAAAGAACCAATGTGGAATGGAGCGTTACAAACTCTCCCCCTTAAAGACGCGACGTCCTCGTCGCGGCCCAAACACAATAATGTAACCACACCGTGCGTAGAATCGCCACCCAAACACAATACGTAACCACGCCGTAACCTCGCGCAGTAGAATCGCCTGCAGTCCGCTCCGATATTACTCAGAATAACCCAAGCCCAACTACTGGCCTGCCACCACACTTGAGTCTAACCAACTGGCCCAAAATGTTTAAGCCGGTGATGACAGTAGTAGTGAATTTAAATTATTATAAAATGCACACAAATCTCACAAAGAACTGATGTGGGATGGGACGTTACAATATTGAAAACCGCTATCTATGTCTAACAGTGCTCCAAAATCAATTGTCTAAGACCAAAAAATGTTGCCTATTCTCTCTTTTTTGTAGTGTGGTGAGAATAACCACGCCAGGACCCTTTTTGCGAACGGCAAAATTTATGACATATACAGCCCACATGGCAAAACTTTGCCACCGGATAAATTTTTCAATTTGCTGGTTTCGAGAGACAAACAATTGAAATGCCTCGGGACAACTCAAAAGCTTTCTGTTTGTTCTCATTTTGGTATGAAATATTCGTTGATTTTTGTCCTGGTCACGTGTTCAACATCATATATAATTATGCTCCCAAAGACGTTGTGTCTCTTAGAAATTTAATTAGTGACACTTTAAGAATGATAAGTAAGTGATGAAAAATAGGCAGTTGCCGTGTCGAATTGACATACTAATTAGGTATATGTATATACTTTAGTTTTTAATTCCATATAGTTAGTCACCTAACCTTTACTAATTTTGTTACTAAATTCTCTTACTTCCTGGTTAAACGATCTTTACTGATCAAGTATTTTAGCGGCTCCATTAGCCGTGGCTATTTTCTCTGGGGCTGATACAAACATAGTTATTCTTGGTTGACTAATAAAACAAGAAAAAATTGCATAGAAATATTAGAGCTGACATGGTTTGCTTATTACACTAGAAATCGGCTGACAGTTGAAGGTGTGGATTGGTTATTGACTTGAAAATTTAAGACGTTTAATTATATGACGACTCTTGAAGCACACTCTTGGAAGCTGCAAAGTTAAGCTAATGATCTTATCTCATGTCTTTACGTATGAATAAGAAGATTCGATTGGACATAACATAAATGCTGCAAAGTTAAGCTAATGATCCCTTGTCACCATTATATCAGATTGGTAGGAATTGATAAGAAGATTTAATTCTTTGTCTATGCTAGGTTGATGATTAAGCTTCATGTGAGGAATGCGAGATTGTTATTAATCAAGATTGATAAGAGTATACTCACGTTTGTCATATATAGACAAGCAAATGATGTAATTAATTAGCTTATAAAGAATGTCAGATAGGATTATCTTTCCCCAATTTGAATTAAGGATTCACCTTTAGAGCATTTTAATATTTTATTGCAGTTTTTGATATTACTGGAGTTCGAATGAGTGCAATCTTTGTATGGTTTTAATGAAAAATGGTAGTTTCATAAAAAAAAATAAAGGAGATAATTAAGGGAATTAAAAAAAAAATGTGTCTTCGTTAGATAGATCCCTTGTCTATGCCGAGGCTTTTCTTGCTTAAAAATATTCATCGCTTTCTGCACACATGTGCCTTTATGAATCGCACGAGGAAAAGGGTTGGAAAACATGTAGTTTTCACAAAGCAACATAATAATTGTCTAATGTGACACCACTATCCCTCTAGTTTTCTTTTTCCTTTTTTTTTTTTTTGGTCGGATCTTTTTCCTTTTTTTGCTTTATCCTCTTGCCAATTTGCTTAGTACTTGAAGTACAATTAATAAACCTAAGGTTAAGATGTCCTCTAGTTACATAGGATCAATTTTCCAAGATAGTGATGCTAACTAGGGCAATACACGAAACTTGAAAATCTCAAACTGAATTAAAAAATCGTTCCGAGACCAAAATTTCCATTGAATTTTCTACCGGAATCGAAGTGAACTTAACCTAGAATTTCTTTGTAGTGTGGTTCTGAATCTTGTATGAGAACTGTACTGATAACTAAACCAAACCAAACTGAAATTGTGTCGATCTGGACCGAACTGAAATAACCGAATTTTTAATATTAATAATTATGTATAATCTTGAATATTAATATTATATATGTTAATATTACAATTTTAACTATTTTAAATAATATTTGAATATTAATATTTTTATTTTGAGGTTATAAAAATTTTTAAATTCTCACTGAAAAAGAAAAAATTAAAAAAAAAGTACTTTATATGTATATAATATAATCACACTTAATTCTAATCTCTAGGTATATTTCACAACTACCCTAATGAACTTGTATCATATTTCTCAAGATTAAATCTAATGACAATTACCCTAGTTAACTTATATCATATTTATTAGTTACTCAATTAATTTTATGAAAATTGTCTTGATCATATTAACTTTTATATACATGATAATTATAGTTTATGATATAATTTTTGAAAAAGTGAATAAGGTGTAACAAGGTTAGAGAAAGAGACAAAGTTAATTTTCAAAAATTGCAACTAGTAATCCTAAAAATAATAAGCTCTTTACTAATATATTAATATATGCATTAGTTAATTTTAATTATATCACCAACTTAATTCCCTAATAACTTAAACTAATAATATTTAATTGATGTTGGTTATATTACATTTTTTTAGTTCTAATTATACTAGTAACTCTATTTATGTAACTTGCTATTTTTAATCTAACTACAATAAGTTTAATTGATTTTAATTATATTATTTAATTACTAACTTAATGATTTAATGTATAAGCTAATCAAACTTAACTTAATTTATTCTTGTTATATGACAAACTAGATTTTGTAATATAATTAGCATAATCAAACTAAATTTTCCTTTTATACATTTTATCAATTGAAATTATGTTAATATGTGAATAATCTCTCTAAAATATATAAAAATTATTGAATAGGTAAACTCTGTCACATAATATTCCCATGAATAAGTACTGAAAGAATTGAATGAAGATTTTTTTCTTTTGGTACGATTATAATTCTAAAATATTCAAGAACTGAAAATTTGATATGATTTTAGAAATTTTCAAATCCTCGAATTAGATCAGACCGTGTACAACCATAATACTAACTACTCATTTTATAATAGCTATTACACGCAGTGTCCGTGAGTGGCCAGTAGTTGTTTAGCACAGTATGTATACAGAATAGACTTTTTTTTCGTCACGTCTCATAACACCTCTAAAGACATAAGGGTTTTACTATTAAATATGTAAACCATGTAAAATAAAATTTTATTTTGTCGTGTTCCAAAATATCTAAAAAGACATAAGTTTTAACTATGGAGTATGTAAGCTCTATAAAAAAAACAAAAAGTAGCTGTGTCATTATCTTGTACAACGGCGCCAAACACATGATTATTTTCAAACATTTTCCTGTTCTGTTCATTAGTGCAAGTACTGTTTAGGTGCAACTCTGAACAGTTCTTGGCTTCTTGCCTCTCTCGACTTACCGCAATTAAAATGCAACAGAGACAATTATGAAAGAGCAACTTATTTTACCATAATAATCAACTTCTTTTGCTATCCTTTTAACATTTACACTGACAATTATGAAAAGAGACCATTTATTTTTTATATGTGAAAAGAAAAATTTAGCTAGCGGAACTAACTATCAACTGACAGACCTCAGATGTGCAGCACGTCTCTTGTACTGATGAGCACTAATTAAGTTGAGAACACTCACTCAGAGAAAGGGACTGAATTCAAACTTGGATCATGAGTTGTATTCATTTCCAACTCTTATTGGTGGGATATCTATGAGGACAAAAAAGCAACGATTTATGTTTTTGCTTTTTCACATATATAATCTTTTTTCTTCAATTATTATTATTAATTTGAGCTAGCGTAAAAGTAATATGCACAAACAGCGTAAAAATAATTATCCAATTGGTTTGCCCATAGGTCCCTATACCTGTTAATTATATAATTGTAGAGATTTCCTCATCTACAAGCAGTTGCCTATAGATTTTCACTTCATGATATACGATTGCCAAACATATATTGACATATCTATATTTATATCTATCTTCTATATTTATGATTTATATCTATGTTAAAGTCAATGACATGTTAGCAGAGACTAATACATTAGTTTTCAGAATGCATTATAATTTGACACATTAGGTTTTTGTAGAGCGGAAATAGTTGATATATCATTTTCGTTCTAAGATAGTAAATACTAATGGATTTAGATACATGATGTATAGTATGAGTCTGTAACATAATGATTACAAATGAATTACTGCTATGTTTGAAATAAACTTATTATAAGATACTTATATTATTGTTGTATAAGAAGTAATGTTTATTATCTCTTTTTATTTTATAAGCTATAAGACATCTCATCACAAGTAACTTGTGAAAACACAAAACAAACTGTACTTATTAACTTATTTTTGACAACTATAGATAAAATATCTTATCACAAGAAAATTCAAAACAAATTACGTATAAAAGAGGCTGATATAATATGCTTATACCAAACAAAGCACGTATGTATGTATATTGTTCTAGGAGGAAGATAGAATCCCTTCAATGAAGATGCATGAATTAGAATTAAAGTACGTACATAAAGGTATAGGAATTGCATATCAAAATATTCTTTCAATGTTTTAATGATGATATATAAACTAAAATTAGAGAATAATAAATATTGAAATATATGCTTTAAAAAAATTAATTGTAACTTGTGCATAGCATATACGACATTGCTAGTATAAGATAAGGTGGAAGAAATTTACTTGTTACTCTCCGGGAACCATTATGCATGCATGCACCTTAATCAAATTCTTTAACGTGTAGTATTAATATTTGCTATATAAACTAGTACGTACAAAGAGTACATGTTCTTCCAAAATTGATGTCAATTCACTTCTACAATTCCTGAATTGAAAGCATCCTAACACGGGCGCTAGTCTTTTTCTCTTTTGAATTAGTACAAACAATTAATGTTTGGCTTCTATATAGGATGTAATATAATTGTCAAGAGTCTTGCCTTACTTGAACTTCTCATTATGCACATGGGGACAATCAAAAAGCATTACTGACTCATCTGGATTTTTTTCAAACCAATATATATATATATATATATATATATATATGGGGACAATCAAAAAGCATTACTGACTCATCTGGATTTTTTTCAAACCAATATATATATATATATATATATATATATATATATATATATCTTTTCTCTATGACTTTTGGAGAAAAAAAGTGATTTTTGATATATTAAAATTTTTTACTTTTAAAAAAAGTTAAATTTAAATTTTCTTCAAAGTTTAAATTTTTTTTAGGCTTATCTAAGTATGTATTGCAAAAAAGGAGTGCATTGTTCCAAAAAAAAAAAAGAGAGAGAGAGAGAGAGAAAACAATACCTTTGCATGAAAAAGCTAATTCAAATGAACCTATATATTTTATGGAATTGCAAAACAAAGTGGGAAATAGATGTTTCCTGTGGGCTTTAAGACAGGCCACTCTATTAAGCGGTCCACTGACATGCAATTAAAGCATGTTTGGATTAGTTTTTTTTTAAAACTGTTTTAAAAAAAATAAATTATTTTTTATTTAATTTTGACTTAAAAAAAACTTACAAAGAAAAGCTAAAACTTAGCTTTTTTCCAAAACTAGTAACTTTTTTTAAAAAAATACTTATCTCAAAAGCAATAGAAAAAAGACTTAAAAAAAAGTCAATCTGTAAGATCTGACCCATATTGTAAAGGTATTTAAGGAATATGAGAAGACTTATCATATTTGTTGTCTTACCTTTTTTCTAGTTCTACTTTATTTATATTTCTGCATTAATTGTGTACTGCCATATTTTGTAGTATCTAAGTCCTATAAATAGGTGCTTAACCTATTGTCATATGTGTGAGGGAGAGATAGAGACGTGAGGCAGGTAGCATAGAGCATTTAGAGCTAGAGTGAGAGTCCATCTTATATTCATTATCGATGCTGTCTTAATAAAATTCTCTTTTTGCTTGTGGAGTAGGTGTTAGCCGAACCACGTAAAATAGTATCGTTAATTTCTTATTTATTTCATCTCTATTTACACCACGTTTTTCCCAACAAACTGGCATCAAGAGCTAGGTTGTAGGTTGGGTATCGTTGTCGTGGGTGTGCGTGAAAAACACACGAAAAATTTGTTGAATTTGGTGAGTGAAGTTGTGGCAAAATTTTGAACGTATAAGAGCACGAAAAACGTGAATGAAGAAGGAAAATCTGGTTTAATGCGCGTGTGCAAGCTGCTATGACTGCTTTGACCACGTTTCACCAAAATTGACCAAACTTTGACTTTGATCATTGACTAGGTCTGACTGAAGTTTGACCGGATCTATCGCAACGTTTTTCGACGTGTTGAGTCCTTTTTTATACTCCATTTTGCAAAATTTTGCTCCGAAGTATACGTTTTAATATATTGTCAACTTTGACCACGGATTGACTTTTGATTGAAGTTGACTAGAGGGGGTTTCCTAGGGTTTTTCGGTGTGCTAAGTTCGATTTTGCAATTGGTTTGACCAAATTTTATTCTGAAATGTGTGTTTTGGAAGAAACGAAGATGAGTTCGACTTCGGCAAAGTTTGAGATTAATAAATTCGATGGTAAGGGCAGTTTCAGTGTTCAAAAGATCAAGTTCAAGGCTTTCATGGTCATGCAAGGACTTTGGAAAGTGCTTGAAGGGAAGATTAAGAAGGAACTAGAACCAGAGAAAAAAGAAGAATTAGAGGAAATGACTATTAGTGCAATACACATGAGCGTTACTAATGTTGTATTGATGGAGATAGCCAATAAGAAGACATCAGTTAAGGCTTGGAAGGATTTGATGGATCTCTATGCGTCAAAATCACTGACAAATCGTCTCTATCTCAAGAAGAGATTGTATACCCTCAAGATGAAACAGAGTACGCACGTAAAAGAACATCTTGACGAGTTTATTCCATTTTGACGAAATTGAAGAACATAGGAATGACAATTGATTTGGAAGATCTTGCCCTTGTTTTGGTGTGTTTTCTACCGCCCTCATATGATAACTTCGTAGACACTCTGTTATATGGACGTGACAAGATCAGCTTGGATGATGTTTGTTCAACATTAAAGTCTAAGGTTTTGAAGAAAAACTTCCTGGGGAACGAAGTGGAGGTTCAGGGAGAGGGATTAGTGAATAGAGCAGTGAAACACAAGATAAGGAGATCTTCATGGAAGTCAAAACCAAGAGCAAAAGACGTGACATGTTATGAATGTGGGAAACGAGATCACATTAAGCACCATTATTCGAAGAGAAATAAGTAGGAGTTAGCGAACGTTGTGGACGATGCAGAGGACGAAAGTTCTTATGGTACTGGAGATGTCTTGTCTATCACTACAAGACAACGGCAAAACCAATCGATTCTTAATCTGATGCTAGTTTCACATATGTCCTAAGAGAGATTAGTGTTCTACTTATTACGGAAAGAGTAGAAAAGTCTATATTGGAAATAACCTCACGTTGGAAGTGGCTAGAACAGGCATCGTGAAGATTAAGATATTTGATGGCACTATCAAATTTTTTGAGTATTGGCATATTCCTGAGCTAAAGAAGAACTTAATTTTTCTTGGGCGGCTAGATTCTTGCAAATGCAAGTTTCATTGCAAGAATAGAGTACTTAAAGTGTATAGGGGTTCCCGTTTGCTCTTGAGAGGATTTTTGACAAATAGTACTTATGTTCTTGATAGTTGTACAGTCAATATGTAACTTGTAAATAATTAAAAATTGTAAACATATTAGTATAAAAATTGTGAACTTATAATAACAAAATTATGAACGCACTGTTATAGGGTACACAATGTTTAGGGTGCACGGTATCTAGTTTCATTTTATTTGTGTTTCATTTGTTTGCAATAAAAGTTAAACCAAATTTTTTAATTTAATAATGTCTTCGAAATACAGACATTTATTAATTGTTTTGCTTCGAATAAATAGCTGGTGGCTACATCTACTCTATTGAATTATCTCATAATGTATTAACACTACGAAAAAAAAGACATAATAGTGAAAGACGATATTATCCCAATACGTGGTGATATGATATATACTCGAAGGATCACGTACGACCCAAATCGACAAATACTTGGAAGATAACGCAATGTTAAACGTATGGAAGGAGAACGAGACTCTCGCCACGTTGATTTTACTATTTCCACACTCCTTAAACATTTTGTGACTTGCGTGGAGTACATATCCAGTTCAATTCAATTCAAATCCGCATATAAGATGCAAAGAAAAGTAAACCTCGTGAAGCTTCTTGGCAACCCCCTCATGCTTGGATATAGATTCCTCAAGAAAACTTTTGAACTTTGAAACGAGAAAAAATTCAACGTATTACATTTTTTTTTCTTTTTCGTTTTTCCAACATGCTTCTAATTGCATGAGGAAATTGTGGGGATTCGATTTGAGTCCAAGTCAAAATTTCCACGCATCGAAAAACTACTCTTTTAAAGTTAATGTTGTTGCGAACTGGATACTAAAACAAACTTTTATAAAAAAAACTTATCTTTTAATTGAGTTCCCTGTATTTCATTATTTTCCAGGATCTTTTGGATGTAAATATTGTACTTTTCCGATCCCCTAAAAATAAAATTGATCTTTTATTAATACAAGTTCTCTTGGTTTACGTAGCAAAAAATGGAAAAAAAAAAAGAAAAAAAAAAAGAAAAGGTTCTCTTGTTCTAAACAAAAGGAAGTAATAATAGTGCTTCTCATCTAGCTTGTTGCTTGGAATCCGATTGTCATGAGTGACTGTCTAATGAATTCTCTTCTTGGCCTACAATTAAACAATTAACCGGTACATAGATTGAGTTATTATTGAAAATCTTAAACGAAATCTAACATAAATACTGCCAAGCACCCTCTAAAACTTTCGTGTCTCATATTTAGATGTTATATTTAAACTTCAATAAATAATGTTCGGATGGCGTTTTAGATGTTATTTTAAATATTTAAGTTTTTAATACAATTTCTTATGTTATAACACCAGATTAGACAATCTACTAAATTTAAAAAATAATTAATTGGTTTCCTTATTATATTAGTTGCTTTATTGTATATATACTAATAATTTACTATACTAGTGAGGTGCCTATAAATAAGTTCTCTTATTATAATTAAAGAAACAAATATTTTAACATGTAATTATCATTTAATCTTCTCATGTAGAGCCACCATAGGTGGGGCCGTGAAGCTCCAACTACAAAAAAACTTTTGAATTTGAGACAAAAAATTTTCGTCTCAAATTCAAAAAATTTTATCTGAAAATGGATTTGAGATGCAATTTAAGACAGAAATTTTCTGTCTTAAAAATCTCCGTCCCAAATTTTGAAACAAAAAATTTTTCGTCTCGAATTTCTTCTCAAGTATGTATTAGATTATTAGAAAATTCAGTATCAAAACTTACCCTTTTAACCTCGAGGTATATGTGTGTTGTTTCAGATCAAATTCAGGGTGGCGTAGGTGGTGTTCAACAATTCAGAAACAACTCAAGTATTTTAAAATAAAGCTGGACTTTGATCACAGAATTGAATTCACGTCACGAAGGAATTTTTTACCAGGGACGGTGGGGTAGTGCTTTTTGAATGTCTTATGGAAGAGTTGGTCCATTTATTTATGTCATTCAAACGGCTTCGCCAGCAAGGAAAATCATATTAATAAGAGCGCGTTTGGCTGAATTTATATGAATAGTTATAAGTACTTAATAAAATAAAAAGCAATGTCTCTTTATCATTTATAAAAAATACTTATAAACATTCGGAATAAGCACAAACAAGCGCAAATCTTTTATAAATCGACCCATGGATGCAACCTAGGGAAAGAGAAAACTTCTTTCTTTCCCCTCTTTTTCCTTTCTTATATAATGTGGAACTCTTTCTTAAGTCCTTTTACCTCACATCAATTGATGGTCGGATTTCGTCTGCTAAATTTCCCTTATCACGGAAAAAAACATAAAGTTGTCAAACTTGAGAATACATTTTCCAACCGAATATGCCACGACTTAAGTTATTAGACAAAAAGGTCTATTTAAACCAAGGCCAAAATTAGCTTCTTATCTAAGTCAAATCGTAATGCTCAGCGCCCAAGTATTATTCCATCACTAAACAATCCCTTTAGATTAGAAATAGAAGAGATGATGCAATATATTAAGAAATAGTTAAATTTCCTCTGCCGGCCTTCATAATCTTATGTTAGAAAATTTTATTGATAAAAAATCTCAATACCTCAAGACCTTCTTTTTTTTTTTTTTTTATGTTAAATCATTAAGAGAAAAAACACAAGCGGAAGCATTCGTTGATATTTACGGAAACTTTAGCTGTGAGTTTATAATTTTTCAAAAATATATGGTTTCATTTGTTTACTCTTTCTAATGAGGGATGTCGGAGAGAATAGAAATTGTTAACCACATGCTATGAAGATCATAACCATAATATATCTTTAGATGCCTAAAGTCCAATAACTTTAATTTTAATAAGATCATTTTAATTAACTTGAACTTTAGAATAACCCATAATACACATTAAAATGCACATATAGACTCATATGAAAAATTATTTTCAGACATCTTAGTCTTCTTAGATCCCGAAAATATGATAATGAATATACTAGAACCCACAATAAGTAGGAGATTATCTACTGCTAATTAATTAATTAGTTAGTTTAAGAACATTTCTTCCCTTCCTCCTTCATAGTGATCTCTAGTCAATTTTTCCTTCCAAAACCAACACCTTTCAGAAATTTACAGAAAAATTAATTTCATTTTTATCTAATAGGACAAAAAAGAATAGGGGGCATAGTACATCGAGTATAAATGCTACTTTACCAATAAATTGGCTTTATCGTAAGTCCCTTCTCATAACCAGCTTCCTTTATCTACTAGTTTTCTTTTCTTTTCTTTTCTTTTTTTCAATTTCCTGATAAACGAACGAGCAAGACAAATCAACCAAGTATGAGGGGAAAGTGTTATTGATCTATGAGGGACGATATTCTCGTAACACAATAATATCATACATAGGACTTATAAATTAAGTTACGTGTTATTTTATCATAATTATATTGATAATTTATAATCGTTAAATCTTATTTATAAGGTCAAAACATTACTAGTAGATATATTCCCAGCTTGATTTAGACTTGGATAAGCTCTTGGTCACATCAATTATTGCAGTAGAAAGAGGGGCTGTCCTAGTCTTGCTTATTCGATCCCTGACGCAATTATATTCAAACAAAATGAATTAAGGTTAATTTGAGTTCCACCTGTTTGATTATAAACTTTATTTTAGATGCTAATTAATTTAATAATTATTTGAATAATTATTTAGTGACTATCCCAAACATTATTTTATACTTGGGTGATGATGGCCGGTGTTAAAATTTGCCGTAAAAGGTTTTTGGTCGACTAGGCAGGAAGCAGCACAATCCATATGCTTTTCATGGTCTCGTGCGTCTTTGAGTTCATTTTCCATTTTTTCTAATTTTTTTTTTTTAGCAGATAACAAGTTTTCTTTTCCTTCTTTTTTCCTCCCTGATTATAGATGATGATCAGTCACTGAAAAGGATTTTGATTATGTTTGATATTATTTAATCTCTAATTCTAGAAGTGATTTTTTTTTCCACATAAAAATGCTAAAATTGACGATTTTACTACAAATTAAAGTGATTCTTTTGAAATTGACAAATTAAATAATCGACAACACTGAACAGACCCAGTATGGCCAATCAGGCATATTAAATTCGAGGCACATCACCAGATATTCCATATACTAAAAACCTTAATTAAGCCTCACCCCAGATGAAAGACGGTATTGTTACCAAAATGGAATGAGATGGTATAATTGATCTTAGAAATTAAAAGCATTACCTAGACAAATCGGAAATGGACTCACTAAGCTACCATCAACCACTCTCTCCTTACTACAAGAAAAATACGTCTTTCATATCGTTCTTGTTAGAAATTTGTCAAAAATTAGGGACAATCGAAGACCTCTTATTGAAAATCTTTCATCCAACGCCTTGTTAGTAAATTTGGTCCCGTCAGCCTTCCGTCAGTAATAGCGACGAAATTCGGTTAATATGCTCCATTGACAGTTGCGGGTGTGTCAAGATCACCATAACTTTGTCGCTCATATTTTCTTCTCTAGAGAAGGTGAGGCAGACACAATGTCCATTGTTTCCGGCCAAAATAGTCTGACTTCTTCGCAAATTACTGATTGCAGCCATAGGACCCGTTTGGATTGATTTTTTTTAAAAGTGCTTCTTTTAACAGCTTTTAAAAAATAACATTTTTTTATAAGTTGAAAATTCTAGCTTCTAAAAATAACTGTATTTAAACTTTTAAAATTTTAACTTTTTTAGAAATTAAATCAAATAATTATTGTAAATTTAATATAACTTTTTCAAGTATGTGGTAGTAATGACAAGAATCACTTGCTACAAATGGTATTTCAAAAAATGTGGGAAGAGATCGTTCAAGGGCACGTTTAATTTCTTTTGTGCTCGTTTCATTTATTTCTCTTTCTGATAGGAAGACTTTCTTGTTTCCCCATAACTACCATAACATGCCTATCTGCACTTCAATAATTAATAAGTTCCACATTCACATATCTAATAATTTAAGACAAACCGCCAAAACCACGAGATTTTCCTGGGTTTTACTTTTACTTGCCTGAGCTGTTGCATGCCAGAATTGTCCGCACGACATAACATTGACTTTCTCAAAGTCTAATTACCTATAAATGTTTAAGGGCCCATCTAGTTCAAAGAACGACTTTTTATTTTTTTATTTTTAAGAGTCACATTTTTAAAAATAAAATTTCTACGAAATGTGATTAAAACTGTTGGTACATTAAAGATATCCTTACAAATATTTGTTAATTTCATAGAAATGCCATATTATTATACTTTGGTTTAAACTTAAACATTTAAAAAAACCTTGATCAATTTTTAAAACGGTCTCTGACTTAAATATAATATATATATATATATATATATATATATATATATATATATTCGTTTTTGCCCGTACACCTCCGACTTATATGTGCACTCATGGAGAGGGAGCGTTTGCGCGTATGACGGTGTCTTTGTGTGTGAGATTGTGTCTATTATTAATGGTCAGTATGTGTATAGTGCATATATGTGTTTAAAATATTTTTCTAGTCACCTAAAATCGGATTAAAATTAAAATTCTTAGACATGTTGTACTAATAACAATGTAACACATCAAAGATTTCTTTTTAATCTACGAACTAAATATAAAAATATCATTTTTTTTCTACTTCACTTTTTGAATATTCTGCAAGAGTTCATGAAAACCTTAAGTTCAATATTCAAAGAGTAAATAGTCCAAAGCAATTAACAAACACAATCTCATTTCTTTAAATTAGTAAGACTGAGGTATGAACTGTGACCACCATTTTTTATATTTCTTGAGAAACGTTTTCCAATGTACCAAATCAAATTAAAGTGGAAGAAAGTAACACGCTTTGTTGGGTTAATTATTTTATTAATATACATTAATCAACAGATAAGCACCGCCTAAAAATGAGATTGATCATTGATAGATTTATTTTTCATTAAAAAAATGAGATTAGAGCAAGTATTTACAGGCAATTCCTATGGTTCCGTTGGAATTTCATACGGGTTTGCTACCGTGAGAACAACTCGGACCTAACCGAGTCAACTCACAACTCAGCAACCGTGTAAGTTGACCAACTCGGCAGACCAAATTTTCATTCATCTCTTTCGCCGTCAATTCGCCTCGTCCTCGACAATGACAGTGTCCGCGTCCCACCACGTGTCGCCGTCAGACTTGGTCACCGTCTCTAACGGCGCTTTGAGCTTCCGTAAGTCACCGACCGTCAAGACCCCGGCGACTTCATCTCCGACGTAGACTTTCTCGACGCCGTCGGCGTGGATCCCCACCGCTTCACTCGCCACCGCTTGTGGGCCCCACTTGGTGTACACCGCAGGCTTGCTGTGCCCCATTCTCGTGTCGTACGCACCCAATATGATGCCGTTTTGATTCCCATCCACCTTCAAGGACAGAACCACCGATTGCGACGGCGCCGCCAGTCTCGCCACCGCTGGAGACTCATTGAAGTCCCACATAGAAACAATACTTTTCCTAGAATCTTCATAATCAAAAGCTAAGCCTAAACTATCCCAGAGCTTTACGACATTTTTCCCTGTCGAAAAGTCCGACCAGCTGAACCTTTGACCGCCGGTCTGTCTACGCCGTAGCCTCAAATTACCATTTTGCCACCGGTAAAAATCCCCACCCTTTAGGCTAAAATCTTCATCACCCCGAAACGACGTCGTGGGCTCGTCATCCTCGTTATCATCTTCCAACGACGAAACAGATGAGCTCTCATCATCGTCATCGTCGTCGCTGAAATCAAAGTCATCGGAGAAAAGCTGGAGAAGAGGCTCGGCGGAAGGCTTGACTGTACGGAAACGAATCAAAAGCAGCTTAAGCCTTCTGATTAAGCTGCTCAAAGTCGCTAGTACAGCAAGAATCAAGGCACCCCATTTCCAGAACCTGTACACTTGAGGCACGCTTTGAATACCCGAAAGCGTGAAGAACCTGGAAACCATTGATGGGTTTTGCAGGCAGTTTACTCCTGCTTCAAAATCACTAATCACACTAATCTCAGGAATCTCCATTAATTTTTAACTTAATAATTAAGTAATTATGCACAGACTTCTGAATATGTATTGATAAAAATGGAGGACGAATATGAATTGCAGTTGAAGTTTTTTTTTTTTTGAAGAAAATCATGCAGAAGAGGAAGAGAAATGGAAGGAGAGGTTTGGAGGAAGAGGGTTTGGGGGATATATAATGGTGGAGTGGACAATAAAATAAGATTTTCTTGTTTCGTTGGAGAATGACATGTTTTAATATTATTGGGTAGTGGATAGACTTTGTTGGGACACGTAAGAAAAAGAGCAGAAAAACTGGCCTTTTAGATTGTAGATTAGTGTTGTGTTGTGCATATCTGTAGTCAATAGATTCCATCGCAGACAAATCAGGAAAGCTGGGTTGTTCATGACTCAGCAGTTCTCAAGAATTGTCTGAATTTTGTGGTTGCTTTTGCTTGATGGACTATTTGCACCACAATTTTTTTTTTGGGCCAATAGTATATTTATGTATGTTGTTTTTATATTTATAAACATATATATATATGTATAATTTTTCTCTGCGAAGGTTGTTTCCTATTTCAGATTGTGGTTCTCTGAAGGCTTTCTGTTCATGGGTTGTGGTAGTGGGCATCATGGTGGTACTATTTTATTTGTCTCTCGTTTGTTTGCAATAAAAGTTAAACTAATTTTTTTAATTTGATAATATCTTAAAAATAGGGACATCTATTAATATTTTTATTTTTAAATAGGAAGGAATCCAATCTAACATCCTATAAAGTCCGAACACCAATTACTAAATCCTGAATAGAAGAACCAATCTCAAAACTCGACTATTAGTATGTCATGATTATCAATTCAAAGTAAGAGATAGAGTTCAAACCGATCCTTCAACCGTATTTAACCGTAGTTTTTGTTGTTAGAACATTTGTGAAAGACAAATATTTTTGCTCGGAATAAGTGACTTGTAGATAAGTCTACCCTATTGAATTATTTCATAAATAGTCATATAATGAAATGGATATAAATATAATAGTGTAAGACGTGACGAAACAAATACGTTGTGATACGAGATATGCTCGCCGGATAACGTACCACCCAAAAAAACAAATACTTGAAAGATAACGCAATATCAAAAACGTGTGGAAGGAAAACGAGACTCTGGAATGCCAGACTGGAGGCTTGGGATTTTACCACGTTGGTTTTTCTATTTCCACCCTCTTTAAACATTTTTGTTGTCACTTGCGTGGAGTATGTATCCAGTTCAATTCAAATCCATGCGAGATGGGAAGAAAAGTAAACCTCGTGAAGCTTCTTGGTAACGCCCTCACGCTTGGACCTAGATTGCACGAGAAAACTTTTGAACTCTGAAACGAGTAGAAATTCAACGTATTACTTAATTTTTGTTTCTCGAATGTATTACATGTTGAATTTTCTGATTGCATAAGCAAATTCTGTGGATCAATTTGAGTTGAGATCAAAATTTTCACATTTCATAAAACTTTTGTTTTAAAAGTTAATCGCCTTCCAAAATCTTTTAAATGTATATATTGTACTCTTTCAATTTGATCCTTCTAATTTTTCGCTTGGGATTCGATTGCCTTGAGTGACTAATTAATGAATCTCTTCTCGGCCTACAAGAAGACAATTAATTGGTAGGTTGAGTTATTATTGAAAATCATTAACAACACTAAAAAAAATAAGTAGTGCCAAAAACCTTTTAAACTTTCGTATCTCATGTTTAGATGTTCACTATCAATTATATTTAAACTTATAGATAATGTTGTGATTGAATTTTAAATGTGCTAGGCTTGGGTTTCTAAAATGAACATAGGTTTAAGTTTTTAATATAATTTCTTATCATCTTATGTTATGACATTAGATTAGGCAATACATAGACTAAATGAGGACAGTAATCAAGTCGGTTCTTTTATTATATCAATTTTTTTATTATATATGCTAATCAATTAGTATATTAGTGAAGCCTATAAATAAACTCTGTTATTATAATTTAAAAAAAACCAATATTCTTAACATGTAATTATCCTTTTTTCTCCTCATGTAGAGCCACCATAGGTGGGGCCATGGGCTTCTATTTTCTTTAATATGTGTACATTTCCTCACCATGTGTTTCTTTAATTTTTAAATATCAACTCTTACCCTTTTAACCTCGAGGGGTATGTGTGTTGTTTCGGAAGCAATTCAAGGTGGAGTAGCTGGTGTTCAACAATTCAACAATAATTCAAATATTTGGAAATAAAGCTGGAGTTTGATCACGTACTTGAATACCGTCATAAAGGAGTTTTTAAGTGGGGACGGTGGGGTGGTGCTCTATGAATGGCTTATGAAAAGGGTGGTCCAATATATTTATGTATGTTATTCAAAAGATTTTGCCAACAAACAAAGTTATATTAATATTGTATTTAACAGTATTTATTTAAATATTTATAAGTATTTATTAAATAAAAAAGCAACATCTTTTTATTTTTTTGTAAAAAATAATTACACACATTCAAAATAAGCACGGACAAACAGGGGCTAAATCTTTTGCAATTTAGGGTGTGACCATTAACCAATGGATGCAACCGAGAGAAAGAAAAAGCTCCTTCTTTTTTCCCCTTTTTTCTTTCTCCTACAATGTGAAACTCTTTTCAAGTCCTTTTACCTCACGTCAAACTTGAGGATATATTTTATCACCCGAATAAAACAATTTTGGTTAATCAGACAAAAAGGTCTGTTTAAACCAAGGCCAAAATTAGCTTTTTATCTAAGGACTTGTTTGAATTGGCTTTTTTTAAAAGTACTTTTTTTAACAGCTTTTAAAAAATAATTTTTTTTTAAAAGCTGAAAATTCTAGCTTCTAAAAAAAAACTGTATTTGAGTACTTTTTCAGAGTTTTAGCTTTTTTGAAAATCAAATCAAATAACTATTGTAAAAATAATATAACTTTTTCAGGACAAAAAAAATATTTTTTCCTAAAAAAAAGCTAATTCAAACAGGCCCTAAGTCTAATGAAAACATGAGCGAGGCTCATGCTCACAAGTACTCGGCTCCGGGGCATTATTCCATCACTGAACAATCCCTTTAAATTAAAAATAGAATAGATGATGCAAATTAAATGATTGATACTATCTCTTTCAAGAGTAATAATTAGTGTTCGAATTCTATGGGGTGGAATTGTAGACCAGGAGTTTGTTAAAAAGAAAATTAATTTTAAAAAATCAACTAAGTCTGAGGGGAAAGTCTAATTGATATACGGGAGGATATTCTCATAAGATAATAATATCTTAACTAATTAAGACTTATTAATTTTGAATTCTGTGTCACTTAATCATAATTATAATAATAATAATTTATAATCATTGAATCTTATGCATAATGTTAAAATTTTAAGAGTAGATGTATTCTCTTGATATAGACTTCAATAAGCTCCAGCCCACATGAATTATTGTCGTAGAAAGAGTGGCTGTCCCAGTCTTGCTCATCCGATCCTTTACGCAATCATATTTGTTTGCGAACAAAATGAAGGTCAACTTGGGTTCCATATGTTTGATTATATGCGTTATTTTATACGCTAATTAATTTAATTAATTATCCGGATAATTATTTAGTGACTATCCCAAACATTATTTTCTGCTTGGGCGATGATGGCCGGTACTAAAATTTGTCACGAAAGCTTTTCGGTCGGCTTGGCAGGAAGCATCACAATCCATATGCTTTTCATGGTCCCATGCATCTTTGAGTTCATTTTCCAGTATTCTCTCTTTATTTTGTTTTTTCTTTTCTCGCAGATAAAGTTTTCTTTTTTTCTTCTTTTCTTTTTTTTCCCCCTCCTTGATTAGAGATGATGAGTTATTGAAAAATATTCTTTGATTATGTTTTGTTTACCTTAAGTTCGAATTTCAAAAGTGAATTTTCTTTTTCTTTTTCATGTAAAAATACTAAAATTGACAATTTTTGCTACAAATTAAATGCGTATACCAAGCATTTCTAAATAAAAGATGCGAAACTAAAAAGAACGTATAAGCTATATTGAAACTAAAATACTTGAAAGAATTATCTTGGAATTTATTATCTCAATGAGTTCAAAATCAAGAATGAAACGATATGATCAACCCCTACTGAAGTTGCAAATTAAACGATACACACCACTGAACAGACCATTAGAATAGTATGGCAAATCAGGCTGATTAAGTTCGGGACATATCACCACATACTCCACATAATAAAGTCTTAGTTTTACCAAAGCGGGATTAATGAAACGATATAATTGATCTTAGAAATTAAAAGTCTTACTTAGACAATTTTTTTTGTCAAAAAATAAAAATAATATTAACCATTAAAAGAATACAACAAGATCAAACCCATCACAGTAAAGACCAAACTAGCAAACCAGACTAATTAGGCGTCGACCAAACCAGACACAGACAATAAAAGACCCAAACATAACAAGGGCCAAACAAAGAGCGGCCAACATATGCAAACACAAACAAGAGACATAGACCAAAACTAACAAGCTCGAAAACATAAATAAATCCTAGAACAAAGACAAAGCCATCGTTGGCAAACGACCATGATGCCAGAGAAGCACAATAGTCCCGTCAGAAACAAATGCATCTCAGCATTGCAATCATCCTTCAACAAAAGTAAAGTTACTAGTACAAATTCAGCCCAAGAAAACTTTGAAGAATTTGCACCACCATCTGCAAAACCGACACTAGAAAAAAGGCCACACACTATGGACACAAATACGAGTGTAATGGGACTCGTACACTTGGGTAAATAGGATTAAGGGGTACTTCAAATAGTTGACACTATCTTCCTCAAGATTAAGATTTTGGGTTTAAATCCCATAGGGATGGAGAGTTAGATTGAGTGTCGGGGCAAGGATAAAAAAAAGAAAAAAAAAGGTCTCACTAAACCACTGCCAACCCCACTATATCCTTACGACAAGAAAAAGAAAATGTCTTTCCTACAGAAGGTTTTTCTTTTTTTTTTTCTCAAAAATGCATTGTAGATTAGGGAGGAAGGACAACCGACGACCTGAGATCAAGAGATAGTTGAAATAATTGAAATTATATGTTCCAGGAATGAGATCTTAGGTTCGAATCTCATGGGATAGGGGATTTCAGAAAAAGAAAAAAGACAATCGACAACCGTCCATCACGAAACACCTCATTAAGAATTTTGGTCCCATTAGCCTTCTGTTGGTAATAGCAACGGAAATTCCATGAACACATTTTATTGTTAGTTGCGGACATCAAGAAAAACATCTTAACTTCGTGGCAGTAATGATAAGAGGAGGCATCAGAACAAGAGTCACCTGCTTATGTTGTATTTGGAAAAATCGGGGGCAAAAGATTGCTCAAGCGTTTCTTTAAAGCCCGTGTTATTTATTCCGTTTTTCCTTTGGCCATTTTGATTCATTCGTAGGTGTCAATAATGGAGGTTTGCTTTGCAAAGGGACAAGCCACCTTGTCAAAGAAATTACTTGAAAGAAATATGAGAATCTATCTTACAACTAATTGAAATTTGGTAAAAGTCCAATTCTTAAATGCTGATTTTGGAACTTATTCCTTTTGGATATTCAATCCTTCAACTAAACCCTTTACATGCTATCAATAATTAATTACTACCCCATTCCATTGAGTATACTTCTATTTTCACATAGTTTAAAAGATTGTACTTGTATAGTTAAGGTAATCAATTTTATTTAGACTTTTCCAAAGATACCCATCCATTAACATTGCACGACTCATGTTAGAAAAAATTATTTTTGGGATTAATCCATTTTTAGATTACTGCAATTGATTAAGAATGTATATTGTCGATAAAGATACACATCAAGGGCTTGTTTGGATTTTTTTCTTTTAGAAAATTATTTTTTCCCCCTTAAAAACATATATTTTTTTGCAATTAGTATTTGGATTAGATTTTTTTAAAAAAAAATATTTGAGACTCTTGAACATTTCAGTTTTGTCTAGAAACCAAAAAATTTAGGTTTTGATAAAAATATTTTTTTTTCAAAAATTATAAAAAAAAGTGCTTGAAAAAAAGCCAATCCAAATGAGTTAAAATAGGGAAACATAAGAAAGCAAGTTAGAAAATGGGATTATAATTTAGGATTTATAGAAAAGAAAAGTGACCCTATCTTTAAAGGAAGGACACAGTATCGGAAATGCACTGATATGGTAAAAAAATAAGCACCTTTGAGTAGTAGTGTGTGTGTGTGTGTTTTTTTTTTTTTCCTTTCTTTCTCGGAGCACCTTTGAGTTGTTTTAGAGATACTGCACACCAGAACAAACGTTAGACAAATACCCACCTCTAACCGTTATAGAAAAAGAATATATTAGTCATTATTCTTGTGGTCTAGTAGCGTGTTACTCATCTCTTGTGCAATGAGTTTTTGAGATAAATTCTTATTGTACACATTATTCGGCTAAGCCTCCCCTGAGTTAAAAAAAAAAAAAAAGGAATATAAAACTTTCACCTCAAAACTAGTTAATGTTATGTTGAGAAGGATGTCTAGTAATCTTGAAGTTTATATTTATAATTTATTTATATAGGAAAATTGAATCTTTGCAACACTTATGTAAATATAACATATTGATTGGGCTTTGAGATGTTAATCGACGTACCGAAAATGAGCTGGACAGATTCGAAATGTTAAGTCTCAACATGTCAAATTTGTAAAAGGGCCTATCTGGTGGGCCATACTGGGCAAATATTAGTTTCAATTTATGTGGCTTTACTACCATTACACCTTGAAAATCAAGTTTTGAGTCGGAGGTATTCTCGAAATGAATTTGAAAGGAATAAGGAGCTGTATGAGATGAAAATCTCATGTATGGTTCTGTAGAATGGCAAAGCGGAGCATTATTAAAGGTCAACAACTATATTCTTCCATCCAATCAGCGGCTGGGCTCGTCACATCGAAATTAGGTATGGGCCACTTTTCTAGACGAAGATCACAAAACAATCACGAGAAACTTAGGGAGTGATGAATGGCTTGTTATCAACAATTGAAGAGTGGCTTTGCCAAGGACAAGAAGAAAAAGAACGGAGGAGACTAACCCAACTGACTACCAAAGGCAAGCATGACATCATTATAAACATAAAATCCCAAGGTATGGAATCTCAGAAAAAGGCTGGCCCGACTTAAATGAGATAAATAATAATTTGAATAAGTTGACTAACATTAAGCAAATATTCATTGAGGGAAGGTATGAAATTAAATTAACTAGACGAAAGGGAATTTTTTAAATTGTTAGCTAGGAAAGGAAACAAATGAATGATACTTTGGTGCTCCTACTGGTTCAACTCTTCCTTCTTCTGAGTCCTCTGGGGAATTTGAAACCATTCTGACAACCGACCTTTTTTCCCTCCTTATACACTAAAATACATCACAAATAGACCACAATCATCTCATAAATTCTCAAAATCCATATGCCAGTCATAATATAACTATTGGGTGGATCATGATGCAGAAACTGAGGCCCGAAATGAGGCCATGGAGCACTTTTTTTGTTGAAGTTATAACTGAGAGGGTCTTTCAGCAACGGCTATATATAATGAGCACTCTTTCCTAATGAGATAATTCACAGTAATTGATTAACAAAGCCGCTATCTTCATAATAGAAACAAGCTCAAGGATTGGAAGACTCAACGGATTCTTTCAATATATCATTTTTGGGTCCCATGGAATTCATAGGTATAGGAAGAAGTCCTATCAAATAGAAAATTTTCTTCATCTCATGTATGGTTGCATAGAATGGCAAAAAGATAGACAATCAACCATATTTCTCGATTCAATAAAAGTTCAAAGAGGTAAATAGAATCCCAAATAACGAAATACATGAAAAAAGTATGCCTATTGGAAATGCATCTTGCATTTCACTTCTCAAGAACCGAAAATGCAACACAATCAGTTCAGCAGATTCTGCTTTTTAATGATTTCATGACTTTCCTTAGGGAAGAGATCGTTACGTATCTCTCATCCAGTTATGCTCCTTCCCTTTTCAAGCACGATCATGTCATACTTCTTATATCAGTATTTTTAATGATTGTAACATTTTATTAGTGTTAGATTAATAATTTTATTAATATGAAAATTTACAATTTCTAACCATTTTCACATTATGTTTTCCATTTCTAACCATTCCTTCTTTCAAGAAGTTCAGTTAAAAATAATTTATTTTCATATACATGTAATAATTTAATTTAACTAATGAATCATTGCACTTTTTAGAAAAATCATTGTCAACATATCACGATATACATAGAACTTTCTCCTTGACGAGTCAAGACGAAGTCCAATAATTTTGTTTTTGACAATATTTTTTCATGGTTATGTCAATTATTCATAATTATTGAATGGATTCATAACATTATCTTAATTTGCTTATGGTCACTGGCACATGATATGTTATAATGATTAATTGACAAGGAAGTGTGAACAAAGACTAACGAAAACGTTCATCTTCAGTTGCCAATCTTAAAGTATGGTGTCACAATCTAGCATGAAAACAAATGTTAACATCTCATTTAGTAATGCTAACAATGAATGATTCCTTTTTGAGGAAGTCCAAAATTTTTTTCTTCGTACAGTTTACACTAATCTCATGACATAAAATGCTTTAGGACCCGTTCATATTAGCTTTTTCGATAAGAAAAAGGTACCTTTTTTGCAATATGAATTAGATTGGCTTAAAATAAAAAAATAAAATAAAAATGGAAACTTTTAAAGAATAAAAAATTTTCAACTTTCAGAAAAACACTTTTCTCAAAAGTTATAGGAAAAAGAAAAAAAAAAAAATTTAACAGAAGCCAATCCCGTCCTTGGTCTCTTTCCTATTTTACTTCTTGAAGATTTCGTGTATATAAATGTTGGCATTATTTCAGAAACAGGCACTGTGTAGCCCATCATTTGCAGCAGGCACAGATTCAGGCACAATGCAGATTTCAAGAGCGCATTCACTATTTCTCGTGGCATTGTTGTTCTTCTGTCCACTGGTTCATGGATGGGGAGTTGATGGGCATCTCACCATTTGTAGGATTGCTCAGGTCCTCTAATTCTTTTTCGATAAATATTTTATGTTACTTCTTCACTATTTATCTATCTTTCATATTATAAAAATTCATATATTGAACGACCCGAACAGGTGCGGTTGAGCAAAGCTGCAGCCGCGGCCGTCAAGGAGCTGCTACCACCCTCTGCAGAAAATGATCTGGGAAGTGTGTGTTCGTGGGCAGACCGTGTCAAGTTCCGTTATCACTGGTCATCAGCTCTTCATTTTATCGACACCCCTGATAACCTCTGTACTTATCAATACAACAGTAAGAATTCAAGACTTCATGAGTCTAGAGGCCTAACGGTCCTAAACTCCTAATTATAGATTCGAAAGTCTACAATTAGACCGTTACTTTTTCTCTATATAGTTACAGTTCAATGATTTGACTAACCAGCAATTTAAAGGGCTTTAGCCAGTCAGGTGACTTATGTAGTATGATTTGAGTCTGTATGTAGGGGACTGCAAAGATGAAAATGGCATAAAAGGCAGGTGCGTTGCGGGGGCAATCAACAATTACACCACTCAGCTCCTTGACTATAACCGTGGTGATGCTTCTCAATGTAAGCAATACATTCCATTTGCTTTATTTTATTGCTAGTCTTTACTCCTTTTTTTTTTTTTCTCTGCAAAGTGAGAAGTCCTCCTCATGGCGGAGACTCTGATTTTCATTCTCTCAAGCTTGTTGATTTTCAAGATCCCCTTTTTCCCCTAATTTTTCTTTCAAGTACTGGCTGAATCCGACATGTTTCTATCATCCCCGATATCCTTTTTTTTTTTTTTTTTTCCTTCCGAAACTAAACCAAACTAAGAATTACTCTAATAAACAGGGTCAACTATATAGATCCGATGAACCCGGCTCGGTTGTTGTAAACATGTCTTGTCTATTTACTCTGTTGACACGATTCTCTTCGTATCACCATCTAACTCATCTTAGTTTTTCGTTTGCCCTACTTATACTGAACTACCTCTATACTTTTAGACCTTCTAATAAGTACTTCCACGGGTCATCTCTTAACACAATCAAATTATCTCCACCCTTTTTCCACCCAAAGTGTAATTATTCTTGCTCCTAAACCGCGAAAAGATTAAAAAAGAAACACACAAAGTGGCCACAAAGGCCAACCAATCAACCATCAGTGTTGACTAACTTGGTATCTGACAATTCTAATGACTTACCATCAGATAACCTCACAGAAGCATTGCTTTTCCTATCTCACTTCATAGGGGACATCCATCAGGTATGGTTATCCAAATTCAACCCATTTGTCCAACATTAACATAAGCATATGCCTTTGCTGTTATACAGTGGCAGTTAAATACATTTCTTCACAATATCTACCTTCATATACCACATTTTTCTTGTTCATGCAGCCTCTTCATGTAGGATTTATTTCAGACAAGGGAGGCAACACAATCGACGTCCACTGGTACAGGCGGAAAGCAGTACTTCATCACGTAAGCCTTTTCCTCCAAGCTGCAAGCACCTATATAATCAAACTCTTTTCACATGGAATTTCTTTTTTGTTGTAAATTGCACAGGTCTGGGATGACAACATAATTGAAACAGCAGAAGAAAGGTTTTATAATTCTGCCGTAGATGAACTGATTAACGCACTCGAAAAGAACATCACGGTTTGTCAGCTGCAATTGTTAACCAGATATGATGCAGGAATACAGTATAATAACCAAATGCCTCTATCTGTGATGCAGAATGAATGGGCAGATCAAGTGAAGACATGGGAAGCCTGTGTCAGTAATCAGCCAGCCTGCCCAGACATGTAAGTTTATATGCGAAAACCCAGTAAGAAAACCATGACCAAGTGTCTCTATTTGATATTACCACTGATATCTCACTAGAGGACATAGGTGATGCAAGTTTGTAGTGGTTGTGTGATCTTTAACAAGCTGTGTCAGTACAGTTTGCACCTCCCCTGAGTACTTAAGAACATGCTAAACTAGGACTACTTAACTCAAAGCTATTGGCCAACTACAGAACCAGTTTCTCTGTTCCAACTAACACAAGGCTAACTCTTGTTTTGGACCGGCTAACTCTTGTGTTAGTGTGTGTTTGACCGATATTTAATATGTTAATCATGTTTTCCGTCCAGATATGCCTCTGAAGGTATCAAAGCAGCCTGTAATTGGGCATATAAAGGGGTCACTGAAGACTCTGTACTAGAAGGTAAATATTACATATTTTTACATTGGACTGTTTGGGACATTGATCTTTTTGTTTCTTTGCGAGTAAAGATTGCTGGGACAATCTATCTGCAGATGACTACTTCCTGACTCGTCTACCAATTGTCAATCTACGGCTCGCTCAAGGTGGAGTCCGTTTGGCAGCCACACTAAACCGTATTTTCGGATGAAAGTAGTACTCCAGAGCTGTTTCCGTGTATCAAAAAATACCTATGACTTACAAACTTAATGGATAGGTTGTTACGTAGACTGAAGATCCTTGGAATTGAATATCCGTCATTCTAAAACCTACATATGCAACATTCAATTGCAGAGAATCATGCCTCTGCAGTGTACAGAATCAATGCAAGTAACTGTAGTGTATCATTTGATTCGATGACACCTCATTGTTTCAAATTCAAAACTTCCCTTAAGGAGAAGGTTCAGGGACTTGCCAGGCAGTCTATAGAATCAATGCAAGTAACTGTAGTGTATCATTTGATTCGGTGATACCTCATTGCTTCAAATTCAAAACTTCCCTTAAGGAGAAGGTTCAGGGACTTGCTATTTCCGATAGTTTTCAAAAGTGTCCATATGTATGAGTTTGATGGTACTTTTATAGCAAACATGAAACCGCTGCACACACAATGACTTGCCACTTGCGCACACAGAAAAGGATTAACATTCACATAAGTTGTCCATACATTTCTGCTTTCAAGTCATTGTTGCTCCAGGTAAGATTAGATTGGTTTCCAGAAATACAAACATATGTATTTATTCAAGATGGATCGGAATTACTTTCTTAATTCTTTACAAGCAGTATACAGGCCTCGGCACTGAGAACATATCAATTCTGCTGATTTGAAGAAGCACCCTGTCAATAAAAATTATTTTAGCACACAAGCATGAAGATATGCGTTAAGAGTATATTTCTCAGGATGCAAAATACAATCATTCTATGCATTGTTCAACACATTTAAGGTTTGAATCCCATAAAATAGAGGCCTCATATGTTTTCACTCCATGGAGAATTATCGATAGCAGTATCTTGGGTTCTCAGTTTGTCATTTGATAATTATTTGCTATTAATACTATGAAGTGGCTGCTGAGCAAGCTCAAATCCAAAAAACGAAGCTGTAGAAAAGCCAAGTGTTATCAAGACACTAGATGTAGATACAATCAGTTAAACGCAAATTAGGATAAGAAACACTTCTCCAGTTTATATGATATAAATAATAATATATAAATCATTGACTGGATTATGCTCAGTTGTGGGTGATGCTAATACTCTCTCTCTCTCTGAATAGTTGCAAATAACTTTTTTTATTAAGATAAACCCGTTTTTAGCGGAATGGTAGCTGAAGCAATATAAACTGAAATCTTAAGAGCAGTTGATGTCACTGATACATCAGATCAAGGGTACAAGACTTGACATTTCATTGATTTACGCAAACCTCTTGAAGAAAGAAATACAGGAAAGGACTTGGCTTCATCTCCAAACAGTTAAAACTTGTTGGGTCAGATTATATTTAGTATTTGGAGCTGCTGATGCTTGTTGCCTCTAGACTAGACACATTCAAACCCCTTTCTTAATGAAACAGCTAAGATTTCCCACAGGTGAATATGATTATAACAAAAACTGAAGCGAGGGACACAAAAATAAGCTGGGGAACATCTAAGCTCATCATTTCTAGTTAATTTCTTTTTCCTTTTTGACAAAAAGGCCCTAATTAAACCCAAATCAAAGTCACTCACACTGCAGATAAACAGCATATAAATAAACCACCACAGGTTTTTAGACCTTTGTACAGTAATAACAGTAACAGTTCAGTGCTTATTGAAGATGAATTCAGGTATTTTTGCAAGATAGTTCAACTAAATTTTCCATATCGTTTGCTTCACCACAAGGACTGGACAACTAGCATGGTGAACACAGTAACTGCTCACGCTTCCCAGAAAAGCCCTGTTTCAAGTTCAATAGGGGGAAATATAAGAAGAATCAGAAAAAGATATGTGTCATCATTCCACCATGGGAAAAGTATTCACATATTCTCAAGTAAAACTGAGGGGGAAACTGGCCAAGTTATATTTGAGTACTAGGCAGCAAAACAGCTATCTTTGCAAGTCATAAAATTATGTGGCATTATTATGATCCAAATAGACATAAAAATAGCCTTATAGCAGAGATGCGTCATCCATATAATGACAGTTGTTAAGAAATCAAATGATCGCTCATGCTAATTTATCGGGCTTGTCTGACTGTGATATGCATACAGTCCCAGGCTATTTAATCACAGTGTAGTTTGAGGCAAGTTGAGCCCACCTAATGCAATAAGAGCTGTTTTGTTCCCAATTTTGGAGGAAAATTGTCAATACATCTTTTTTGTTTTCTAGTAATAAAGGAATTTTGTTTTTCAGCAAAATCTTGATATAAGAACACCAAAATTACCTTCAGAATAGTTTTTCATTCCCCTGGACGAAGTTGAGCTACTTTATAATCATAATTCACGGAAGAATTGATGAAGGATAACATTAACCTTCAAAAACAAGTTATTACACATATTTTCTCCTCCTTTCTATTTTAGTATTTATGACAGAAAATTATGCCTGAACAATT
Source organism: Cordia subcordata (assembly GCA_028554755.1). NCBI lineage: Eukaryota > Viridiplantae > Streptophyta > Magnoliopsida > Boraginales > Cordiaceae > Cordia > Cordia subcordata. The sequence goes on from JAPTOF010000020.1 coordinate 8,837,846, forward strand.
GAGGAAGGATAGAGTTAAACTTCAAAATGAATTACTTTACATATTTTTCTCCTTTCTATTTTAATATTTTTCATCAGAGAATCTAATGACAAAAAAATTAAGAAAAAGATTTCGCTTTCATAATTAGTATTGGAGAATGTGCATGAATCATGTTCAAGCAAGACTAACCTTCCAAGAGCAGAACGACCATGACTACCTAACACAAGCAACTGGATGTGGAGTTTTTCCACTGCTTCACAAATGGCCTCCTTAGGATCACCAGCTTCTGTAATGGTCTCGGCCTCTACCTGTGGCCCAATAAAGAGAAAAAGAAGATTAAAACTGAAAAATTAGAAAAGCATAAGAAAAGATAAACACTTCCAGATAGATCCAAATAATTTAGGGTGAATCATTGATAGCATCATGGATTAATGTTTGTGAAATTGCGAAAGACATACAATAAAGAGATATGTATCATAGAATATTCTCCTATATGAATAATGAAACATGAGAAAGAGTATACACTGTCGTGACATAGCAGAAAAAGTTGTTAATTCATTAAGTGAGACACTGGTATTGTTTAAAAAGTTAGATTCTTGGCCTCAATTGCACCCAAAACTGAGAAAAGGAAATGTTGGTAGTAAATATCAATTATGTAATCTAATTTGTAGGAAATTTGAGGTTTATGCTTAAATTAGAAACAGCAAAAACTCCAGCTCAAAATGTTACAAAAGTTCAATTACTTCCACACCTTGCTCAAGTCTTTTTTTTTATACAATGATCATATGGCTTTTCTATTAGTAGTTGAAAATTCAAAAATTAATGAAAATCCAATTTATGGGCTTTGTCAACATGCATGCTGGATAAGAGTATGATCATGATATTTTATCGTCATTTTGTTTCCTTTTGTGACCTACTACACACTTTGGAAATGTTTATTCTTCTAATTTATCTTCATGATTTTCAAAGTTTCTTCAAAGCACATTCAGTTTAACAATAAATATAACAATATCCGAGATTCTCACGAATTTAGGATGCTCTACTTCTGATTTCACTTGTAGGTTTGATTCTTGAGGAATTGGACCAGACACACATTTCAGATCATCTCATGTAGCATATGTTAAGAAATAATAATGGAGATCTTATATGAAAGGAAGTATACTGTGAAGTATGTGACAAGACCATACCCCATATTTGCTGCAAATTTCTTTTGCCTTCCGTAACAAAGAAGCGGCAAACTTCTTTTGTTTCTCCTGAATAGCTTTTACGAGGTCAGTAGCTGCAACAAATAAATCAAGCTTGTCAGTAAGTTGTTTTCTTAGCCCTTTCTTAGATCTTACTTAAAGGTGCAACAGACATCTTTATATACATAAATTAACTCTAACATAATGACAGAATCAACTTAACCTCTAAAAAGAATAATTAATCTGGTCTATATAAGTTTCAACGCCTATTTTACTGCTTGAGGTTCCAGATGAATTAGGCCATCTTTCAAGTGGTAGATTGTGAAATTTAAACCAATACCATGTTGCAGATGCGGAAGTTACCTCTTGACTGAAGCTGTAATTACAGGTGAGGGGCATGAAAGCTCTGAAGAGCATATATAATTTGCTTCTATTAGACTAAAGAGAAGCAGTAAAATGGTTCAACTTAAGATCCAGTGTCATGCTTTAATAAGATTAGAATCTTCAGCAACTCTAAGCCAACCTCCAAAGGTGCATGCTGGATCACATTTTTTTTGTGTGAAATAAAACAAAAAAGAATTTCTAATAAAGATAATATCTAAGCATCTCCTATGTTTGCATCAAGGATATTGTTAAGGCTCTAACTCAATTGATACTTTCACTTCGTAACAGTCTAAATACTTGCTATGATCAGGAAAAAAACTTCTGACATCAGCTAACAACAAATAGACAATTGCTTCAGTTGATGCATTAATTCATAATACTATCAGATCAGATTCTGCTATGCTTGCTGAACTCTGCTAAAATTCCCCATGATCATTATATTAAGAAGGTGCTTGGCAGTGCTCATAAGCACCAAAGTACAAAGCTAGGAAGAGGAGCTCAGCATTTGGGTTGGGTGCATATATGCACACAAAATAAAAAGCTAGTGAAGGGAGTTTCCTATTGTGAGTGCTTATAAGTTATAAGCTCCCAACTAAGACTGCCAAACACCCTCTAAATCTTTTCCGCATCACCCAATTGAGTTTCAGAGTACATGAAGCATCAGGAAAAAATATCAAACATCAAGCTTTCCGTGTCCCATTCATAAAGACAAAAAATTAAAAGGCAAGCTTAGTGGACACATATATTTAGAAGCTTACATCACCACTGCTATGCGATTAACAATCCCCTCAAACCAACTGAAACAATTAGACTCAGCCTAATCTTGATTGAGAAGGGTATGTGTGTGTTTTTTTTGGTTGGGGGGGGGGGGGGGGAAAGAGAAAAACAAAGTAAGAATCTTGAATTATTAGAGATATAGTCTTAATTCATTGAAAATAAAACTTCATCACATCAAATAGTATGATTAGCAATAGAAAAACAGAGACAGAACTTTTATCTTGACTTCTTTTACAGTAAGCATAAACAAGAAAAAAGCAAATTGAAAATCAAAGAAGAAAAAGAAATGAAAACATACAAGCAGCACCATAAGTTGATGGATAGACGTAAGTCAAATCTGAGATGGACTGGACGGTGAAGATCACAAGCTTGGAGTGTATAATATTGGCCAGGTTCTCAAGTGCCCACTCCAAAGCATACTGACTGCACTCGCTTTCATCAATTGCCACCATCACCCTCTTCTTCTTACCACTTTCTTCCATTTCTTACTTATTTTAAGTCTTTACCCAAAATCTTGCCTCTTCGTTCTTACACTGAAATTGTAGTTTCCGGTGCCGCTCCTATATCGAAAGATGTGTAGGGAAGTCCAGAGCCTGAGAGCCCGTTTGGCTTTGCTTATTTTGAAGTGGTTATAAGCACGTGTTGTTTGTAAACGGAAGATTACTTTTAACCTAATAATAAATAAGTAAAAATGTGTTTGAATAATATGTGTTTATAAGTTATTAATATATTTGGTAAATAAGTTTTATAAGTAATAATAGTAGTTAAAATAACTAAAAAAGACATATTATTATAATTTGATTTTTATTTTTAAGGGTAAACAAATTTTTTTGTTTTGCTCCCCACCTACTTTCTTTTTTGGCCCACTTATAAGCAACCTTGAATTGCTTATAAACAAATTTGCCAAACATGTCAATTTTTATTTTTGGCATATAAGTTGGTCAAACCAGCTTCTAAGCAAAGCCAAACACCCTTTAAATGTTGTACGTGTGCTTCCTTTTTTTTTTTTAATATTAGTTCTACGAACTATGTTATAAGGTATACTAGGTTGACTCTAATAGATCCTTTAAAGCACAAAACCTCCCATATTTAGGGGAGTTATTAGTAGTAAAATACAGTTTCCCTATCTTATTATCAAAATTTTAGGTTTTTTTCCAACCCAAAACAAAACACCCATATGTAGGGGCTTTTTTCATTCCCGCAACCAACATCCAAATCCCATCCCCATTCCCCATAACTTTAAGATTATTTTAAAATAGGAGTGTTGTTAGAGTGAAACTAAAATATGGATTTCTTAAAATAGGGGAACTAATAAAGTAAAATTGAAAATAAGCAATTCAAATTATAAAAAAATGACTCAAATTACTTAAATTTAGAGGAAAAAATAGGAGAGCGGTTGAAGATAGTCTTAAGGTGAGAATTGATTTTTAGACCATTTGCATTAAAATAAGAGACATATCACTTGATCATCTTTAGTCGCATGCGCGTTTTAGTGCATGTGGACATATGCACATATGATTATGGCATATGATAGTAAGATTATTTGAATTGACTTTTTCAAAAGTATTTTTAATAATTTTTAAAAAATAATTTTGAGAAGCTAAAAATCTTAAATTTTAGAAAAAGATTATATTTGAATTTTTTCAAAATTTTAATTTAACACTCAAAATAATTATTGCAAAGAAAATATATATTTATACTATATTATATAAAAGAACCTTTTGTAATATAATAATGACAAGTGTAACATAAATAGTATTCTTAAAATCCTTTTGCTACGTGGCTCTCTTACATTACAATGATATCAACCGCTATATTTGGTGAGTAAATGATTTTGTTTCATTTTAGTGAAATTTATATTGATTTACTAATTTATTTTAATATTTACATAATACATCCGAGAATTATGACATGCAATTTGGATTAATTACAGATATCTATGGTAACTCTCTAATTTAGTTGTTATCAAATCGTTACCTATTTTAATTGTTTTCTATTACTCCAATTGAAAATCATTGCAATTTACTTAATATATCATTATCGTATAATGTTACTTATGATAATATGAGTTTTGGTTAATATCGACAAATTGCCTTTTTTTCATATGTTTTTTTTATAGTCAGAACCTATATTTTATATTATGTTTTTTTTTAGTGAAACTTTCACCCACATACACTATTACACACTATAGATTTTTTAGCTTTTTAATTTTATTTTGTCCTTTCGGTTAATTGTCTTTTTTTGAAACTTCAATATCGTATCTATCCTTTCTTCCAAAACAATCTTTTTTATTGTAAAATTAGTAGCAGGTATTCCTTGATTCCTAAATAGCTTGATATCTAGGTACTTATCTCATTTTAATATTTCGTTTACTTTTTATCTTTTAGAATTTATTTATGTTTTTTATGTGTGTTCTTATTTATAAAACTATTAGTGTTCTTATTCACTAATAGCAATAATTTTTCTTATGAAATATCTAAAGTAATTAAATAAGATACTTAAAATCAGAAAGTAAAAAGAAAAAGAAAACGAAGGTTTTCATTTGGAATAAAAAGACGATCTACATTTATTTTTGTTTAACTCATTTGTAAAGGTAAAACTATTATTGAATTAAACAGTTAGTATTAAAAGAGAAGCATAAATTTTATTTTCTATACGAATCCATATTTATTTAATTTTTAAAATATAATTTGATAGCAATATTTAGATTAATATAAAAAAACTCTATTTTTTAAAAAAATCAATCATATATTTTAAAATTCGTACGTGGCACAAGTGTTACACTAGGATGTGCATATATATATATATATATCTATATATATATATATATATATATATATATAGATAAACATGTATGTATCGTTGACTTCTAGACTCAACTCGTTGCAGCTGGGAAGATGTTACTCGAAGTTGGTCTTCTGGAAGTTGGGTCCATTACAGGTTGTAATTATTACAGATTTTTAAATAGAACTGAAAAATCATATTTAAACTAGAGATTTCGTTGAACTTTTTACAAAATCAAACTGAATTACATTGAAAAAATTATTTTCGCACGCTTCAAGATTATACTCTAAGAATCGTATTGAGAACTGAAAGAATTGTTAAGAGTCTTGAATAGAACCAAACAATCATATTTGAGCTAAAAATTTTGTTGAACTTTTTGCAAAATGCGAATTGAACTAAATTGAAAAGATTATTTTGGCAGGCTTTAAGATTGTACTCTAAGAATCATATTGAGATTTAAACAGAATTGAGTTTTTATTATTAATATGTATATTATACATTTAGACTATGTAAGTTTTGAATTTCTTAAATTCAACCTCTGTCCTGTTAATAAATCCAATTGAATTTATTTTTTGTGTAGCAGTCTTGTTTGCTTCATATTGTTTGCCACTTTCTTGTAATTATAAGATTCATTGGGGTATGAAATCTAATCTTAGAATACGACATCCCACCTTTTTTTTGCTACCTGAGACTTTGATATTATAAATTGCGATTTGTGTTGAGATCTTCGAAAAAGTGTCCACTGTTGGTAAAATTTTTTATCTTTATTCTCGTTGTTTGAGATGTACTGTTATGTTTGTCTTTTGTGTAGTTTTATGATTTGTATTTAATGAAATTTCTCCGTTGACCAAAAAAGAAAAAAGAAAGAGCAATTCGATTGATTGGACTCATTACAGAGCTAAAAAGTTTTAACAGAGATTCTTATCTAATGCAACCAATATTCAAAAGGCAAAAACAAACTTTTCATATCTTTTTACACATTCATTCTGGAAGGTACGCAGTCAAATTAATACCCTGAAATGTAGTTTAATCATGCCTAGCTCTGTTTCCTTACAACAATAACCGGGCACGGCGACTTCTGAAGGCGGTAGTTGCTGACACTTCCCATCAAAGCCCTGATTCAAAGTTCAAAGGTTTGTCTCATCAGCATCAAAATTGCCAATTGCTATATTAAACTACAGGACGAAACACGTCAAATATCGTGCGATTTACTTAAAATGCGTCGGACCCCCATGTTTCAAAAAGAGTCATAATCTATCTTTGTTTATTAATAATCATTTATAATCCTCTTCTACTTCCTAAAACGTAACATGCGTTTTTTTTTCCAAAGTGTTTTGCTCAAGAAAGTAAATGGAGATTATATATAAGAGTTTTGAGATACGAGAAAATCCAACATATTTTAAATAAATTATATAGCATAAAATGCTTTTCATGCCCTTGAAGTTTATGAAAATTCTAGAATATAATTGCCAATTCTCCAAGATTTTGAGGATCATGATTCACAAACAATATTGCTCGCCGCCCATGGCATCATGAAGTCATTTCTAGGATAAGCACTTAAGCTACCACTATATTACCTTTGAACTTTGATACAAAAGTACCCACAAAAGTTGATGCAAAAACCAAACTTTTTTTACAACTTCGGCTAATCAAAACAAAGGAAAAGTTGAATATGATTTACAAGGATGAGATGCCTACTATAGGACATGTCAATGTGTCCAGAACATTATAAATTGGGTATGTGCAATTATAATTAATTCCATTTATTCCTGTAATGAATAATTCTTTAGAAAAATATAAGGAGTCTAGGTTAACCTCTTAATAGCGCCTCGGCCATGACTGCCTACTAGAAGCAAATCGACTTTAAGCTTTTCTGCGGCTCCACAAGTGGCCCTTTTAGGATCTCCTACTTCTGTAGCTGTCTCTGCACTTATCTGTAGAATTAATGATGCCAATTTGAGCAAGTCATTTTTAGAGACTGATTTTTTCAGTGTATTTAACAAATATAATAAGAAAATTCGTGTTGAAAGCCTGATTTTATCAGGTCAGAATGTGCATTTTCACCATAAGATGGTGTCAAATGTTTCAACTATGCACGAGCCCATACCCCATTTTCACGGCAAATATCTTTAGCTTTCTCCAGCAAGGCAATGGCGGTTTCCTTCTGCTTTTCTTGGATACTCGCCAAAACTTCTGGGGCTGCAAAATTAAGAAATATAACATTATTCGATTACTTTTTTCCATGGAATATGCAATCAATATGCGTATGATCAATAGCAATAGTTAGCATTATTCAGGACATAAGGAGGATAGCAATGATATCCCGTCCTCCGCAAAATTGACTTAATGTTTTGAATTCTTGCAGGTCTAGCAATTTGGACTAATACTCATCCAGTGCAATAGGGAGGGAGGCATATCTTCCTATACTGCATCTCTTGCAGGGGCATTATCCAAAGGGTGTATTTTCTTTTTTTCTTTAAATTTAAAATCTCGGAGAGTAGAAAAGAAAACAAATGAATAATTTCCGGAATTTAATAAAAAGCATCATCTCATTTCGGATGTCCTGCATAGACAAGTGACTAATAGAATGAAAACCATCCTTGATTGGTAAGAGAATATATATATATATATATATATATATATATATATATATATATACAGGCAAGGTAATTTAAAGAAATATTTCGAAATTAATGGACTTAAACAGACCATAAGGCAAACATATATTTGACAATTCTAAATGATCGTCTGAAACCTTTCTCTTTTTCCCAAATCCCCGCTGAACTCCACAATTTTTCCAAATAGTTATTGTAGAGGCCAAAAAAACGTATCTAAAAAGTTTTTCTTTTCTTGTACCAAATTATCCATTCAATTTTGCAATTGTTCCAAATAGCAAGTCCATTGAATTTCAAAATTATAAACTAACAACGGACTAAGGAGCAAATATATATAACCTATGCATCACATGGAGCAAATTAAGGGTAAAAAATGTTGCAAATTGATATAATTAATAACTTATTTGGAAGGAATGCAAATTTAGCTGCTGCTGTGAAATAAAAATATGTTCATTACGTATCACATGGACCAAGGGGTGATCAAACTTTGAAAATGTTAATTCTAATTTTTCCATCATAACTTATCTGGATCAAATACAAATTTAGTAGCTTATATGAAAAAAAAATCTGTTTGGTATATGATTTGGAACTCTCAGATGTTCAATGATGTATACGCAATTTTCGTTATTTACTCTAGAAACTAATACGTAATAAGAATTTTGTTATTATATGAAGAAGGGGTAAATAGTGACCTACCTCTTATGATTGACTATGGATGTAAATTATCCCTGTAATTTTGGAACAAACATGGGACCTTTATAGACTGTAGTGGTCAAATATATTGAATAGCGGTAAAATATTGTGTGGCAGAGCAGGTGCGGTACATAATTGAGGAAATAAACACGGGACCTTTGGAGTGGTAAAATGTGTCACCGAGATAAAGTGTAGTATATATTTGAAGATTACAAGAGACTTTTGTGATTATCTTAAAATTACATAGATAATATAACAAATTATAGGCAGTTAGGGTGGTATTTACCAATAAATAGAACGTGCTATTTTACCCATATAATTAAGAGATGAGGAAAAACTCACATTTAATGTAGAGTGATTTTTATTATATAAATAAAAAATAACGTGTAAAGGCGATATAAAGTATTACTCTAACGCAGAACAAGAATCATCGTCAGACTACGAGAAAGAGAGAGAGAGAGAGAAGGAGGGAGGGAGGGAGGGAGGGAAGGGGGGAAAGCAAGCTTACAAGAAGTATCACCAAGAGTAGAAGCATAAACATATCTGTAATCAGCAATGGGCTGTGCAGTAAAGAGGACCAGCTGTGGATTCACAGTAAGCGATTCATGGAGATATTGGAAAGCTCATTTCAGTGCATATCTGCTACTATCACTCTCATCCATCGCCACCATCACCTTCTTTCTCTCCATACCAGCTTCTCCCTCCTCTTCCATTCTAGTTTTCTCCTGCCTTAAATTACCTCAAACATAAATCATTTCTTCAATAATTAATTAGCTCCTTCTCTAAATATACATATTCTTATACTGCAATTTGCAAGAACTATATATTACCTTATACAGTATGTAGCCGCTGTTGGCTTTGTCTACTAGGAGTCTACTCCTTAACACGTGTCATCCGTGCCACGTTGTCACTGCAACGTAGTTCTTATCTTGACACCTGTAATTTGAGCTCATTGTTTTCGCCTGAGGATTCATGATGATTCAGCATGACATGTTTGGACGAAGCACGCACTTAATGAGATGAATATTTTTTTTGATGACGTGCGATCCATGACAATTGATTATTTGATGTTCATCATTTGTGGACAGCGTCGTCTTGGTTCCCCCCCGGGGGGCCGGGGGTATTTAAGAAAATTCATAGTAGTGCCTTATTTAATTTTTATGGGTAAATTGCGCGGAATCCCTTGTATTTTGTTATAAGTGTACGTTTTTTTCCTTGTGATTTAAAAATTAGTTATTTATCTCTTATTCTTCTCAAAAGTGAAGCACACGCACCCATTTTTTTTTTAAAACTCCATTAGTTTTAGTTAATTAAAATGAAAAAAAGACTAATTTACCCTTCAAACACAAGGTCTAATGGTGTACTTATGGCAACCATAAGGGGATACGACACGCCTTTAACAAACGACAGGGGTACGGCGCTATTTACTTTTTTTTATTTAATTGGAAATGTGGAATAATCAATAATTAGTTAATTAATTAATAATAATTTAATAATTGATTAAATTAATCAAATAATTAAAAAATAAAATTAATTAAATAATTAATTTAATTAATGAGACGGTGGTTGCACGATTGTGATGATAGTGGAGGTCAATTTCTTTTTTATTTTTAATTTTCTGGTGATAAAAATTTTTTACTTTTATTAATGACATAAAATGCAGACATGTTTGTAGTATAATTGGTTAAGATTTTATATATTTTAAATTAAGATCAAGGGCTTAAGTATTTTCTCTTCCAATTTTTTTTCGAAAACAGAGAAGGAAGAGCATTTTTTTACCAAAATCAGATTTAATAGCAAAAAATGTAAGCCGAATCATAGGTTCGGCACGTGTGCCACACGCCCGGTTAAATCTAACGGAAAAAGTTACAGAGGGGGGTAATATGCTTCACTTTTGGAAAGTACTAGGAGGTATCTAGTTAATTTTTAAATTACATGAGATAAATATACATTTATGACAAATTACAAAGTAGTTTTGTACAATTTACTCAATTTTTATTGATGGTTCAAATTCAGAATTTATAAATTATAAATGTGAGGCATTACCACTAAATTACACTTTTTTATCTCGTCTTGATTCCTTTAACTCATTAGTTTCTTTTAGGTTCTGCAACTCAACTTACTCTCGTTTATGAAAAAACAAGAAAAAGAAAAAACTCGACTTGCTTTCTTTTTTAAAACCAAGAGGAGCAAGTCGAGTTAAGGGATGTCTCATCTATTTCGTTCTTGATCTCCAAACATAACAATAGAGGTCCCCGAGTCAAGAAATATGTTATGAATTATTCTACTTTTATTATCGCATTTATTTATTGTATTGAGGCATTCTTCACATATAGATTGATTTGTTTTGAACTTTACGCATATAATTTTAGCATTTTTCAATAAGTAGCAGTGAGATTCAAGCTGAGATCTTTCGGTTTTGAATGCAAATAGAAATATTTTTAGGAACACTCCGGACTCGATTGAACTTTGTCGCGTTACACTGATTCAGAATAATAAATTGAGCTATTTGTAAAGTGAAGGGCCAAAACTCCAGGTAGTGTTTAAGGGGGTATACTAAGGGTCAGTGGCTCTTCACTCAGTGGACTGAACATTTTAGCACACCAAAAGAATGAAAGAGTCAATCAATGTAGTGCAGTTGTTGCGTTATTCTTCTTTGCCACCATATCCTCTTTGACAAAAGAAAAGATGGAAATTTTTTTTTTAAAAAAGATGCAAATAAATTTATCTGTAAATGCATAAGAGATATCAAGCTCGTTTAGTAGAATAACATGAACTTGGACATCTTACAGTAATCCAAGCTTCTTTTTTTTTCTTTATTTTTCCTTTTATTTTGCTTGTGTTAGACTTCAACTTTGGGCTGAGAATTTTCCTTTTATTTTGCTTGTGTTAGACTTCAGCTATTCGGGGCTGAGGAAGAACAGGGAGAAAATGGCTTGCAAAGGTGGTAACAATGGGGTTCATTATTAACTTCAAGTAATACTTATGGCTCGCTTGGATGAGTTTTTTATGATTTTATTTTTCCAATCCTCCATGGAAGTTGAACACAAACTCAAGCCCTCACTCATAGAAAGATAATCTCAACTACTTGAACTATCCTTAATTATTGACTCATTTGGGTGAGTATTTTTTTTTAACTAATTTTTTTTATTTTTGAAAAAAAGTAATTTGTTAAGGAGCTAAAATTTTAGACTTTTGAAAAGATTTAAGTTCAAGTTTTTTTTTTAAGTTTTAACTTTTTTTAAAAAACTAAACTGAATATTAAAAATTTCATAAAAAATAAATCCAAAATGGGCTCCAAAGGAATTGCTAAAATTATTGTGACGCACACCTATTCTCTTTTCTTAAGGGGAGGAGGATAAGTGGGTATGGATCTGGCTAAACAATTTAAAACGTTGGTAGATTACTTAGAGCGGCTCCTTGATAAACTGATGAGCTCACTCATGTCTTGGTTGAATCAACCTCTGAAGAAAAAGGGGTCCTTATTGGGGATATAAGTGATGGCAAAATAATTGATGTAGGTACATATAGTTGTTTGACCTTTACAATTGTGTATCATGTTAGCACCATTGATTTCTCTCATAACACCATGGTAGAGATCAAATATTAGGAGGATATACATGATTTGGGGTAATGTAATTTTAATATTATAGGTTTGTCTATTACATTTTGAAGGCATAAATCATTAAATTATTGTGGAAATAACATAAGAAAAGGTAATGCATGAAAGTGACCATTTTAAATTGATTTGACATAAAATGATTGAAGGCAAGATAATCAAGACTTGGTGTTAACAAACTATTTTACGCAAATGATTGAATAGGTTTTAGAAAATTAGAATTTTTATGGCTTCTTGAAAATAATATTTATAATTTGATTGAATGTCAACTAGTCGAACTTTCTATTACTTCGTGAAATTCATTAGCAAATATTCGATTACTTGTAAAGTGAAGGGTTTGTCTTTCACTTAAGTTGTAACATTAGAGTATGGATATATGCCCTACGCTTGTTTTGTAATATTTTTTTTTTCTTTTTTTCTTTTTGTGAATTAATAAAATCCTTGCCTTTCACTTGGAAAAAAAGAAAAAGTTATTCACAGGATAAAATGATCATATTCCAATCCTAGCTGCAATTGTTAATACACTACGTTGTTATTGTTAGTCAATTGTCTTTTACCACAGGTATTATTGTGAAGATGGACTCAAGTCTAATTCACTTGGTCAAAATCATTGAAGAGTGAATAAAAAATTAATGTTAAAAAAATCAATTAATGGGCCAATGACTATTTATGAGAACTAAATTAAAGTGGGCTTAATTTAATTCTTTCTTGAATTAAAATTGTAGTGGCCTTAATGCAAAGCTGGCCCAATTGGTCTTACTTTAATATTAAATGCAACAAATGTATCTTCCCCAAAGAGTTGTGTGTTCACCAAGAGTTGCATTCTTTGTCTACATTTTTCGCTCAAGGATTTTCCCTTAACATTTTATAATACTTCCACTGGTGTCAATAATTTTTTGAAAGTTAGTGAAGCATAACCCAACAAATACAACTCTTTGAAACCGGGTGCATCCACACTAAAAATTTCTCGACACTCTTTGCTTGCTAGATTCTCACAACCTATTATAATCCAAGAGTGTGAGTACAAGCAATTTTTTGGATACAATATAGTGTATAAAGCGTGCAACTCCTCAAGAGTGAAAATAAAAAAGTAAGCTCTTTGAATGCTCTAAGTGTGTGTAATAATTATAGCTCAACAACAATGATTTCTTAGCTCAAATGATGTTTGAAAGCATTAGAGAATGCTTGCAAATGCTTTTTGCGTCAGAAAATTTTGTTAGGCAAGAGAGGTGAAAATGCTTATAAAAAACCTATCCCAACGGTCATAAGTCACATTTTTAAAAACCGCAACTCGCTGGTCAATAGAATCGATCGACCGGGAGGGTGACCAGTTCAATCTTAGTAGTCACTGGACCAGCCGGTCGGCCTAGCCAGGTGACCGATTAGGCCAGTGACCTTCAACTTGATCCCCTATATCCAGCACACTTAGCCGGTTAATCTCCCTAATGAGTAGGTTGATCGTTAAGCTAGAAAACTGTAAACTTCATCCTAAAAACATGTTTTTCAAAACTCTATGAAGTTCTAATGAATCAAACATATTCAAGACATTTCAAAAACATTTTTCAAACACCAATCAGAGTATAAAAACAAGTGTAAAGCCAATGGTTCAAGAAAATCATTTGAAAGTGAACTATAAGTTACTAAATGAGGTAAACAACAAGAAAGAGCACATCTGGTGTTGGTTTAGGGTGGTCCATCCGAGCCACCACCCAAGCAAGAGAAATTAATAGCGAGAGAAATTCGGTTAAAAAGAAAGAGAAAGTCACTGTTTACTTTCTTCAGAGAAGACCGCAGAGTGATGGTCTCAGCCGCGCAGATGCTAATGGAAAGGACGAAAAGATCAAAGATTACTAGTATGTTTGGCCCAGTTTAATTTTTCAGTGAACGAGATTGGTGTCGTAATTTTAATTAATAATTACTTGAGCTTTTAAATCAATGGCTCCAAAATCATTAGCTCAAGCTACTAATTATACTCATATCATTCATTTATAAATAAATTATGAATCACCCCACAAATCGATATGAGACATTACATAAAAACTAAAACTAAAAGAAGCTGAAAAACCAAAAACTCCAATTCTCCAAATTGGAGCTTCTAGAAAAAGCTTTGAAAAGTTGTTTACACATCAAGAAAGAAATTCTTTTTCCTTTATTTTTTTCTCAAAAATATTATTCTATATTTTTGAAAATCTAATATTACCCTCACAACAATATATAAGGCCAAATAATAAACGATTTTTATTAAAAAAGCGTTCGTATCCAAAGTTCTACTACTAAAACTTTACAACTCAATAAATAAAATCTCACAGTTAAGCCAAACAAGGTTTACATCTAAACTAGCAAAATTGAAGTCCTGGAGACAATTAGATCTAGTGCATGTTTCAAAAATACATGCATGCTGCTTCAAGTTCTTAAACTCGTCATAAATTCATATATGGCATACTTCCTCATAAAAAGGAGAAAAGGTGAATTGCATAATATTATTTTTTGTTAAATACAATAAATAAATTTAACGAACATTTTTATAAGTTTAAACTTTTACATGAAATTGATGCACGATAACTTAATATATATGGTACAATTTAGGTCATGAGTTCAAATTTTATAATCACCTATTTAAAATTATTAAAATTGTATAGTGCAAAAAAGTATTAAAATTGTGTACACACAAGGGTTTTAAGCTGTCCATGTGAAAGTTTTAAATAAATTGTGTCAGCAAGTAAGGAGCATGTTAAGTATAAGAAATAAAATCATAAATTTTTCTTTACAAATTTAAATTTTTAGATAAAGAAGATATTTACCTTACTTATATGGCATATTTATTTGTTATTATAATCAACTCACATGATAAATCATCCAAAAAATAGAAGAAATTTTATTTTACTATCCAAATTTTTTTTTATACTAATGACCTAGTAGTCTAGTGGTATGTCTCTCACTTTTAATTTGAGTAGTTTTGGGATAGATTCCTATTAGTTATATGTAACATATAATTAGTCTTTGACCTTTCTTGAAAAGCGAGGGAAAAAAAAATTTCATATGCCATGTACACTTTTCAGATTTATTATTGTTAGGATATGTGATACATCCTACATGCAAATATCATAAATTCCAAAACCATTTTATAAGATTTTGAGCTTCTATCAATATCGATTGGTTTTAGATAGATGACCATAAACATTCTTTTAAAATATACAATTTTTTTTATATATAAAAATCATAAATTCAAAATCATGACCTTATAATTACTCATAAAATCCTAATTTAATTCCTCTAATACAAATTAATTTTCAAATAAAATTTCGGTATTCTAAATAATCTCGAAACAAGTTTCCTTTTGCAAACAGGATACGGTGCACAATGACCCACGTGGTTACCAGCGGATCTACAATCCAAAAAATGAGAAAAGTTTTAGATGATAACTAGAGTTTTTTTTTTTTTTTTCCTTATTTCCTGATTTAAATAGGTTTATTTATTTTCTTGATAGTAGACATCAAAATAGTCATAAATTTTTTAAGATTTACAAATAAATTTTCTTTTAGATATTAACTGATTAAAAATTAAAATCTCCAAATTAAAAATAATCATATAATTAGTACTAACTTGATATCTTTTATAATTTTTGAATGAAAAAAAACATATATATATGTATATATGTATGTATATATGTATGTGTGTATGTACGTATGTGTCTATATCTATTCATGGA
Source organism: Cordia subcordata (assembly GCA_028554755.1). Classification (NCBI taxonomy): domain Eukaryota; kingdom Viridiplantae; phylum Streptophyta; class Magnoliopsida; order Boraginales; family Cordiaceae; genus Cordia; species Cordia subcordata. The sequence continues at coordinate 8,853,590 of JAPTOF010000020.1, forward strand.
ATAAGTCTTATATATACTTCCATTCTGTCCCTTGCATAAGGTTATTTATTTTTTAATAACAAATGGCAAATCTAGTCATGAATATTTTAAAATTAACAAATAGATCTTGTTTTCAATATTAATTAATTGATAATTTAATATTTAAATTAAAAATAATGATCTATCTAAATAATATATAATAGCTAACAAATAATAGATAGATATTAAATAAACATATGAAGGATGCCATATACGCATGTTAATTTTTCATCTTTGGAAGTTCAATGGGGAGGTTTTTGGCTTTTGTCTCCTCTTATTTGTATTTTTTGCTTTGTGATTAATAAAATTGCCTGAGAGTATAGCCTTCTTTTCCTTTAAGAAAAGAACGTGGTCATATAACACCTAAAAGTTGAAACAAAACAAGGTTAATAATATATAAGAGTAAAGAGCGCCCTATCTCCTATGCTTTATTATAAATGTAGATTACCCTTTATTATTTTAAAATAGACAAGTCTGCTACTTTGGAGGGTACATGCGCTACACATTGAGGACTATAGAGGGGTTTTTTTGTCAATTTTATAGGGTACGCACGATACACATTTGCGGATCGGGGGAGGGTTTTTGCGGGGGGGGGGGGTGTTGTGCTTGTTTTAAAACTACAAGTTAGTAATATACACTACAAGCTTCATGTCAATGGTTACGAATTTCTTGTTACACTTAAAGTAAGCATAGGAGAGTAAAATAATTACTTTTATTCCAGTAACAGTATTAAGTGTAATAAAATATATGTTACATTCCCAACATCATAGTGGTTTTAGAATTTTTCTATTTAATTTGTTTAGGAAAGTAGAAAATTTGTTATGCTTGAAAGTATAACTAATATAAATTTGAAAAATACATTTGTTACACTTTAAAATATAACAAATTTGAATTTCATTTAGTGCACACACCTATATTAGTTATATTAGCTTCAAAAATAACAAACATTAGCTATTGTTTCAAATGTAACAAACATTAGCTACGTTTCTAAGTTTAATATCAATTTATAGTTACATTGGAAATCTTTATGTCTAGGTCAAGTGTAAATAATTAATTTTATTACATACACTTCTAAATATTACTAGGATAGAAAATATATATCACCACATACTTGATTTCTTGGAGTGATACACTTATCACAAACCATAATGGCTAAAGTGCTATTTATCCAATATGTAGTATGTAACAATTGATTAAAAAGAACTCCTAAAAAACTGGTAAACTATGCGGAAATTTGTCCCCGAAAGTGTCCGAAGGAACATTGGCATGTCTTCCCATCGCGCATGAACTGAATCAATTGGCGTTTAAACTCAGAAGGAAGACGAACCGGACGATAGTTCTTGTCCAGCCACACTGCGGTGGCATTGGCCTCCAAAATTGGCTGGAGAATCAGTTATATTCATAAAGATTCTTGTGTCTCGAAGATTCAAGTATAAACTTAGGGTAAACTGCCCGCATCCCCTCGTGATTTATCATAAGTGCATATTATTGCTTCTCCCTTCAAAATAGGTTCAGACATCTATTTTAAGGGGCTTATGTGCTACAAAGTTTGAGGAGAAGGTCTATACCTATTTTTTTGAACATGTGTACATTTTAAGATCAAAGGACGTTCTACCCCTATTTTAAAATTGTAGAGTGGTAACATGAACTTATAATAAATCATATAGGGGATTAGTGCAATTTACCCATAAACTGAAGGATAAAGAATTGAAACCTCTTGATTTGGTAACTTAAAAATGAATTGCTCAAAGTACATCCGAGCAGCGGACAGTTCTGCTATCCTCACCTTCAACACAAATTTATCTCCACTCTGATCCAATTTCAAACAAAGTGATTAAAAATTAAAAATAAATGCATGAATGTTATGAAAAATCTTTATGCGAATTCGTGTCTCTGGAATCGTGTGACGGAAAATTCTTTCGTCTAGGCAGAATAGCTGAGAGGTGGGCCAGGGGTGGCTCAACACAGTAAGAGCCTAGAGCAAATCGTAATATGAGGCTTTTTATATAGATTTTTTAGTTAACATATTTATATTAATTTTTACGAGTTATGAAAAATAAAATACGTTTATAAAAATATAATTAGAAATTAGGGTAAATTGCACTAAATTCCTTCATAGTTTCTCATAAATGCATGTTATTCCCTTAGTTTTAAAATAAACAAAGGACCTCTTTGTGGATTTAAAACGTATTGCACATATGCCCCAAAAAATAGGCATAAGAACTCCTTTTGGTCCTCAAAATGTGCATCACATATGCCTCCTAAAAGGGATGTATGTACCTATTTTGAACTACAAGAGGGTAATATGTACTTATAATAAACCATAGAGAGATATTGTGTAATTTAGCTTAGAAGCTAATTAAAAATATTTATAGGTTAGGTAAATAGAATTTGAGGATGAAAGTCTAATTGCAAAACAGAACACTTTTTGAGAGTGGAATCATAGAACTTTTCAACAAGAAAAAGGGAAAAAAAATTATCTTGTGATGGGAGAAAGCTACAATAAATACGAGTGTAGTTGACAAGAAGTGCAAATTATCAAAGAAGATTCAAAATTAAAACGCAATTAGAGTTTTGCAGAGAATAAAGAAAGTGAATTTTGATATTGAAGAAACAACTTTTGATAGAGTAAATCATGGAGAAGATAATGTGGTAACTTGTTTTAGTTCATAAAAATAACCGTTGATAAATTAACATGAATGAGATAGAATGGAATTTATTACTAGGTACTACTGGAGCTTTCACTTTTCATGATTTTTTTTTTTTTTGGTTAAAGAAACAAATCAGACTTTTTATTATTAAAAATAAAATAATTTGATACTTTAATTCTTTATAATCATTATACAAATCATAATTAAGATATTCTTAAAGTTTCGGTGAGGTCTAAGAATTTTCAAAGGCGTAAGCAAAGATTTCAGTCGTATTACCCTTAAGCCACCTCAAAAGGGACAAGCCCCGCACGCAAATAACCATATTCCCAATGTGGGAGCCGTTTATCCGACTAGATATAGTAATAGGGATTAGAATATTGAGGGTGAAACTTTGGTTAAAATGAGGCAGCGGAAAAAGTGTAGATTAGGATTTTTTTATATTATTAGTTTTTTCGTATTGATATAAAAGAGAAATTTTAATAATTTATGCATAGATCATAGTATCTCACCCTTTCATGAAATTTAAATTTCAAAACAAATGTGTATTAGGAGGTAGAAAAGGTATTTCAAAAAATATTATCTTTTTTTAGAATTTGAATTTTATGAATGATTAAGATAATATAATTCACACATAAATACTCAAAATTTCTTTTATATTAATACGAGATAGCATTTAATATAAGAATATCTTAATATGGAAAAGGTTGTGTACCTTCAAAGGTGCAAGAAACTTGAGTGACAATTCAGAAAGGGCCAGTGCCTCTCCAGTTCGGGCAATAGCATCAGGACTTGTACCAATCCTTTCAAGAAGCTCATGATGACCTGAGATATCAAGTTCTTTAGACACATCATACTGGTTAAATCTATTTGGAAAATTTTGAAATGTCAATCAAAATCGGAAATAGTAATAAGGAAGCTTGAAGCACTGCATGGTTTCAATTTTGGGTAACTCTTACTACGTACACAAAATTTTGAAACTAACTATGCATGCTTAAATACTATATCTTTTTTCAGGGCAATTATGATCCTCTCACTCAGAAAATGAAATACAATGGTCTGTTTTGTAACAAAATCTAAAGAACACTGATTTAGTTAATGGGATTCTTGTCATGTGATTCAAGTTGAAATTCAGATTTAATTCTAAAAAAGAAAAGTTTAAACTTTTAGCTAAAATGATTGTTTATCATGGAATTAGAGCCTAAGTAACAAATTTGAATCTTAATGCTGTTCATTTAAAAACATTAAAATCATCAACATGCAAAATTCAAAAACAAATCATGTCTAGCGTAAGGGAGTGTTAAGCACGATAAATAAATAAAATTAAACCCCCATATAGTATGACATATGTTTGAGTTATGCTCAAGAAGATTAACCACCCCTCTTAACCATGGTTCTTACTTTTGGTTAGAGTAGATATATATAATTATGTTGCAATCATGCAACAGTTTAATCTTTATGATCCTTCACAAATAGATTACAGTCATCATTTCTTAACTGCAATTGTATGTACGCTTGTACGTATATATTCATTACAAGCAAGCCCTAAGTTAGAATTAACAATCGATCATAAACCATTGATAAAAACAATTAATGTAGAGATCAAGATAGCTCAAGTAGTTGAAACCCCCAAAACTAAGATCTTATATTTAAATCCCGTTAGATACGGGATGTTGGGGTTTGGGGTTTGGTCTTAAAACAAAATTCGATAAAAAACTAGCCAGTTAATATAATCATACCAAGTTGGCAATAACTTGAATAGACAGCATTATTCACAACTCCATACTGATCTAGTTCGTAATCTCTGACTTGTAGCACAACCTCATGCCATCCGCTAATTATGCCAAAGAAAGAAAGAGCGTTGTTAAAAAATTAAGCCAAATTAATAAAGGAAAAACACACTGTTGTTTTCGGTTGATTCAATTCATTAAACAATGCAAAAACATAGTTATAAAAACATTCAAATGCTCGAAACTTAATCAAGATTTGAACACGTACTGTTAAAATGTCTTTTCCTTTTAAGGAATATTGTATGAAATATGGTTAATAATATGCAATAAAATCTTACGACCATTAAAAGTCGTTTGACTTTCTCAAAAAGTAAAAAGCACATACAAGTATTTAGAACTTACTGACGACATACACACACATGATAACATGTATAAGAGATGATATGTGATTAATAAAAATAAATTGATATTTAGCATTATTCTCGAAGTTCCAACGGTGAATTTGCAACTTGTCTTATATGTCCAAATTTGCTTACTCAAGAACACATAACAAAGAAAACAAGAAAATAACCATAAAAAACGGAGCCAAACCAAAAACATAATACGATAAAAGAAAATGACAAATACAAAATCGAGAAGCAATATAATATATAGTTTATAACTCTTATGAAATTAATAATCAACCTGGAAAGAAATTTCTTGAAATTCACCAACTTGGAAAATGAGACAGAGATTAATATTTCAAAACCCCATTTTAATGAAGATCTTGACGAACGAGTGGGTACATGAACAGCTTAGGTAAAGCTAAGTTACGTACCCTTTGCCACCTTTGAAAGCAAACGTGGCAACTCCATTGGAGGCATTCTTCAATGCAGTGACCGGTGCCCTGACACGTGGCAGCCGGAGCTGCCGCTCAAAGGTGACCGGAGATCTGGGTGGCGGACAGTAAAGATTCCGCCCCATATTTTGGGGATACGACGTGACAGCGGGCATTTTGCCACAAAGAAAGACTGAAGAGTAGTGTGCCATATTTCTGATAGTGATGACAGCTAACAAATTGGCATTGGAATTTGGAGAGAGTTTAACTATTTATGGGCGTACGATTTTAATGCTCTCTGTCGTCCTAATGTGATAGTAACTGCTACCTTACATGCGCCGATTTAGTGAGTTAGTGGTATTTCACACAGACGTAATAATATCACCAATTACGAGCCGACACGTGGCTCCCTGCAAGGAAATGAGACTCGGGCGGATCTTATGCCAATAGGTCCGACTTTGTCAAACCAAGGGCAAACGCGCGGCTCTGGGGTATGACTATTTTCTTCACCCAAGCAAGAAAAAGCGTGAGTGGCTCCGCCAAAAAAAATAAAGAAAAAGCGTGAGTTGAAGAAACAAAACAAGCACACTCTCCCACTAAGGGTCCGACTTAACTTCATTAAAACCGAACCCTGTTGACCGGGATTCGTAGGTAGCTTTTCCTAAGGACGTATTCTATAAATGGTAAAGATGGCCAAGTCACCCCGTTGTCATGCCAAAGTCATTTGCCCATATTTAGCTAAATCTTGGGCAAAGTGCAAGAACATCTATGAATACCCCCAATTCTCTTCGTGAAAAAGTAAACAATCACACTCAAATACTCTTTAGACATTCGATTGCCTTCTTATATCTTTATCTCAAAATCTTTAAATCTTCAACAAACATAAGTGTTGGAGGTATAAAAGGGGAAAGGCCTCACCTTGTTTCTATATTGATTGTAGAAAGGTGAACCTCGTGGTATACTATCCAGTAGCAGACCCCACGGCATATAGGCATGCCTTATAGCACACAGTCAGCTGACGTACCCTAAAATCAACTGTTTATTTGACAACGAACCAAGGCTAAAGAAGAATTTACAACTAGGGGAAAGCCCCGGCCGACCTTGTTTTTTCATTGATGGCAAGAAGGTAGACCCTGTGGCATACCGTCCACTAATGGACCCTGTGGCACATCATCCACCAGTAGCCCTCGAAATCAACTATCCACCCAACATCAAACTAAGACCAAAGAAGACCTTTTTGAATTACTAATGTAGACACCAAGTTTCTAACCACATTAATTGGTGCTATCTATGCAGACCAAGAAGATAATTCCCATTTAGAAACATATGGTAAAAACCATACGAAGCCAAGAAGGCAACAAGCATTACCAGAGCAAATAAAACAGATCGAGGAGTCAGAATGTCAAGGCAAGTAGGAGGATCAAGACGAGAAGGATGGAGGACAAATCAACACGCCAAGATCTCAAAGGCCTTAGAAGGAGGCAAATGTACATATTCTAGTACAAGTTGAAAAGTAGATTCGCATAGGAAAGCAATGAACAGGATCTACGCCTAGATGTGTAAAATACCAAAAAATGGGGGCCATGTTGGAAATCATGTAGACTTTCTCCAAATTTCATGCAAGATCATGCTCTATGCAACTTTAAATTTTTTAGGAAAAGGATTAGAATTATCTTAAGCGCACCAAATTCCTTAAACTGGTTTTTGAAATTGCTTCGTGGAAGCGTTTAGCTCCTCTTCTTCGCACGCAATCGACATCTATTGGAGGAGGCTATTCGGAATGGAATTGTATATAGTGTAGAATTAGATCTAAAGCTCTTTGGAACAAGCGAGGAACGACTGACCATAAGCTCCGCTTAAGCGCTTGACATGCAGTTAGCTTAAAACATATTCATTATGTGGCAGAAAGAAGCGCACCTCTGTGAAGCAGCCTAGACTCACTTTAGATAGGAACAGACTGGATGACTTATAATTGAAAGTCAGTTCTCCGAATCGATATATCGTACGATGTAATGGAGATCTTGATCTAGATCTGGTGCTTCGCAGAATTCGGGACCTAACAATGTTCGGTTATTTTGGTTATTGGCTCTTGGGAGAGAATTCTATAGAACTTATTCCAAGACGAGGATTTCTGAAAACCCTTGTGTCTTAAGAATACAATATAATCCCCTTTAAAAAGAGAGATATAGGCTTTCCATAAAGCCTATTTCTTTACCCCATTAAGTTCAACACTTAGGACTTAGAGTTGTGCACTTTTTAAATCCATAATTAAGCCTAAAATCACTATTTAATTTACAACAATAGCCCATGATTTAATTTGATCCACATGTTCAGTACAAGCTAGACATAGTCAAAATTAATTTCATGACCCATAATAAATAATTAAATGTTACAATATTCAACTTTCAATTAAATATCTATAAAATTAATTACTTAATATTATTTAATTTATAATTAAAGAATGACAGATTTAATTCACAATTAAACATGACAAAGATAATTACATCATGGTCAATCCTTCAACAAATTTCCAACCATATACATGGCTCCTTAGGTTCAGGCCTAAACTGATAATACAAGGACTATCCTCATACTAATCGATAATATTGTCTAGCAACGGTTTTCGACGTCTAGATAAGCCGAATAATTGCAAGGCAATATTTAGCAAACTTGGGCATAATAGTGGATTCCATATGACCCTTAATGTTTTGGAATAGCACTAAGGGCATGGTCAACTATTGAACTCTTAATCGATTATTCCATCTAAAGTTTCCATCTAATCGTGACTCGTCATGACAAAACTTCGTGACTCATCACAAGAAGTGCTTTGACCAAAGACTTAGAGAATTAGAGTAAAGCAGAAATTCATTATCCAAATACCCAAAGTACTCAATCCAATCTTGGCCTATGCGTTGACTTTGTGGCATTTGTCTATACTTAGTAGGTTTTTGTCACCAAATTAGAAATCTGGATAGTTTAACACCAAGGTATCAAGAATAATCCACAAGTTTTTGTGGCAGTCTCAATTCATAGGAAATACGACACTTGTATGCGCCACAAGTTGTCCTCTAATAGTATAGAACAAATCCTTGGACGCTCGTAATAGGGTCATGTTCACTGATCATGTCTCAACACCTCACTCTGAGTGACACCAATGTCTCAACACTTATTAGTTTGAGGATAACCAATTCCTGTGACACAATACATCAATGCTCGATAAAAACAATGTCCTAGTATTGATTTTATCATTCACTTATGAACTAGGTTTAAGGACAACCACATTATCCCTCCTTTATATAGCCCAACCAGGTAATCCTAAGGACTATGTCAAAATCTAACTATGAAGAAGAAGATAAATTTGCCAATTGTAATCTCAAAGTATTCATTTTGCAGTTTATTGTTACAAGTTCTATATATAATAGGAGAAGTACTCATATCAAATAAATACTATAAACAACGTAGTCCCCTATGAGATTACAAAAGATAAGTTTTAGTAAACTCCCATAGCTAAGGTGGGTCTAACATAATCCTTGTATATATATGCAAAGCTCAGGGCTTTAAGTTGTTAACCTCATATAGTGATGTGCCTCTTCTTAAAGGAGAGAAAATAATTAATTAGCTCTGTCATTTTGGGAATCGATGAAGTTTTCGTTAGAAAGTGACTTGTATTTTTACGTTAATTTTTTAATTGACAAGTAGAAGTCTTAAATCTGATGGGATTAATATTAGACCGATTTATAGAAGATAGAAATCCTAAATCTAATGGGATTAATATTAGACCTATTTATACATAATATTAGTTTAATATTACGTATAAATATGAATTATAATAGAATAATTAAATCATTTTTGTCCTCGTTTTGTTTAGTTAGAATCATGTATTTGATAAAAATCATTAAATAAATAGACTATCTATATATAAAAAAATAAAATATTACTAGTATAACAATTGAACATCTATTTTAGATATACGTTATTATTTTTAAGTTAAGATTTTAATTAGCAAACAATTAAATATTTATTTGTCAATATGAAAAGATTCATGATGAGTGTCTCACCAATATTTACGTGGTTTATTGATATTGTGTTATTAGTTATTAGCTTATACATTTATCTATTACTCTATTATTTAATTTTTGTTTTAGTTCTTTACTACTTTTTTTATCTATTATGAATATATATATTGTTATTATTTTATTTAAAAAAGGAGTATGAAAAAAAAAACTAAAAAATAGGAGAAAAACTATAAAATTAATACAAAAATGGAAGGAGTCATCAAGGTTTGAACCTACACATTTAAAGAAATAAAACTTCTTCACTAACACTAGACTGAAAAGAATTTTATGGTAAATTTCTTCACATTACATATATATATATGTATATGTCTATATATATATATATGTATACATATACATATGTATATGTATACATATGTATATGTATACATATATATACATATATACATATACATATGTATATGTATATATGTATATATACATATATACATATACATATGTATATGTATATATGTATATATATGTATATACATATACATATATACATATGTATATACATATACATATATACATATGTATATATATATATAGACATATACATACATAAATATATATATATATATATACATACACATATACACATATATATGGCCAAGGTAGAACGGGTCAACAAACCCTGACCCTACTCTATCCTAGCACCGGTGTAGAATTTAAAAACCCCGCCCTGCCCCACCCAGCCCAGGAGTTCTTTCACAAAACCCCTATCCGACTCTATGATACTCCGGCAGGAGGGGGGCGGGGCGAGATGTTATTGCCATTCCTACGACCTTTATAAGTCAAATTATAATCTAAGATAGGGTATACCCAATCTATCACATCTAATGATACCTCGAAGCTTCCGATGTTCATCTAATTAGTCAATAATACCATATTAATTTGAGACCGCACCAACATTAGCCAGGTAATCAGCAGCTCCATTACCCTCCTGCAAGTATGAGAAACACAAAAATCAAAATGATTAAGCAATTGCCTTATTTTGATACAAATATAAGTCACCTCCGATCTGAGATAATCATGATTAAGTACCCATCTCACAGCAGTTAATGAATCCAACTCAATCCATGGCTTATTTGCAACAAGCACCAAAGCAAGTTATAGGCCACGCCATACACCTTGTAACTCGACGAACACAACAGAGACATTTGAAAGAGGTTCATAAAGCTCTAATAATATTTCCACGCCAATCACAAAGAATTCCTTCACAAACAGCTCGATGCTCATTGGACTACGCACTACCATTCGTATTAAACTTGAAAACTCCAATCGCTGGTTTTCTCCAAAAGATGAGCTTGGGCACTTGAACCAAAACTTCTAGAATATTACACTGAAATTCCCCTACTAAATGTTCATCGCCACTCCATTGTGCTTTCAAAATGATACCAACTTTAGAAAGTTGAGCAACAAGGCTTTTGATTTTCCATATAACACGATTGACATTAGATCCCATGCTTCGGTGTTTAACTTCATTTCGTTCCACCCAGATATACTAACAAATGAATATTGGAAGCATCATACGAATATGACCTTTGCTATGCTGTTTATCAGACCTTTGCTATGCTGTTTATCAGAAATCCACCACTTCATAAGACAGTGATGCACTTTAGTAGCCTAGGAACAATCAACTCCCAAAAGGATACCAAAATGTCTCAAAATCTGTTGAATGAGTTTGCCTTGGACAAAACAGTGATCAAAAGTTTCCTCATGTTCATAAAATTGACACTTTCGACAGAAAGACAAGCCTTTTTCTATTTAAGCGCTCATCCATAAGCAACCATACATTAAAAGCCGCCACATGAATATGGATATTTTAAGTGGAATCGATTTATTCCATTTCCTCTCATAAGAAAAAGCCTGAGCTCTTCCTTGGGCCCATTTGGATTGACTCTTTCAAAAGTATTTTTTTAATAACTTTTTAAAAACAGTTTTTTTTTACAAGCTGAAAATTATGACTTTTAAAAAAAAGCTGTATTTTAGCTTTTTTTATAGTTTCAGCTTTTTTGACAGCCAAATTAAATAGTTATTGCAAACTTAATGTAACTTTTTTAAAAAAAATAGTATTTTTTCTTGAAAAAAAAGTCAATTCAAATAGGCCGTCTGTCTAATAACCTCCCAAGCACTAGTATTACTAAAAAGCCCATGTGAAGACAAAGACTAGACAGGCCTATCATCTTTTGAGATGTCAAAAGGCACCTGGAGAATTTCATGAACCAAATTAGTTGGCAAAACGGTTTTTAAGGTTTCTTCATTCCAGCCATTATTATCCCGGAAATCACATACATAGACCTCCTCATATCCATTAATATTCATAGTAGACGCCAGGGATTGATTGCCCACCCATACATCATACCGTCCTTTGCCAAGTTGCCACCTAATGTGTTTTTCAGTCTCCTCAAAACTCGCACATATCCTTTTCCAACCATAGGAATCATGAACATAAACTTTTACCAACTGCAGTAAATAGAGTTTACAAAATTACTTCTCATAAAAAAGGACCATAAACCATTTGAAGTCCGTAGCCTCCACCACAACTTCATGCCCAACGCCATAACAGAATCCTCTAAAAGTCGCACACCAATTCCGCCTTCCCCAATCGAAAAACACACTTCTTGTCATTTTGCCCGGTGAATACTTTTTGAAGAGCCTTTATCTCCCCAAAAGAATAGGTTGACAATTTTGTTAATCTTATCCATAATTCCAACTGGAAGTTTAATAACTTGTAATAGATAGAGTCGTATAGACTATAGACAAGAGAACACTCCGGATCAACGTAACTCTATCACCAGACGTAAGCAACTAAGATTCCCATCCATCAAGTCTGCGATTAATTTTTTTGAATAAGACTATCAAAAAGAGGAGCGCTACGGTGGCCTTTAAATAAAGGGGCCCTAAGATAGTTGATTGGCAAGGAGCTTCTTGAAAAACCAGTAATTTGAGAGACAATAACGAAATATAATGCAAGGATGCTCATACATGAGCTTATTGAGTTTCCTAGCTAGACAAGTAATTTGCTGCAATGATAAATAATAAGAGGGAAATGGGATCTCCCTGGTGCACTTCTTTGGCCGACTTGAAATACCCTGAAAGCTCACCATTGACTACAACAGAAAACCCACAACTAGTAATACAAACTTTAATGAAATTAATCCACTTTTCACTGAAACCAAAGGCTTCAAGCATTTTAAATAAAAAAGACCAATTAAGGCGATCATAAGCCTTGACCATATCCAATTTGAGAATGATGTTCAATTCTCGCACTTTGTCATCAATATGATGAACCATTTCCTATGCTAAAAGAATATTATCAGAAATAGACACCCTGGGATATAGCCGCTTTGATTGGTAGACACCACTTTGTCAACAACAACCCCCATTCCACCTACCAAAATTTTATCAAAGATTTTATAAAAAACAGTACAAAGAGAAATAGGTCTAAAACCACTTCACGACAGCGAGGACTCTTTTTTAGGAACAAAATTAATAGAGGTAGAACTAACTCCCTGAGGAAATGTGATACCATGAATAAAAGCCAACACTGCCTCATACAAGTCATCTTCGATAATATTCTAACTAGATTTGTAGAAAGCTATTGAAAACCCGTGAGGACCCACAACACTATTGTCATCAATATCGAAAACAGCTTTCTTAACTTCCTCAATGGTGGGGATACATGTCATATTGATATTATCAACTTCATCAACCAGGGCAGGAATATCAAAAGACTCATTTCTATCCTCAATTTGATCAGCCACCCTTAGTAGATTCTGGAAAAAAGTGATAGCAGAACTTTTAATATCATCCTTGTTGGATAGGACATTGCAGTGCTCATCATTAATTCGCCAGATACAATTTTGAATCCTCTTTTTAGCGACCCAAGCCTAAAAAATTTAGTATTATGATCTCCCTCTGTCAACCATTTACCTCCTGATTTTTGCCTCCAAAAGTCCTCTTCGATACCAAGACATCGAGCAAGGTTGGCACTCACTTCATTAAGCTTTTGTTTTCTAATAGGGGAAGGGTCATTTTGATAGCAAAGCTCTTCTACTTGTAAATCTTCTTCTGCTGTTTTAATATTCTGAAAAATGTCACCAAAAACTGCTTTATTCCAAACTTTTAAGCCATCCTTAAGATGCCTTTACTTGTACCAAAACTTTTCAATGCCACTTTGCTGAATAGGAATCGCCCAATTATTAGCAACAAAACCCAAAAAATCAGGATGACGAACCCAAGCATTAAGAACTCTGAAGAGAGATGCGCACAAAATCTTCATCTTCTGCATCTTCCTTATAAATTTAAGATGTCGAAGGTGATTTCATCTTAGAATCTGCTTTCCTTTCTCTATCACTGGACATGTTGATATTATTCACAAAATTGTCCTGTTGGTCTGGAGGCAGTTCGAGTTGCTGCTGATCAATATTATGATTACGACCTATGTTAGAACCACTTTCAGCTATTGGCGACTCATTGTGCTTCCTGTTCTCGTCATTAATGGGCTGATTTGTATCTCTTGTAGAATCAATATCACCATTTTTGTTATCTTGCCCGTTCTCTATATATGACTCAACTTCATTGTTATTGCCTTCTTCCCTGTCCTTTCTTTATGACTCAACCTTCCTATCCATATTCTGATTGTCATGGACCAACGCGGATTGATCATCCTCTTTTTCCTCCCTTAGAGGGGTCCAACTGATTCAAATTCTCAAAAGGATTGGCAGTAAGAATGTTTGCATAGGACGTAGACATATTGTTGGGAAAAAACATGTAAACACGAAGAATACGAGAAGAAATAATGGATACAAGAATTACGTGATTCGGCTTTAAAGCTTATGTCCACGGGCAGCAGAGAATAATTCTATTATTGATCACTAATGCTACAAGGCTTTCACTTTGGTTTCTCTCTCACACATAACATAATGAGTATTGCCACATATTTATAGTGCAAAGGTTTCCTAAACTTATTAAGCAGAAAAAGCAACTAATTAATTATGTGCTACAAAAGGTAACAAGCGAATAAGGTAATATACTAATAAGGAAATTTGCTATTCTTGTTGCCTAAGAATACGAGCCACATTCAACAAATCTCCACCTTGGCACGTATTCGCTCCAATCAATACACCATTATCCCTGCAGCCAACTGCCCCTAAGGGCCCAATGCTCCGCACCGCAAATAGCAACCAAGTCCAAGCAATGCTTGAACTTGCTGACTAGAACCACCTTAGTCATCATATCTGCTGGATTCTCATGAATAGATATCTTCTGCACCGATATAATTCCTTGTGATACAACATCTCTGATAAAATGATATATGATATCAATGTGTTTAGTCCTCTCATGATACATCTGATTCTTCGTTAGATGGATTGCACTCTGGCTATCACAAAAGATTGTACTTGTATCTTACTGCAGTCCAAGATCACGAACCAGGCCTTGTAACCACATGGCCTCCTTCACAGCTTCTGCAATTGCCATGTACTCCGCTTCAGTCGACAATGCCACGAGATCGTAATGTCGCTTTCCAACTGATAGCACATCCAGAGAGAGTAAACACGTAACCCATCAGAGATCTTCTCTTAACAAGGTCACCCGCAAAGTCTGAATCACAATAACCCACCAACCTCGCGCAATCTCCAGTTATCTTGTTAAACAATAAACCTACATTCGTAGTGCCACGCAAATATCTCATTATCCATTTCACCGCTTCCCAGTGTGCTTTCCCAGGTGATGCCATATACCTGCTCACAACACTAACTGCATGTGAAATATCAGGACGAGTGCACACCATAGCATACATCAAGCTACCAACAGCACTCGAGTATGGAACATGAGACATATGCTCCACCTCCTCCTCAGTTTTAGGTGACAAATCTGCAGACAACTTGAAATGAGCAGCAAGCGGCACACTCACAGGCTTTGCTTTCAGCATCCCGAAACGCTCTAGCACTTTCTCAATATAACTCTACTGAGACAAGAACAGCTTCCCAGCGTTTCTATATCTGTGAATCTCCATGCCAAGAATCTTCTTCGCTGCTCCAAGATCCTTTATCTCAAACTCATCACCTAGCTGCTTATTTAATTCGTCGATTGCAGACATGCTTTTAGCAACAATAAGCATATCATCGACATACAAAAAGTATACAAACGAACCATCTGGAAGCCTTTTGAGATACACACAACTGTCATAAGTACTCCTTGTGTATCCAGTACCTACCATGAATGTGTCAAATCTTTTATACCATTGTCGAGGTGATTGCTTCAACCCATCCAAGGACTTCTTCAATTTGCAAATATGGTTCTCCTTACTAGGAACTACATACCCCTCCGGTTGACTCATGTAAATTTGCTCTTCAAGATCACCATGCAAAAACGCCGTTTTCACATCTAGCTGCTCAATCTCTAAGTCATGAAGAGCAACCAAGGCAAGTAAAACCCTAATGGAACAATGCTTCACAATCGGAGAGAACACTTCGTTGAAGTCAACACCCTCCCTTTGTGTATAGCCTTTTGCCACCAACTGTGCCTTGTATCGAGGACCTTCAACCCCTGGAGTACCTTCCTTTTTCTTGTAAACCCATTTGCAACCGACTCGCTGTCTCTTAGGCAATTCAACAAGCTCCCATGTTTGATTCTTATGAAGAGACTCAATCTCCTTACTCATGGCACCCACCCATTGAGCAGAATCTTTCCCAGATATGGCCTCTTTGTATGAATTCGGCTCATGTCCTTCAATTGTTTCGGCAACTGTCAAAGCATAAGCAACAGGATCAGCATATCCGTACCGTTGAGGCTCTCTAATTTGTCTACTTTCTCGCCCAGTGGCAATGCTGTACTTATGTTGTTCAGGCACATTTTGATCATGCACCTCAGTTGGTTGAGTCGGCTGAATTTGGCTGCTACTATTGCTAGATGGAACATCAGCAAATACCTCCACCTGCTCTTTGACACCGTGGTCTAATCCAACAACCGCTTTCTCCTTTTCTTGGTCTAATAAAGCAGACTCATTGAATATGACATCCCTATTGATGAGGAAACCTGGAGACTTTGGATCTGTGCACCACAACCTGTAACCTTTCCTCTCGGACGCATAGCTTAGAAATATGCCTTTTTTTACCCTCGGCTCCAACTTACCATCCTTCACGTGAGCGTATGCAGGGCAACCGAACACCCTCAATCGAGAGTAGTCAGCAGGCTTACCAGACCAAAACTCAAAAGGAGTTTTCAATTCAATAGTTTTGGATGGAGACCTATTCACCAAGTAGCATGCCGTATTGACGGCATCAGCCCAAAAGTCTTGACTCATACCAGATTGGGAGAGCATACAACGAGCTCTCTCCACCAGAGATCTATTCATGCGTTCTTCAACTCCATTCTGTTATGGTGTCCTTACACATATGCGGTGTCTCATAATGCTATGTTTCCTGCAGAACTCATCAAACTCTTTATTGCAATATTCCAACCCATTGTCAGTCCAAAGACGCTTAATTTGTTTACCAGTCTACTTCTCAATCAACGTCTTCCACTCGACAAATGTTGGAAACGCCTCATCTTTAGTTTTCAAAAAGTATACCCACACCATCTGAGAGTATGCATCAATGAAAGTGATATAATACCTGGTACCTTTCTCGGAAGGGACTTTATTAGGACCCCAAAGATCAGAATGAATATAATCAAGTGTGCCTTTGATGTTCTCCTGCCCCTTGTTGAACTTCACCCTGGTTTGCTTTCCAAAGACACAATACTCGCAGAATTCAAGCTTTCCAGTTCTTTGTCCACAAAGCAAATCCCTTTTGCTCAGTTTAGTCAGTCCTCTCTCGCATATATGGCCCAACCTTTTGTGCCATAACTGCGTAGTGTCATTATCACTCTCCTCGGATGTAACAGCTGCAACACCTGTAACTGTACTACCTTGAAGGACATATAGGTCGCCAGTCAAGTTCCCTTTCAAGAGCAAAATTGCACCTTTTGTCACTTTTAAGACACCATTCTCACTTCGAAATTTGTATCCATGAGAATCCAAACGCCCAAGAGAAATCAAGTTTTTCTTCAGCTCTGGTACATGCCAACACTCGAGAGATCTTGTAATACCATCAAACATCTTGATATTTACGATGCCCATTCCCTCCACCTTCAACGAAAGATCATTGCCTAGAAAGACTTTCCCTTCTCTTTTGGAATAAGAAGAGAACCAGTCGCGCCTAGGACACATATGGAACGTTGCACCAGTATTAAGAATCCGTTGATTATGCCATTGTGATGCACTCACAGTCAAAACTTCCCCAGTACTACTCGAGTTCTCCCCATCACTATCAGCACTCTCTATCACATTAGTTGAATTTTCCACCTTTTTCTTTCCCTTTTTCAGTTTTGGACATTCTTTCTTAATGTGATCCTTTTCACCACACTCGAAACAACGTAGCTTCCTTGCTCTTGATTTTGACCTTGACTTGCTTTTCTTTCTACCCGAAAATCCCCCTCTATTCTCTAATCTCCCTCTACTCACTAAACCTTTCCCATGAACTTCTTCCCTATGTCCCGGAATATGTGTTTGAAGATCCTTCGATTTTAATGAAGCAATCACATCTTGAAACGTAATTTTATCCCTCCTGTACAACATAGTGTCTACAAAGTTCATATATGAAGGCGGTAAGGAGCATAATACGATCATAGCTTGGTCTTCATCATCAATTTTAACACCGACATCTTTCAAAGCAATAAAACCAGAGGTAAACTCATCAAGGTGTTGCTTTAATGACGTACCTTCTTTCATTCTAGGATGATACAATCGCTTCTTCAAGTAGAGGCGATTGGTGAGAGATTTAGATGCATACAATTCCACCAAAGTATTCCAAGCCTCAACTGCTGTCATCTTTTCAGTAATCTCCAGCAATACTTCATTTGTCACGGACATATGTATTACACTCAAGGCTTTTGCTTCGAGTTCTTCTCTTGCTGTTAGTTCCATCTTTTCCGGGATCACTTCTTCAATGACTTTCCAAAGTCCTTGCATTGTCATAAATGCCTTGAATATGATCCTCCAAAGACTAAAACTCATTCTCCCGTCAAACTTCTCGATTTTAAAACTTCCACCTATGGAAGACATCTTCGTTTGCACAAAACTCACACTTCGGGATGGAATTTGGCTCAATGGACCGCAAAAAACGGATTCAGCACGTCGAAAAACCTTAGGAACACCCCTGGTCAACTTTGGTCAACACCGGTCAAAGTCAAACCTGTTGGTCAAAGTCAACACCGTCCCTAACCTCGTACTTCGGAGCAAAATCTAGAAAAACAGAGCCCAAAAACGGACTCAGCACGTCAAAAAACGTGGGGTAAGGCTTTGGTCAAACCCGATCAACCCTCGGTTAATGGTCAACGGTCAAAGTCAATCCCAGTCAAACCCCGGTCAACGCGGTCAAACTGGCCAGAAATTTTTTTTCTCTGGACTCAACACCAAGGCACAAAGGAAATAAATAATTTTTTCTTTGGTCTTAAAATAAAAGCTCAACCCAAAAATGTTTTCCTTTTACCTTTTGATTCAACTAAGCCCAAAAAAAAAAAAAAATTTTCAAAGCCCAAGACCCAAGACCCAAAAGACCTAACCAAATCTGGACAAGGCCTTTACCTAGGCCCGATCCAAAAAACCCAAACCCAAAGCCCGTTAACTCTAAACCTGCTTTACAAACTTGAACCAATTCCTAAAAAAAAAGTCCTGAATACCCAAAAAACTAACCTCAAGAGTACACGAACTCTACCTTCTTCGCTTGTTCTTCAAACCCAAAGACGAACCAGGACCCGCCGACGTAAGCTTCCACTCCAGCCACCAACACTCAACATAGACAGCACCGGAGCACTCTTCGCTCAGTAAAGACCTTTGTTTGGTTAGGCACCGTTTGGTTTGAGAAATTTTGGTTTCACAGTGAGTTTTGAATTTTCCTTTTTCTCTCAAGCAGCGGATTAATATCTAAGCTCTGATACCAGTTTGTTGGAAAAAAACATGCAAACACGAAGAATACGAGAAGAAATAACGGACACAAGAATTATGTTGTTCGACTTTAAAGTCTACGTCCACGGGCAGCAGAAAATAATTCTATTATTGATCACGAATGCTACAAGACTCTTACTTTGGTTTCTCTCTCACACATAACATAATGAGTATTGCCACATATTTATAGTGCAAAGGTTTCCTAAACCTATTAAGCAAAAAAGGCAACTAATTAATTATGTGCTACAAAAGGTAACAAGCGAATAAGGTAATATGCTAATAAGGAAATTTGCTATTCTTGTTGCCTAAAAATACGAGCCACATTCAACACATATCATTAAGAGGATTGATTTTTGGCGATTTGTTGTCTTCACTTTCAATTTGAATGATTTGTTTACCTTTGTCTTCTTCTTCATTTTGATTATTCTGCATCTCAAACATTTTTCCCGTTCGCTGCCACATCTTTGGTTCCCTCTGTTAGCTTTTTTTTTTTTTTTTCTCCTTTTCCTCTCTCGCAAAAATCTTCTGCATGATTATGATTATTTTCATCATTGGGTTGTTTATCTTTGCCTTGCGTCTTAGAATCATTTTCCTGGTACTGCCTCTCTTTTTCTTCATTCCCAGCAAAACAACAATCTTTTGAGTGTCCTAAATGTAAACAATCTGTGCAGTATTTTCAGGAGGGATTCAAATTTCACCGCTTGATCGTAGCAATCAACAATTTCATTGTTGTCATTCTTTATATTAATGCAAACTTGTTCAATAGGCTGCTTTTGAAAGTCGAATTCAATGCACACTTTCGGCATTGAAGGCCTTGATAATCTAACCATAGGCTCATCCATGTGTAGAGGTTTTCCAACTACCTTAGCTAGAAGGTACAAGGCTGATTTTTCATACATATATGCCCTAAGATTAGGAAAGATAATCCACACAGGAACAATAAATGATTCAATGTCAATACGAAATGTTAGGGTCCATCTGAACATCCTCATTCTATAATCTTCAAAATCCTAGAAGCCTCATCCCCAAAGTCTATTTCATTGTTAAGTATGAACAATACATGCACTTGAGATCTAAAGTTTGAAGCTTATAGGCTCCTAATAGAGGCACAGTATGCATGAAACGATGAATGACTTCTATGTTGGGCATGTGATAAAACTTACCAACCACTACAAATCTTAAATGGTTCGATAGTTTTTCAACTTCTTTGACTTTGATGTTGATTTGAGAATCATTCTTGAAGGGTTCAGGATCTCTTGACGATGGAATAACGTTTTTTTGATGTTCGGATAGATTCAAAGCTTTATGCCATGCTCTAGGGGAAACAGCCTAACCGAGAGTGTGAGCAACATTCCTAACCGAATCTTTGGCGAAGATAGAAGGGTGATTAGATGTTGATGTTGTAACGTTAGGCAGAGGAGGAAACTCTTCCACCGGAGGGGCTGATGTCATCAAAAGGCGGCAGTTTTCTTGGAGAGAGATATTGGGGTTTAGTTTAAAATAGGCCAGACCTTTTTGATAAGGTCCATAGGTATACGTCTACACGTGTGTATCTATGACTTTGCAATATTATATTTTTATTGTAGTAAAGAGTTAACATAAGTATTGATAGATTTCTTCTCCTTTGTAGAAAATCTATAACCTCTTTCACTTTTGCATTAACGAATATATTTTGTGACTCAATGGACGCAGACATTACCGAATCACTTAAACTTTGTAAGTACTTGCATTATTATTTTCTAGGTTTTCCTCTCCTATAATTCTATTGCATTCGGGTAACTGAAAATTATCCAACCCATCAACAAAACAATTTTAATATAATTAACCATCCAACTTTTCTTTTTCTTTTCTTTTCAATGCCACAAACCAATATTATTGTACATTTTGCTTTTATCAATAAAATTTCAGAGAGTGTCGCTCTTATTACAAAAAAAATAAAGGTTCTAGTTAACCATCCAGTTCTTTTTTTTTTTTTAGTTTAAAGAAAGTCAAAGGCCACTATTAACACATGGAGATAATTATCTAGGAATAATTCTACTCAAACGTGAGGTATACTTTCCAGATGTTGGGAAAATCAAGGACACACGCGCACACATCAAAGCATAGCAGAAAAAACATACAAAAAATGCGAGATATTTTTAACGTGGTTCGGCCCTCTACCTACATCCACGATCTCCTCTGAGATAAATTTCACTATTCAACAATAATGAGATTACAACTCAGGTGACTTTTTGTACGGATTGAAAAGTCTAAACTTTCCCCCACAGAGTTCGTACAATAGTTCTATCTTCAACAGAACTAAAACGGATGTAAAACACTTGATGCTCTTAAACTCTCTCTTACCCATACCCCTCCCATAGGGTGTGGCTCTAAGACATACTCTTAAGGCACACCAAATACAAGCTACAAGACCCTATATTTATAGGAGAGAAATCCTTATACCCCAAGATTTCTCCTCTACTGTTTAGACAACTTATATTTTAGTAACACAATTAATACAATTAATTGTCTTCCACAAGTTTCCTAATTTGTATGGACTTGAACTTTGAGCCATAATCCAACAAATTCCTTCTTCCGCAAAAAGTCTCGAGCTTCTTTGCCCCAATTGGAAGCTCTCGCTCAACAACACTCTTCACAGCAATAGCTACCAATATATCCTAGCAAGTTTTCTGAGTCATCACCAACATCCTTCTTCGTGCCATCTAACCTCGACCTCTCAAAGTTGTTTGCGCCCTCTCTCGACACTAGACATCTTGGACGTGATCTTCTTTCTAGCAGTAGCACTTCCCATCAGTCATCTGGCTAGAACTCTAATCATTCAGCTACGTAGACTCTCTTCGCGTGACTCCTCTCTCGAATCGAACCTTCTTCAACTAGTCTAATTATCCAAATTTCTCTCCTCTAGAAGTTTGTTCACTAGTCGGTGATGGGGGTCGAAACCACCAAAAATAAATTCCTATCTCTTACCTTGCAATTTTAATTTGTGTACGCGGTGAGAAAATGGTCGAGTCCACAAGGATTGGAGAAATTTAGAATATACTAATTATGTCAAGTAGATTAATCAAGCGAGTCACAAGCAAAACAGGGGGTTTTAATGCAAAAATAAGTAAAATAAGCAAAACTGTCCAGCTACTGGTCGCGCTACGTGGGCACGCAGCTGGGTAGAAAAATAAAAACGTAAATAAAAAATAAAAATGACTAAAATACTCAATTCTAAATTAACACAAGGCTGGAAAAATAGGAATTCAACGAGAATTAAATCTAGCCTGAGGAACAATCGTAATTTCGGTCAACAAATTCGATTATAGATGCAAAAATACTTTCAGCTATTTTGATAAATCAGTTATAGTTATTGGCTCGGCCTAATAACCTCATCTTTCCTTACAGAGTTGATAACGGTTTAAATCCCTACGATTTTTCCCGCTATCCCCCTTACCTATTAGACGTTCTAATCCCCGGAGATGCCCACAGGATCTATCTAATGGCAGCAATAAAAATCTAGAAAGACCCGATTCTAAAAGTCAATACTCTCACGGTAATTGCTCATTTAGATTGCGTAATTACACAGGAAACCTGGTTACCACTATGGTTAAATTAATTAAATTAATCTAATTGGCTACCTATTGTTATGTAATTGAATAATCGTGCACAAAATTAAACAATCACAGAACAATATTAATTTTTGAAATAGTAAATAAATCAAGGCAAGCACCCATCAAACTCAAACTAAGCACTAGATTTCAATTTAAGCACATGCACATTTTTAGCCCAAGTTAAGATTAAGCAAGGTTCAAGCACGGCGTGTTCAAAGTAACTATCAAAGACAACTAAATACAATGGGGATGGATTTCCCGCATGTACCAACTTACCGTTGCAAAAACAAGTTTCCCAAGCATGGGGATTAGACTTTTTCTAAGAGAAATGCCAAGTTCACAAAGAAGAAAGCTGAGTAAAAAGAAATAATAATTTGACAAAAAGAGCTTTTAAAAACTTACTAGATTGACTTTAAAAAACAAAGGAGAAAAAAAAAACCGTCAAACCTAAGACATTAATAGACTCCAAAAAAAAAATTTTTTTACAAAACACTTAACCAAAATTTTTTTTTTGGTCATTTTTCTGATTTTTCTCTCTTTTTTTTTCTTTTTAAAGACTCAAGAAATACTAACTAAAACACATATATTCACAAGACTCAATATAACACATTGAAAACATATCTAAACACCAAAAAGACTCAAAATAAATGACTAAAATGAAGCACTCCTCCCCCACACTTGTCATGCACATTGTCCTCAATGTGTAAAGAAAAGAAAACAATAAAATAAAAGAAAGATAAAACAAAATTGAGGGAAAAAAAAGAAAAAAAATAAGAGAACTTCCCTTAAAAGAGGTGCGGAAGGTGGTGGAAGCGGCTATGAGTCATTCTTTTTTTTTTTTTTTGGCACCAACTCTGAAAAACAAAGGGTAATACTTCGCGAAAAATCAGATTTTAGAGCATATGAGGTTAGGCACTTTGAAAATAAGATATTAGTTTGTCTAACTTTTATGCTTTCATCAAAACAACACCTGTGCCTCTATGTGGGCACGCCTAATCATCTAGTGCCCAATTTTTTTTTTAGAAAACAGCTCAAAAACTCACCAAAATTCCAAAGCAACTTCTACCTGTAAGCATCAAAACTCTCATAGAACACATTCAGACCAAAGTTAATATTCTCAATGAAGAAGCAAATAAAAATTTTAAAAATAAAAGAAAAATTCCTATATATATATATATATATATATATATAATTGTAAAAACTGGAAATTAACTAGAAAACTCAAAATTGAAATTTCTAACTCTGTGGGTTGCCTCCCACTAGTGCCTTTGTTTTACATCATTGGCTTGACATAACCAATTTATTTAAGCTTTATCCGGTGGCTTTTTTGGCTCAATTCTCTCACAAATGGACTTCAAATGATGTCCATTAATGTTGATGACTTTGTCATTGCTCAAACTTTTCACTTCAACTATACTACAAGAAAATAATTTAGTAATAACAAAAGGACCTACCCATTTAGTCCGTGGATCATCGGGAAACAATTTAAAACCAGAGTGATAATATAAAACTTTTTGTCCAACTAAAAATTGTTTTCCATCAATAACTTTTTCTTGTAAACTCTTTTTCTTTTTCTTGCGAATTTTTGCCTTCCCACAAACTTTACTTTTCTTCTTCTCCAACTCTTGGGTTTGTAACTTCCTATGTGCACCCCTCTTGTCCACCATCGGTGGATTCAAACGACTTTGAATTTTTCCCATTGGCTTCCCTTGATTTTATCACTTGGCAATTGATTCCTGCAAGTTAGTGCTACCTGCAAAGGTCTTCTTAAATTCTTTCAGCTTTTTAAGAGTAGGACTTTCACAAGAAGTAACACTTAGCTTATTATCATCAACTGTTTCTAAAGCAAAAACACAAGACACCTCACTAGGATTTTCCATGTCATTATAAACATCAAATTTAACAATATCTCCATCAAACTTCATAGTGGGAATACCTTTGTGCACATCAATTTTAGTTTTAGTTGTTCTAAGGAATGGTCTGCCTAGCAAAATTTCACAAGACTTGGAAGATGAATCTTCCTCCATATCAAGCACATAAAAATCAGCAGGAAAGACCAAATCATCTACTCGTATTAAAACATCTTCTAGGACACCTTCAGGATAAACCAAAGACCTATCAGCTAATTGAATAACAACTCTTGTTTCTTTCAAAGGTCGTACTTCCCAGGGTCCCACATTCAATGTAGAATAAATAAATGGACTTAGGCATGACATTAATGGAAGCTCCTAAATCACACATAGCTTTCTTAATGCATAGAGAGCCCATTTGACAAAAAATAGCAAACATACCTTGACCTTTGTATTTCGGAGGCAAATTCTTTTTAAGCATGGCGGAGACATTCTCCCTACACTTATCTTTTCATTCCCAACGAGCTTCTTTTTGTTAGTGCACAATTCTTTTAGAAACTTTGCGATTTGAGGTACTTGTCTAATTGCATCAAGTAAGGGAATATTTACCTCTACCTTGTGAAAAAGCTAAAAACTCTCCTTCTCATCCTTCTCTTTTTTGGACTTTGTGAATCTTTCGGGAAAGTAGTCTTAACCACTAGCTCTGCACCATTTTTAAGCTCTGTTTCATTGCTCCCCGCCATGTTTTCATCGTGTTTTGCACCCTTTTTTTTATTTTTTTCTCTGTTTCAAGTGCTGTCAACTTTGCGTGCCGACGCCTAGTCTGACAGTGGTTGTCCAGCAGTTCTTTTTCACTTCGTAGAGTGATTGCACATGCATTTTCCTTTGGATTAGCAACTGTTTGAGAAGGTAATTTACCATGGGACTCCAACCTACCTACGGATGTTGCTAATTGGCTCATTTGTGTCTCCAAATTCTTTATGCTTGCCCTTGTTTCCTGTTGAAATTGTTGAGTGTTAAGAGCAAAAGATTTCACAATATCCTCAAGAGAAGTACCTGAACTTGAAGGTGTGGGCTACGGTGGTGGGGCTGGTCATGGCTGGAAATGTTACGAATATGACGAATTAAAATTTTGTGGCCTTGTTCCATCACTCAAGTTTGGGTGATCCCTCTAACCTGGGTTGTATGTGTTTGAAAAAGAATCATATCTTTGCTGTGGTGGACTGGGAAAACCTCCAATGGCATTAACATATTGTGGATTCTCTTCTTGGAGCGTAGGACACATATCAATTAGGTGTCCCACCATGGCACAAATTCCGTAAACTTTTTGAATTGGAACACTACCACTTGTAACCAAATTTTGAACAAGAGAACTTAGTTGAGTTAACTTTGAATCAAGGGAAGAAACATTTACCTCATTAACTCTTTTTGAATGCTCGTATCTATTCCCAAATTGTTGTGAAGTTGTAGCCATGATAGAAATCAAATCTCTAGCCTCTCGAGGTGTTTTGTCGACAATTGCTCCTTCTAGTAGCGTCCATCATTCGTCTCTCAATTAGAAGCAATCCTTCATAAAAATATTGGATAAAAGATTGTTTAGAAATTCCATGTTGGGGATAGCTTGCACAAAGTCTCTTAAATCTCTCCCAATAATCGTAAAGCAACTCCGAATCTCTTTGCTCGATGGCACAAATTTCTCTCCTAATTACCGTAGCTCTAGAAGCTGAAAAAAATTTTATCAAGGAATGCTCTAACCATATCTCCCCAAGTAGTGATGAAATCGGATGGAAGATAAAATAGCCTCTCTTTTGCCGCATCCGCTAAGGAAAAAGGAAATGCTCTTAATTTAATTTGGTCCTCCGTTATACTATTGGGTCTCATAGTTGAACAAACTATATGGAACTCTTTGAGATATTTATGGGGATCTTCATTCTCCAACCCACGAAAAGTGGGTAAAAGACGAATTAATCCTGATTTTAGCTCAAAATTGACATTAAGCTCCGGATAAGTGATGCAAATGGGTGATTGATTCAAAGGGGCAGCAGCTAATTCATGTAAAGTTCTATTATTTTCTGTTATCTTCTCTTCTTTTTGGGACTCACTAGATGATTCGGACAAAGCTTGTGATGTTTCAGCTTGTTTCTTAAGTTATTTCCACAACTTTGCTTCTTTTTTCAAGCTCTTTGCGGTCTTTTCAATCTTGGATCAAAATGCAACTCACCTGTATGATCTGACCTTATCATAAAAAGCAAAAATTTTTAGCACCAATCCCCAGCAACAGTGCCAAAATTTGATGGGGGTCGAAACTACCAAAAATAAATTCCTATCTCTTATCTTGCAATTTTAATTTGTGTACGCAGTGAGAAAAAGGGTCAAGTTCATAGGGATTGAAGAAATTTAGAATATGCTAATTATGTCAAGTAGATTAATCAAGCGAGTCACAAGCAAAATAGGGGGTTTAAATGCAAAAATAAGTAAAATAAGCAAAACTGTCCAGCCACTGGTCGCGCTGTGTGGGCACGCAGCTGGGTAGAAAAATAAAAATGTAAATAAAAAATAAAAATGACTAAAATATGAAATTCTAAATTAACGCAATGCTGGAAAAACAGGAATTCAACGAGAATTAAATCTAGCCTGAGGAACAATCGCAATTTCGATCAACAAATTCGATCATAGATACAAAAATACTTTCAGCTATTTCGATAAATCAGTTATAGTTATTGGCTTGGTCTAATAACCTCATCTTTCCTTACAGAGATTATAACGGTTTAAATCCCTACAATTTTTCCCGCTATCCCCTTACCTATTAGACGTTTTAATCCCTAGAGATGCCTGCAGGATCTATCTAATGACAGCAATAAAAATCTAGAAAGACCCGATTCTAAAAGTCAAAACTCTCATGGTAATTGCTAATTTAGATTGCGTAATTACACAGGAAACCTGGTTACCACTATGGTTAGATTAATTAAATTAATCTAATTGGCTACCTATTGTCATGCAATTGAATAATCGTGCACAAAATTAAACAATCACAGAATAATATTAATTCTTGAAATAGTAAATACGCAAATATCAAAATAACATGAAAGGGATAAAACAATTAGATCTCACGGAATTGATGAACCGAAATCTTAATTAATCATCGGCTAAAAAGGAAAATTAGAACAGCATGTCCATGAATGTCGCCCAATGAAGAGAAAATTTGATGTTGTCTGCTAAAGAGTTGTCTCCCTCTCAAAGTGCAAATAAGAGGTATTTATATAAGAAAAACCCTAACCTATTTTCCTTGTTGGATAAGGAAACCTAGCCCAAAAAGAATAATAAGATAAAAATCATAAATACAAGTTCCAACAAAATAAAAAGTCTGCTAATATTTAATCTATTCTCTTCCAAAAGCCTAGAAAAAACATCTTTCATTTTAGTCAACCCAGTCAAACCCGCGTAGCAATTAAATGGCATTTTTTCACGTGACGATGTCAACTTTGACCGCTACAAACACATCCAAAAGCTTCTACATTCGTATGTAATGCATCCAGCTCCTTTTCCTAAGCACAATTATGCAAAATTACATTAAAAACATCGATTAAGAAGTATTCTATTCCAAAATCAAGTGCATCCAATATATAAATTAAACACTTATTTATAACTTATCAGTCGGCTAAATATATTTGCTCACACAATGCTTCAAAGACTTTCGCACAATTTCATCACCACTTCATCGTTTTGCCCAAATTCAAAGCTCGCCCATGATACATCAAGAATTTGGCAAAACAGATTGCAAAAACAAACTCAGGACATAGAAAAATGGTTGGGATCCTCGGTCAACTCGGTCTAACCCCAAACTGCTCTCAGTCAAAGCTGGTCAAACCCTCTATTTGACTTTTTGACCACAAATTTACAAAACTTGACTTGCTTATATCTCACAATCTGACCGTTAGATCATCACAAAATTTTAACAACTTACTCTCCTCACCGCGACGAACACACAACAATAAACGGATCGTCGATCAATCACCGAAAAGTGCTCCAAACGTGACCAACAGATATGCGAATTTTCGAACTCCTATCCCACAACCTTTTTGTTTTTCGTGCAAACTAACGTCCTTCAACACAACTCCTTATGTGTCCTCCTTGTGTTGTCATCGTCCCCAGTTCCCCAACTGAGCTATGATACAACTTATTGGAAAAATAGAGGACACACACACATACATCAAAATACAAGGAAAAAAAATACACAAAGAATACACGATATTTTGAACATGGGTCAACCCTCTGCCTACGTTCATGATCCCCTCTGAGATATATTCCACTATTCAACAATAATGAGATTACAACTCAGGTGACTTTTGTATGGATAGAAAAGTCTAAATCCTCCCCTAAAAAGTTCATACAATAGTTCTATCCTCAACAAGACTAGAACGAATGTAAAAGACTCATGATGCTCTCAGGCTCTCTCTCTTACCCACACCCCCCATGGGGTGTGACCCTAAGACACACTCCTAAGGCACACTAAATACAAGCTACAAGACCCTTTATTTATAGGGAAAAAAAATCCTTGCACTCCAAGATTTCTCCTCTACTATTTAGGTAGCTTATATTTTGGTAACACAATTACTGCAATTAATTGTCTTCTACATGTTTTCTAATTTGTATAGGTTTGGATTTTGAACCATAATCCAACACCAGATATATTCCAATCTTTTTTTGGAGAAAAAAAAAAGGGAAGGGGCTGCACTCCTAAGAATTTTCATTGCAAATAAAAGATACTTTTGAAACAAAGACAGACCATGAGATCTAACTTCTACAAACTATCATAAGTGAAGGACATGCCCTTCACTTGCCACGAACATCATGAACAAAAAATATCTACCACGAAATAATACCACACAATAAATAAATAAATAAATATATATATATATATATATATAGACAACACATACATATACGTGTGTGTAAGCCAGGTGAAGTTTATAGCAAAACTTCTTTGTCAAGGTGTTCAAACGAGCATTGGCTTTCTCCATCACGCATGAAGTCAATCACTTTGCGTTTCAGGTCAGAAGGAAAACGAACAGGACGATTGTTCTTGTCAAGCCACACACCGGAGCATTTGGCCTCCAAAATCGGCTAGCGAAACAGTTATATTAAACAACACAAGAAATTAAAAAAAAAATATTAGCTTGTAATGAAAATTATTCTCTTGTCATAATTTTAATTAAGCATAGCCCTTGATGAGTAGTATATATTCAAACCTCTTGATTTGGTAGCTTGAAGATTAAGTGTTCGAAGTGTAGCCGAATAGCCGACAGATCTGATACCCTTACCTTCAAAATAAACCTATCTCCACTCTGATATACATCGTTGAAACAATTAGGCACGAATAAAGGATCAAAACATGATATTTTGTTCAATCTTTCAGGCTAAATCTTGCACCAGGAACAATTTTAGGTGCCAAAAATAATATAAATTAGGGTAAATAACATTTTACCCCCTATGATTTATTATAAATGTAATACATTATAAACATTACCTGATGTGATTTCAAAATGAACACGGACTCCTATTTTAGGGGCATATGCGTTACATATTTGAGGACTACAGAGTTCAGTATATATTTTTGGGATATGTATGCTACATACTTGAAGATTAGCACTGCAAAGTTTCGTAATTTGAAAGTACAGGGGTTTGACACATTTATGACAACCACACCAGTATGGTGCTATTTACCTTGTAAATTAAAAGATTCAAGCATTTAAACTTTGACAACAGTAATGCAGGATGAAAGTATACCTTCAAAGGTGCAAGAAACTTAAATGATAACTCAGACAGGGCAAGTGCATCTCCAGTTCGGACAATAGCATCAAGGCTCTTACCAGTACTCCTTTCAAGCAGTTCACGATGACCTGATATATATTTATCAAGTTATTCAGAGAGATTCTAAAATTTATTTGGAAAAGTTCAGAAATATCTCGATAAATTAGGAAAGATTATGTAAGAAAGTTTGAAGCTTCATCAGTTCCTTTTGGGATATACATATACATATATATATATATATACACATACATATATATTATTGTTTATAGGACAGCTAATTGGTAGGAAGAATCAGATCACATTAATTTTTGCCACATAGGGTTGAAGAAATTTATATAACACTGTGATATTGGGATCAGCCTTATGCCAGTTGGGATTAAACAATTTTAACACTGCGATTTTAGTTAGGTCTTAATATCATTTTTGTCGACGAACGATCCTTTAGCTCTGAATATCATCAACACGTGTAATCTACTTGGAATTAATGGGTCCAGAAAATCCTTCAACTATTTAAGAACAATTATTTCTACCATACCAAGTTGGCAGTAACTTGAATAGACAGCATTATTTACAACTCCATATTGATCAAGTTCGTAGTCCCTCACTTTTAGCACCATCTCATGCCATCTGTTCATTCGGCCGAATAAAGAAAAAAGATTGTCAAAGGTCAAAAATAATTTATCAAATGTGATATAATGTGGTCTAAAAGATTATTACCATCAAACTCACGAACCATAAATATAATAATATATATATATATATATATATATATAAAGAGGAAAAGGAATAGGAGAGAATTTACTTCTATGAGCATATATAGATATATATAATGATCGAGTGAGTCTGTAGGTCTCGAGAAACTTGTTCTAGATTTTGAGGTTAATTATGAACTACAAAAGTGTCGATATTGTCACATTTTTTTAAGTTAGTCTTTATTATTTTAGAATTTATAACTTAATTATTAATGTTTCATAAATATAGTTAAATTAGTAATTATTATTTTGAATATTTAAACTAATCCTTAATATTTCATAAAAGTATTCAAATTATTAGTCCCTATTTTTTACACATCTTTTATTTAAACGGGGAGTAATTTGAATAATTTGGTAAAATATTAAGTGCGTGTTCGACAATAACTTTTCAAGTAATGTTTAGTATTTTAACTGGTCAAAACACTATTTTGTTAAAATATTATAGTTTAGTAAACTAGCATTTCAAGTAACTTTTTAGGTAGTTTTTAGCGTTTCAACTAACTTTTCTCAAAAGTTAAAAATTTTAGCCCTTTAGGTATCTTTTAGCTTTTTATTTTTATTTTTTTTGCAATTCTATTCTTTTTACATTTTTTGATTTTTCTATTCTTTCTCCAATCTCTCTCGATATTATTACCTTTTCTTTCACAAATATAAATAATCAACATTACTAAAAGCATAAGTTTTTTTAGTACTTTTTTAACAAAATAATTTTGAATATATTAAAATTAATTTTTGTAATATTGATATAAATGTTTTATCAAAAAAATTAGTTATACTTTAATATTAAAATATGATTATGAAAATAAATATCTAATTATTAAATATATTATCTTATTCCTATATTAGTAATAATAATTATAATTATCATAATAACAATAATAATAATGATGATAATGATGATGATGATGATGATGATGATGATGATGATGATGATGATGATGATGATAATAATAATAATAATAATAATAATAATAATAATAATAATAATATGATATCAATATCTTTTTACTTTATTTTATATTTATCAGCTAATATAACAGCTAATTTTACTGAACAAATTTTGTTCAATTAGTTAGTTAAACAACTATTTGCTAACAGCTAAAATACAATAGCTATTAGCTATTCTAACAACTAAATTTACTGAACAAGCCCTAAGAACGACCAATATGAATGTTTTATAGGCTACAAGATCTATTTAAAATATGATGGTAAGACAATAAAACTAATATAAATAATTTAATATATATATATATATTATATATAGTTGACAATTAAACTGAAGAATCAAATTCTAAACAATAACATAAAAGAGAAGTCCAAGCAACGGCATAGTAAATTTACCGCTCTTCGGCCATAAAAGGAAAAAAAAAAAAAAATCATATTTTACCACTCTGATGAAAGTAACCAGCCATATCATATTTCTTTTAATATAGACAAGACATTCACCCAACTTGGATCTATGAAAAACACAAAAAGACAGAGAAAAGAAAAGAAGAAAATCTTCAAGAAGTTATTAAGGGACGTGCTAGTAATTTTCTTTTTTTTTTAATCCTACCCTATGCGATTCGAACCGAATGAAGAACCTTACTGGAAAATATAGTATCAAGCATTTAAACTATTTCTTAATCCCAAGGGAGGTGTTTGTAAGAATAAATCGGCATAAGGTAAAACAAAAGTACGCGCACCCTTTTCCAGTACCGTTGGGAGCCAATGCCGCGAGGGGTGTTAAAATGACGTGCTTCAACCGCAGCTGCCTGTCGTCGAGGCTGACGGCCGGAAATTTTGCCGAGGGACGGCGGAGGAGTTTAAGCCCCTGCAGCGTTTGGGCACGTAAGGTGGCCTTGGGCATATATGCATGCGCACAAGGGGATGAGACTGAGGACTGTACCATGTTGCGATTTTGGTAAAGACACAGAGCTGTAGCTTACACGTTGGAACAAGTTGGTAAAACCTTGGGGCCTTTTAATCATTTCAGGCGTCGCCAAATATTAACATTGCAGTCTGTAGAAAGCTCATAGAAGCTTGTGTTTCTCGAATTATTTAAAACTTTTAGATAGAGTTATAAGCTTATCCCCAAAAAAAAAATAATGGTTCCATAAATCACAATGTTCTGCGTCATATCGAAAATTGTAGCTTTTCTTGTTTGTTTCTAGTGGTTAGTGAATTTTTTATGATCGAGCAAACGGCATAAATCCTTACGAATTTATTATCAATTTTAGCGTCGCAAAACGTGATCAGATAACGAATCCGAATATCCAATTCTAGAAGTTTACAAAGTAAAGACAGAAAAACTTCATTGGGATGTTCGTTTAAGATAAAGACGGTGATTAACGCCAAAATTTGGAAATATATTTTATAGGAAAAAGGTTAGTCTGTATATATACAAGACGTGCATACGTATATATGTGCCTGACATCGATCTTGTGCTTGGAATGGTATTTCCGTTTGTGTAGTGATTTTTTTCCCTTTTTTAAATTTTTTTAATTTCCGTTTGTGTATTTTTTTTCCTTTTTTTAAATTTTTTATTCTTTTTTTTTTTTAATTTTTTCCTCCTTTGGCTGGTCAAGCATTTATTTCATTAATCTAAAAACAAGTTACAAAGATTGGATGAATGAAGAAAAATCCCAAAACCACATGAAAGAGAAAGCATCTCAAGTCCCAGTCGAAAGAGAAATTTACAAGAAATTTGACTCTTGGCAATTCATGGTGGCCAATATATAGTTAATTGACATGTTAGAAGAAGACACTACTAGAAACGGGTGAATTTGAAACGAAAAATTTGACACAAAAATTTTTTGTCTTAAATTGATATGGAAATTAAAATGGATTTAAGACGAAAACTTTAGACTAAATTTTCTAATAAATTAATACAAATTTGAGATGGAAAATCAAAATTTAAGGCGAGGGTTTTCTAAACAAAAAATTTCTATCTCAAATCCATTTTGAGACAGAATTTTCTAAGTTTGAGGCAGAAATTTTTCTTCTCAAAATCAAAAAGTTTTTGTAGTGAGAAAGTGAAATAAAAAACTTCTTAAGTTAGTATATCTCCTAAACATATATAAAAGAGATAATATTTGAATGGCAAATAAATAAATAAATAAGCATTACTCTATTTATAGGGTGCTAGAGTGTCATTTTTTCACCATAAATTTATGCTTAAATCTCAAAGTACTCTTTTTTTTAATCATTTTTCTCCGATGATATCAATTTTTGCCAAACAATACCTTGTGTTGAAGTGCCTTTTCATCTTTTTCGTTAATCAATTTATTGAGCTATTTCTATTTCATTATAATTAATTTTTATTTTATCTTTAATTTAACTTATATTAGCTCATTATAGAAAAAGTATATATTGGGTTAGAAAAAAAGGATTTCAATTTTATGTGTATGTATGCATTTATGTGTGTATGTATATGCATATATGCATATACGCATATATACATATACATATATATATATATAATTGGATATAATATTTATTTAGTTTCATGCGTAACACAAACTCTGCAGAAGGTGCTGCTTTCTTTTGATATTTTTAATAAAAAGTTAGCTCATTTTCAAAAAGGAAATTATGCATTAATTTAGTTAGAGAAAAAGATTGAACTCCGTTTGTATGTGTATAGAAAAGAGATAGATCTCAAAGTGAATTCAATTTTTTCTTTAAAATCTCACATGTGAAACAAATTCTACACAATAACTATTTCTTTATCATTATAGATTTTAAAGTGAATCCAGTTTTTTTTAATCTCTTGTGTAATACAAATTTCGTACTATAATTAATTTTTAATCAATTTCTTAATAGTTTGAAACTAAAATTTTTAAATTTCTACTTGATTGTAGACTTTTTTTGTTCAATAATGATTTTATTGAATTACGTTATCTTTTATTTTTTAATAAATAAAGAGATAAACTTTTCATCAATATAAAGTTTTGTTTGGTCAAGTCTAATAACATGAAAAAATATGGATAAAATTAAAACCTTATGAAAATTTTAAAATTTAAACTAAAATTCATGGGAGAAAATGACATGTACCCCTTGATAGGGATTGGGTTACACCCTACCCCAGCCTGATCTGACTTGACTGGAATTACCCAAATATGATCATCTATAAAGTCGTCTTGGCCTTAAATGTCATCTCAATCTCCCAAGCATCATTTAGAAGTGTCATTTTGATTAAGAGAGGTCGCATCCTAACCACGAGATGTCTTCCCAATCACGAGATGTCTTCTCATGAGATGTTTATAATGGGTGCTGAATCCATCAGAAATAAAAATCCTACTCTACCTCATTATCTGTGATAGTGGTGAGAAAAGTTGAACCCACAAAGATTGGTTTAAAATATAATTTTTATGCCAAGACTAAAGAACAAGCAAAATACAAGAAAAAAAGGGGTTGTTAACTCAAATTAAATAAACAATAAATAAAAAAACTAAAGAGCAAATAACAGACTAAAAATAAAGCAAGATAATAAAGAAAAAGTGTTATATGATAAACTACCTAGCCTAGTATATATTCTCCATTTGAACCTACTGTAGATGATGGATTCTACAATTATGAACTGGGTCGACTTGGGCTCTAATAACCGGCAAGATTAAGAAAGGGTGAACGACGAAACTCTTGACACCGGTGTGGCGCTGGCCAAAAGTACTTCGACGCTCAAGTAAGTGTTGGGTTCAAAAAGAAACAAAGAATTGTTGTATAGTGGGTGATGGATGAACCTCAGATATGAATAGGTTGATATTTTTTTTTGGTCCCCCTTTTCTTCTGCCGAATGTACCTTTATAGCTCTTAAATGAAGAGTCCTCTCGATCTTCAAGTCTCCTAGACGTACTTCAATCAAGGTCTACCTAATTATCATGTTCAGTCTTATCACATATAGGTCATGCATATCCTTTCCATGCACATCCTAGCAAAGGATTAAGTTCTTCTTCCAGTCTCCAAAGGTTTCGTCCAATGCATAGGACTGTAACCCCATTATAGGCCTCGAACCCAGGCCTTTTGAACCCTTGGTCCAATCATAATTATAGACTTTTCAAGCCTTCTTAAGTTCAATTATTTCTGGCCTAAACAGTTATCCCCCCACACTCTAAGTTGAAACCCGTTTGACTTAGAGGGTGGCATTTCTCAAAATACCCCATGATGCTAAAATGTCAGAGGCTGGTTGCCATGCAACGTCACGAATGTGCAACGTGAGCCACGCGACATGCTACACTGCTAACGTCACTTACTAGCTACGCATGTGGACGTACTTCGCAATGCTCGCGGAACTCAGGGCCTTTTCTCCTTGCTCGTCCTATTGACATGCCATGCCTTGACGTTGCAAAGTACTGATTGATAGTAGGTGACCCTGTCAAGGGTGGCTTACTGCTTATGTTGTCATGCCACCGTCCATCATTCAAACACTCTACAAACTGCTTAGCATCTTTCTAGACTAGACAAGCGTGCTGCCCCGATGGACCTTCAACTACCAGGCATAGGCTTTACTGATGACATGACTCTAAGCCTTGTGACAAACGCACTCGCTGTAAGAAGTGTGAGCTCAATTATACCTCCGCTGACCCTTGTTATGTCACATTTCACCTACCTACAAGCTATAAGCAGCGAGCTCGGCCTACTCGCTAAAAGCTCACCCGAAGCGGCGCAGCGCTTAATGTCCCCCATTGCGGCTCCATACCCATGTTTTAAGGTGCGACCTGCCCTCAAGTTGTCAGTGTAATATGACATTACACTAGCTCTCAGATTCGTCGTGCTCAAGGCTCTCTCACCACCGCCCGACTATTATAGTCCTACTAGTGAGGCCTCTGTTCCCATGTTTAAAGCTCATCAAGTTCCTGCCTTGCACACCAAGTGTTTGACGCAAAGACAAGGAAAGCTACCGTATAAGGGTGACATACAAGATTGATGACACCACATGACAAAATTCCTCAATATCCGAACTCAGACATCCAACGTAAGCTCAACAAACCCTCAGGGATCTGTCGCATGGTAGGTGCACACCACGAGCTTGCACAAGTTCACACCAACCGCACCTCACGCACGCATCCAAGGGATTTAAACTCGTCATCTCCTCCTTGTATCATGCTCCACCACCAATGCACCCTCCAACAGTTGGCTAGAAGTCTTCAGTAACTTGGCAAACTTAACAAGTTAATATTACATGTGGAAACTTCCATATAATGTTATACCTGTCTACTAGACTTCACTCCTCATAATAGCAACCACCGACACGCAACAAAATGGCTCATATTTATATGGCACGCTACATCTTACTATGAATGAAGTGACATACCCTTTTGAGCGCAAGTTGTATGTCTCTTTCTTTGCACCTTATGAAATATGTAGATTTTCTTACAACAAGGCAAACGAACTTGAATTACATAACCTGACGCCACAATATTGTTGCGCGTATTTCGTCACACAATTTTGCTAACACATACAATTCTGTTGGACAAGTACGATCCTGGACATTTTCTGCTAACTTATGATTTTGTAAGAATCCTTCGTAACATAAGTAGGTTAGCGATGACGGTCAAGGACAGCGGCCACCACCCGTTTGACAAAATCCTCTATACACCTTTTTAAGGAAATTCCATACTTTTCTAGCGTTCAATACCAACTCGAACGAACAAATCACAGGGACTAATCAACCATTGGCTCTTCCTTTTCTTTCTTTCTTCAAAATGCAAGCTTAAATCGATAAAGTACCCCATCGACTATCTGTATTCTAAATGTTTGAGTAAAATCAAGGATAGTATGTAATGCAGCTTGCTTAAAATGACAGCTTCAAGGTGTCTGACGAAATTTCTCACATACCTTCCTTGCAACCTTCCGTGTTTTTCAGATGTTTGATAAAATTCCCAAGCGATCAAGACCCAAATGCAAAGCCTTATCAAGAATGGCATCAGCAATAATCTAATCATTCTTTAGGTAACACCACGCCATACATTCTACTTTCTTCTACTAAAATTTGACATGTCTACTTCATTAAACAGGTATCTTGACAAAAAAGGCCGACGGTTGGTGCCGATGGTTGAAGGCGATAATCAACATAACTTACAACGCTTAGTCTAAACGGCTTCATCAGTTGGCACAGGCACGACTTCACGGCCCATGCATGCACAGCGCGGAGTGGCTCCCTACGGCAAGTACTTAGATAACTTCTGTGAGTGTTCCCACTTGTCACACTCGCATCTCAAAGGTAATATGCCGTCCCTAGCACACTTTGGGATGACATAAATTTGCACCTTTAGATTTTCAATGTACTTTCCCTTTCCTTTGAATTATTGTTCCTCACACTGATAAAATTTTGCATGTCACTTATGATGTAGTTTTGGCTGCCCTACTTTGTCCTTCCTACCATTCGCCTTGGAAGAGTTCTCAACTATCTCTTCTTACTTTCTGCAATGCCGCACTATAAGCAAGCCAAGCAAACTATGAATAACCCCAAGTTACGCATTCCAGTTCATCTTAGGATATGACGGAGAGAATCTACTGGGGAGTTTTTTGCCGAAGGAATCCAATGCACTACCACGAAGAAAGAGTTCAAATACTACAGTGAATCCGACCAATTGAGTGAAGATATTGTACTGGTCCAACCAAGGCCCAGGGATTGGTCAAGTTCCTGTCTAGAAGGAGAAATTATGATGTTCCTAGACGTCCTTGACTTCGGAATCCAGGTCCCATTGCATCCTCACTCGTGTGCTATTTTCAATTCCTTTGGGATCAGTCTTGGCCAGCTGCACCCTCATGGGTGGAAGATCATGTTAATGGCACTCATCTTTTTGCAACAAAAGGGAGTCCATTTCTCCGTGCCGATTTTTAAGACACTGTTCTCCACCATTCGATCCGCTATGAAACATGGTTGGTTTGTCCTTTCTGCCCGTGGATCTTAGAAACTCTTCAACCCTGATCGGAACGACGATGATGGTTCGTGGAGAGGGAAATACCTGTTCCTTGCTCGAATACATGGTGTCTGGGACATCCCACAATTATGGGTTACCACTGCAAAGAATGAACTTCCAACATTAAGTGAGGATACTCGTCGGGCTTTGCTAGCGTTGGTTGCAGATTATAAAACCAGTGGTATCGCGTGAGAGATTTGATTGCATGCAACAATCTTGTTGCGAGAGGCTTCGCTACCCCATTGATACCTGGGATATGCCCACCTATTACAATCAGCCCCAGGGTAAGACCCGTAACTTGTTCGAAGAAAAGGGCTGACCATAGGGCCAGTAAGTCTGTCAGAGGTGGCGCGACATCTTTCAGCCCCAGGGTAAGACCCGTAACTTGTTCGAAGAAAAGGGCTGACCATAGGGCCAGTAAGTCTGTCAGAGGTGGCGTGACATCTTCCTTCATACCTACCCCCCACCCAGTCGAGTCAAACACTACTGCCGGCTCGAGAAGCCAAGATGAGACGGAAAGCGATCATAGGAGTAAGGAGAACAGAAAGGGTTTTAGCCATGAAGTGGCTGAGAATTCGGAGGACTTCTCAGACACTGAGCCCCCCGAACTCCCGCTTGACTTGGAGACCATCGACTCATTTTCTTCTGATAGCTCAGGTATAAACATGTTCATCTTTCGCTCCCTTTTCTTTCTCTTCTTTTTTTTTTGCTCTTGACTTTTCCCTTTATAATTCAGATGCAGAAGGGCGTCAGAACACTATCCTAGCGGTGGTTGAAAGGCTCACATAGGATCAGAAAAGGAAAGACAATTCATCATCTTGGGTTCTGCCCCGAGGTGATGCCCTCACTAGCAGCTGCCAGCATTTAACCACGTATCCTACTGCCTATACTTTTCCTACTAAAGTCGAGGGAGATCTATTTTCAAGCTTTAGTAGGAAAGATGTTGCGGTATGCGCGTGTACCCTTTTGTAGAATATTTTAATTCTTACTGCTACTCACGGCCTTTTTAAATGCAGCTTGTTTTCAAAATTTCCTCCTTTGCAACGATGGTGCCTGAGATTGCGAACAGTGCCAAGATCTCCAACGCCTACTTAAAAACGAACGGAAGGCACGTGTTAAAGCTGAAAAAGGGCTAGCAAATGAACAGATACACAGTGCTGGGCTAGAAAAGGATCTTAAAAGGGAGCGATTGTCTCGAACGACGGCGGAGAAGAGTCTTGCAAATGCCGAAGCAGCCATGGATAGACCTAAGTCCAAACTCAATTTTTCAGTCGAGGGGGCCCAGAAGATTACAGTGAGTGATTACAAAAAGAGCAGAAAGTTTGGTAAGTACGTTGCCAGGGTGTCGAGACTAAGTTTAGAAAGGGCCGCTGAGCAAGCTATCAAGAACTACCTACGAGAGGTCGGACAAGTGTACTCAAATGTTGACATTAATCGTTTCAAGGCCGTAATCACTCCCCCAACGCCTCATCCCGATCGGGCCTCGTTGAGCATTGATCCTCCTTCCATATCCAGTCCGCCGAATACAGACGGGGCTACTTCTCTGGGCTCTGCTGACGCATAATGCTTAGAGCTTGGTTAATAAGTTATTTTGTATGTGTTACTTTTTGAACTTTTACTTTGCTCTCTAAAGCACAAGACTGTAGACCGCGTTAGCTCCTATCGTATGCTTTTTTTTTTCTTTAATATATCTTCACTACTCATGTCGATGACAATCCTGTTCCTTGAGGTAATTGCTTTCTTTCATCACTAATATGCCCGTTCTTAGATAGGGTAAGGGGTCGTTACAGATTCTTTAAGGGCGTTATCTTAGCCTGTTAGCTAATAATGCCTACTGTTTATCCGTGACTCAACAGTAGTGGTTTGGAAAAGATCATTTGCTAGGCCCAAAAAGGCCTACTCGTGTACCCCAAGCCTAATTAATTGAGCTATAGTGATAGGAATTGTTGCGATAGACATTATGTCCAGTCTCGCGGAGGTAGAGACCGTTGTTAGTCTCAAAGAGTGCTTTGTCTGCTGAAAATAGAGGCTGTTTAAGAGCCTTATAGAAATAACGCAACCTATTTACAAGCCTTTGTGACTGTCTGCAAGCTTTATGGAAATAGAGATTGTTCGTTAGCCTCGTCGAAATAACAGATAGACTGCATGCAAATCTTCTACAAATAGAGGTTGTTCGTTAGCCTCAAGAAATAGCAGAGGCTGTAAGTAAGTCTCGGAAAATAGAGACTGTTCGTTAGTCTCACAAGGATATCAGAGAGACTGTACGTAAGTCTTCTACAAATAGATATTGTTCGTTAGCCTCAAGGAATAGCAAAGACTGTAAGTAAGTCTCGGAAAATAAAGACTGTTCACTAGTCTCACAAGAATAACATAGACTATAAGCAAGTCTTGCGGAGATTCATTGTAATATCTCATATTGAATGTAAAAAGGAATTATCGAATTGATTAAAGGACATTTATCAACATTGTAACGCCATCTTCCCTTCCCACCTAGGTCTAAGAACTAATTTAAAGGAAAAGAAAACAAACCTTTTGCCTAATCCACCTAGCGGCACTTTTTTTAACCCCTTTTTTTTATAAAAACTTACCATTTTCTTTCTAGAAATGACACTTCTATAGGTAGACTGCATTCCAGCTATTCGGCACTTCCCTACCGTTCTTGGCGCTGAGCCTATATGCCCCTTGACTAACCACCTCTGTAACTTGGTACAGTCCTTCCCAGTTGGGCCCCAACTTCCCTACGTTCACCTCCTTGGTATTCTCAAAGACTTTTCTAAACACCCAGTCTCTTGGCTTAAATGTCCTTGCCCTCAGATTTTTGTTGTAATGCTTAGCAACTCTTTGCTGGTATGCCCCTATACGAATGAGGGCTTGCTCTCTCTTTTGCTTAGCAGCATCCAGCTTGCAGCGCATTTCCTCATCGTTTTGTATTTCGAAAGCCTGGGTAATCCGCAAGGTTTGTAAGCCGACCTCTGCTGGGATAACTACTTCAACGCCATATATCAATGAGAACGGTGTCTCCCCAGTAGAAGTCCTAGCTGTGGTATGGTAAGACCACAACACTCCTGGGAGTTCTTTTGCCCAGCACCCCTTGGCACTCTCTAACCTTTTCTTCAAAGTAGAGATTATAATCTTGTTAGATAACTCGGCCAACCCGTTGGCTTGAGGGTGCCTTGGGGTAGAAAACATGAGTTTGATCTTCCATTCCTTACAAAAATTTTTCAAATTTTGGCTAACGAACTGGGAACCATTGTCTGTGACAATTTCTGAGAGAACTCCAAAACGACATATTATAGTCTTCCATGCGAAGTTTCTAACCTCCTTGTCTCGAATATGATGATAAGACTCGGCCTCTATCCACTTGGAAAAGTAGTCGGTGGCTGCCAACATATACACTTTCTGTCCTGGTGTGGTAAGCAACTTCCCGACGATATTCATTCCCCACTTCATGAATGGCTAAGGAGAAGTAACGGAGGTCAGTGGCTCAGCTGGTTGGTGTGGGATTTAGGCAAACCTTTGGCAACTATCGCATTCTCTTACGTAACTGAGGGCATTAGATCGCATGGTTGGCCAGTAATATCCTGTAGTGCGTGCTCGGTTAGCTAGACTTCGTACTCTCGCGTGATTCCCGCACTGCCCTTCGTGTAACTTAGCTAGAACGTAATTGCCCTCTGCTAGGCTTAAACATCGCAGATAAGGCCCCAAGTATGATTTCCTGTACAAACTCTCGTCAATGATATAGTATCGGGCTGCTTTAGCCTTAAGCTTCCTAGTCTTTGCACGATTCTCAAGGACAGTATCAGTTTTTATGTACTGGATGATCGGGTTCATCCAATTTGGCTCATCGTCTACGCACACAACCTCAACTACTCGTTCATTCTTAATGGCTGGCCATTGTAAATATACCACTGGGACACTTTTCGAAGCAGCGGATTACGTTGCTGCCCCCAAACTTTCCAGTGCATCTGCGTGACAGTTGTCATCACGGCTTACCTACTTTATCTCAAATTTTTCAAACATAGATGTTATCTTTTTAACAGCTATGAGGTAAGCTATCATCTTTTCGCCTTTTGCTTGGTAGGGTCCCAAGATTTGGTTTACTACTAACTGTGAATCACTATCCACCATGATATGTTTGACGTTCACATCCCTAGCTAACGTCAGTCCCGCTATGAGAGCTTTATATTCTACTTCATTATTTGTGGCCTTGAATCCGCATTTAACAGACTGTTTAATCTCGTCTTTCTCGGGTGATCACAGTACTATTTCGAGCCCACTACCTTTTGCGTTGCTCGATCCATCTATGAAAAGCACCCATCGCCTTAACGTTGGATTTTCAACAAGGCATAATACCTCCCTTTCTGCTTGTGAACGGATACATGGTGTAAATTCGGCCACAAAATCCGCCAGCACCTGGGATTTCACTACTATTCTTGGCTGGAATGTAATATTGTACTCGCTCAGTTCGACGGCCCATTTAGCGAGTCGACCGGATAGTTCCAGACTGTGCAGGATTGTTTTCAAAGGAAAAGTGGTTATTACTTTGATGGGATCGCCTTGGAAATACGGCC
The DNA here is from genome assembly GCA_028554755.1 of Cordia subcordata. Classification (NCBI taxonomy): domain Eukaryota; kingdom Viridiplantae; phylum Streptophyta; class Magnoliopsida; order Boraginales; family Cordiaceae; genus Cordia; species Cordia subcordata. The sequence continues at coordinate 8,897,333 of JAPTOF010000020.1, forward strand.
TCAGCTCACGGGCAGCAATGACAAGAGCTAATGCCAATTTTTCGAGCTGGCTGTATCTGGTCTCAGCATCGAGCAAGGCTTTGCTAGTGTAGTATATAGGGAACTATCTCTTTCCCTTCTCTCAAACTAACACGGTACTAACAGTGGCCCTTGAGACCGCTAAGTAAATGAACAAGTTGTCCCCATCTTTTGGTTTGTATAGCAACGGGAGGTTGGTTAAATATGCCTTCAACTTTTGCAAGGCTTTCTCGCGCTCATCCGTCCATTCGAAGTCTTTATTTTTTCGAAGTACGTTGAAGAATGAATGACATTTGTCCGATGACCTTGAAATGAACCTACTGAGTGCTGCAACTCTGCCCGTGAGTTTCATAACTTCTTGGATATTTTTTGAAGACGAGATGTTGAGAATGGCTCTTATCTGATTAGGGTGTACTTCAACTCCTTGTTTGGTAACGAGGTGCCTAAGGAATTTTCCGGACTTAACTTCAAAGGAACATTTGGTGGGGTTGAGTTTCATGTTGTATTTTCTCAAAACCTCAAAGGCTTGTCGTAGATGGCTGACATGTTGTTCTACCGCTAAGGATTTTATCAATATGTCATCAATGTAGACCTTCATCGTGCACCCCAATTGATCAGCGAACATTTTGTTAATGAGACGCTGGTAAGTTGCCCTTGCATTTTTTAGGCCAAAAGGCATGACCTTGTAACAATAGGTATCGCGTTCAATAATAAACAACTTTTTCTCCTAGTCGTCGGGATGCATTAGTATCTGGTTGTATCCAGAAAATGCGTCCATAAAACTAAGTAGTTCATGGCCGGCGGTTGCATCTATCTTTATATCGATGTGAGGGATAGGGTAGGAATCTTTGGGGCATGCCTTGTTCAAATTTGTAAAGTCGATGCGAACCCTCTATTTTCCGTTCTTCTTCTTTACCACCACGACATTCGCCAGGCATTCGGGGTAATGTATCCCTCTGATAAACCCCACGTTAATCAGTTCTGCAGCTCTTCGTTTATTACTCGATTCCTTTCAGGAGTAAATTTCCTGCGTTTCTATTTGACCGGTTGAAACGCTGGAGGTGCTTTCAACTCATGAACAATTATTCTTGGGTTTATTCCTACCATGTCGGCATGTGACCATGCGAAGCAATCCCGGTTATTACTGAGAAAGTTCACCATCTGGCTTCTCAGTTCTGGATCCAATCCTGACCTGATTTGGACTGTATGGCTTGGCTCCTCCAGGTCAATTTGCACTTCATCCAATTCCTCTAATTGAGGATGATCGAGTAGTGTTGAAGAGGAAGCCTCTTCTACGTGGTATAAGGTATCACGTCGAGTCCCTCTTATTGCGGTGCAATAGCATCCACGGGAGTCTGGTTGCTGCCCCCTTATCTTTTTGACTCCCTACTTTGTTGGAAACTTTAGAACTTGGTGATAAGTGGATAGAATTGCTTTCATGTCATAAATCCATGGTCTTCCTAATATGATGTTGTGCGGGGATGGACTGTCTATTATTAAAAACCTGACATCCATGTTGATTCCTTCAGCAAAGACTGGCAGGTGTATTTCTCCAATAGTGTGCTTCTGCTCTCCGCTGAATCCTACTAGAGGGGTGGATCTCCTCACGAGGTGTCGTTCGTCAATCCCCATTTCCTTGAAGGTGTTTAACATAAAACATTGGCTGAGCTGCCGTTGTCTACCAAGATCATTCGAACCCAACAATTGGCCACCATAAGTGCGATTACCAATGCATCATCATGTGGGTTATTTAAATAGGAAGTCTCATAATTAGAGAATGATATTATCATTTCTGGGCCCATGTCACTTGGTCGCTGGGAACAGTGATCGTGTTCTACTACCAGTCACGCATGTTTTTTTTGTTGCGAAGACACTAATCCCACTAATGTAGGATCCTCCCATATTGCAGTTTAATGTTCGCTCATGTTGCGGTGGCTCTGGTGGGGCTAGATCTTCAACTTTCATCTTCCCGTCTCATCGGGCTAGGGTTTATTTCCCTTTCCTAGAAAAGAACTCGGTCAGATATCCTTTCTTCAGTAACTCAACAACTTCCCATTTGAGACAATTGAATTCCTTAGTGGTGTAACCGTGATCCGCATGGAACTCGCACCACTTGGATCTATCTCTTAGTTTTGCTGGGGATCTCAATTTCCTTGGCCATTTAACAGTGTTACCCATGGTCCTTAACGTGTGAATGAGTTTGGACGGGGTTACAGAGAGGATGTAATCTGGAGCCTTTATTTTTCGCTCTGAGTCTCAATCAAGGAGCTGTCTCCTATCATGAAGTCGTTCATCGGCTACCTAGCCTTCTCATCGGCTTCTAAGGGAGTAGCGCTCGTTCCTCCTTAACTGCCGTCCCAAGTGGAGGTCTCCTTGCCCCTGGCTTGCGGAAATCTGACGAGGGTTAGCGCGATCATCTTCCCACTTAATCTAAGCCTACGCATTTGCTAGGGCATCTTCCATAGTCTTGGAAGGATACTTTGTAAGCTCTTTGTAAAGGTCCAAATTTAGCAAAAGCCCTCTTCGGAAGGTAAAAATTGCTGTTGCCATGTTGCATTGAGGTATGGACACTTTCTCCTTGTTAAATCTCCCTACGTAATCCCTGAGGGTTTCCCCCCTCCTCTGTACGATTAGACACAGATCATTTGATTGTTTTTCCAATTTCCTACTGCTTGCATATTGCTCTACGAACATGTCAGTCAACTGGGCAAAAGATGATATGCACCCATTTGGGAGATTGGTGTACCATTGCAGAGCAGGGCCAGCTAAACTCGAATTGAAGTTTTTACACACACAGGCTTCCCTTTTGTCACAAGGAATAGCCACAGTGTATATCTTCCACTTGTACTGCATTATATGGTCATCTGGATCTGTGGTCTCGTCAAACGACTTCATATTTGGGAAGGAAAATTTGGTGGGCAAATCCACCATTATGATGGCGTCCACGAACAGAGATTCTGCGTAATTGTTGGCTGTACTTCTTTTAATAGACGCATGTACCCCCAAAATTCTTTGGATTAAGGATTCCAATTTAGCGAATTGCCTAAGCATGTCTGGGTGTGAGCCATCTTGGGTGGGGATCATGTGTTCCCCTGCTTCTTTGTGTTGGTTCGAAGTGCGGGCTGCGTTAGTTGCGAATGTCAAGATTCCGTCCCTAGGGGTCTAGCAGGGTGTAGAGTCCAACGATTGCATTGGATCCACTAACTCAATCAGCACAGCCTTTCCTTTATCCCGGGGTGTCATGTTTCCTAAGAGGGTAGTAATTTTTTCTGTCAGATCCAAATTCTCTTGACGTATAGCGTTATTTTCTGCCTCTACGTCTTTGAATTTGTTTTCATACATCGCCAATTCCTCCTCGTAGAGCGCCATCTTGGCCAAGATGGCTTGCATACTACTGCTCTCACCAGCACTGGTACTGGGATTGGACGTCATAGGACTTGCTGATTGAGCGCAAAAGTACTACTCTTGATTACAACGCCTTGATTATAGGGCCCCCACGATGGGCGCCAAATTGTAGATGATGGATTCTACAATTACGAACTGGGTCGACTTGGGCCCTAATAACCTGTAAGATTAAGAAAGGGTGAGCGACGAAACCTTTGACACCGGTGTGGTGCCGGCCAAAGGTACTCCGACGCTCAAGTCAGCGTTGGGTTAAAAAAGAAACAAAGAATTATTGTATAGTGGGTGGTGGATGAACCTCAGATATGAATAGGTTGATATTTTTTTTTTGGTCCCTCTTTTCTTCTGCCGAATGTTACCTTTATAGCTCTTAGGTGAAGAGTCCTCTCGGTCTTCAAGTCTCCCAAATGTACTTCAATCAAGGTCTACCTAATTGTCATGTTCAGCCTTATCACATATAGGTCATGCATATCCTTTCCATGCACATCCTGGTTTCGTCCAACGTGTAGGGCCGTAACCCCATTCTAGGCCTCGACCCTAGGCCTTCTAAAACCTTGGTCCAATCATAATTATGGGCTTTTCAAGCCTTCTTAAGTTCAATTATTTCTGGCCCAAACACCTACAAATCTGATCCTAGATGCAAATATGACTTTTGCTTATTTTAATAAACTAGTTATGGTCATCAACATGGCCTAATAACCTTATCTTTTCTTTTAGTGTTGACAATGGTTTAAACCTCCTACGATTTTTCTCTACTATCATCTTACTTATTAGACGGTCTAACTCCTAGAAATACCCACAGTATCTATATAATGGCAACACTAGGTTCTAGAAAGACCAGATTCTAAAAATCGATTCTCTCACGACAACACTTAATTAGATTATGTATTTACACAGGAAACCTAGTTACCACAATTTTAGATTAAGGGCCTAGTTGGCAAATTTAGCTGTTAGAGTAGCTAATAACTATTTGAAGAGCTGATAATTGTTTAGGTAACTGATAACTGTAGTATTTTAGCTATTAGCAAATAGCTGTTTAACTAGCTGATTGAACAAAATATGTTTGGTAAATAGCTATTAGATTAGCTGATGAATGTAAAATGACATAAAAGGATATTGATATTATGTTGTTATTATTATTATTATTGTTGTTGTTGTTGTTGTTGTTATAATAATTGTAATCTTTATTACTATTATAGGAATAAGATAATATATTTCATAATTAGATATTTATTTTCATAATCATATTTTAATATTAATTTTAATATCAATATTACAAAAATTAATTTTAATAGATTCAAAATTATTTTTGCTAAAAAGAAAGTACTAATAAAACTTATGCTTTTAGTAATGTTGAATATATAGAAATTGAAATTCGTTTTTATATTATTTCTTATTTATATTTGTAAAAGAAAAGGTAAAAATATAGAGAGAGATTGGAGAAAGAATAGAAAAATCAAAAAATGCAAATATAGTAGAGTTGACAATATATATATATATATATATATATATATATGTATGTATGAAAAGCTAAAAGCTACCTAAAAGGCTAAAATTTTTAGCTTTTGAGAAACATTATTTGAAACGTTAAAAACTACCTAAAAAGTTACTTGAAACGCTAGTTTACTGTACAGTAATAATTTAGCAAAATAGTGTTTTGACCAGTCAAAATGTTAAACGCTACTTGAAAAACTGTTGCCGAACACATACTAATTAAATTAATCTATTTGGCTATCTATCATCAAACAATTGAACAATTATCGGCAAATTAAACTATCAAAAGACAATATTAATTCTTAAAATTGTTAACACACAAAAACCAAATTAAAGCGAAAGGAGTAAATTAGTTAAATCTCACAGATTTTGTAGAACCATAAACTTCGAATTAACCTCGGCTAGGATAAAAATTTAGCAATTAGGCGTGCCTAAAAGAAAGAAAAATATTTGCTGGAAAAATAATGAATAAAAGTTTCGATAATTCCTACATAGTTCCTTAGAATATTTATAGAAAATATCTAACCTATGAGTTTTCTTCAGATAAGAAAACTCTTTTAATGCGAAACTAAAATAAAAAGTAAATAATCAAAAATCCAATCCTTGTCAAAATAAAACTCCTAAAAAAACTGTTTCCTTTCCTTCTAGGACTAATACGTATTTTTGGTCGACAATTCCTCTTCAAGAAACATGCAAAATATCTTCCAATTCTTAGTCAAACTTGGTCAATCCCGCGTAGACTCTAACGTGGGCACGTTTAAGACACGGTGTCTTCTTAAAAGCTCCAAACATGTCCAAAATTCCCTTCAATTCATATATATTACTTCCATATTCTTTTCCAAGCCTATTTATGCCAAAATATAAGAAATAACATCTTAGAAAGCATCTAATTCCAAAATCAAACATAAATAATTATGGATTTGAAGCATATTTTGGTTTTATCAATTCCCCCCCTCCCCCACACTTAGACCATGCTTGGCCTCAAACATGAAAATAGTTAAGAACATAGAGCACACACGCATGATTGACAGAAGTGTTGTTTACGAAGTTAGATGCTAGTTTTTCAAAACTCAAGAGCAAGCCTGTTCATGAAATAATGCAACATTTTCAAGAACAAAACCAATGTTCCTATAACTTCTTTTCAAAATCAAACTTCCAGTAACTGAATTCACGAAACACAATTTGCAAAGAACATGTAAAAACAAGCAACACTTCATTCTCAACCTTACAATCACCTTAACAAACTTAAACTCACAACAATTATCCAAAACGTCAATTCTTTTCATCATTCAACACAATAATAAATCTATTGAAAAATTGGTTTTCAATACAAGTCATTCATCCATAACTAGTTCAAGCATGCTGCATCGAACAAACAATCCAAAAGTTCTTTCCAAACACAAAAAACAAGCTACTTTATTTTTTTTTTCTCATCATTTTGCAATGCTTCAACTTGCAACCTCAAAATGCATCTAACTTAAAAAAACAATTGCGGCAACTTCAAAAAGTAAGACTTGACTCAACAAAAATTTTTCAAAATTCAACTTTTCAACAAAAGAGTTTTTTTCAAAAATAAGCATTTTTCCAACAAAACAAGACCTTGAAAATTATGGACAATGTTTAAGTTCACCAAAAGTTCTACCAAGCTTCAAAAACAACCGAACCTCCTCACAATGCAACCATAGGCACAAAACCCTTCAAAAATCTTTCCACCACAACTCATTGAAACTCAAAGAGGAAAACAAAGGTAAGCCAGTGTTTAGCGAGACAAAACAAGTACCACCACATGTATAAGCCACCCTAATAGTATCCAAACACTAGGTAAATGAACCTTGCACTAATTAAAGCTCACACAAAATTATAGCCAAAGTATGATTATACCAATGCAAAGAAAAGACATTAAAAGCACCTGCCTTTATGTGCAACTTTCCTCAAGAAAAAGAAGTTCATACCTAGGCTCAGCTGCCAAAAAGTCGGTCCACTTCAACTGCTCACATTCATGACCATTACAATTCAACTTCCATAACACAACTTTGATTTCATGGTTCCATTGTGGGCCAAACTTTTCAAGGATGAAGGTGTTTTTTCTCTTTTACTTTCTTCTTTTTTTTCCTCTCTCTCTCTCTCTCTCTCTCTCTCTCTCTCTCTCTCTCTCTCTTCTTTTCTTTTGATTTTTGCATTGTATTTTCTCTTTCTTTTTTTTTTTTGGATTTTTCATCTTTTTTTTCATTTTTGCACCCTTTTCTTTTTCAACATGTCCATAACACTTTACAACAAACTTTTGCAAACATTTGCAAAAGTGAACTCAACCCGACATAACTTTCCTAAGCACTGCTTTTCACAATTTTACCACAAAAAATAAATTAAGAAAAGCACCCATCAAACTCAAACTAAGCATTGGTTTCCAATTTAAGCGCATGCAAACTTTTAAGCCCAAGTAAAAATTAAGCAAGGTTCAAGCACTTTGTGTTCAAAACAACTATCAAAGGCAACTAAATACCATAGAGATAGATCTATCGCATGTACCAACTGACAATTGCAACCAAATCAAGCTCTTTGAGTGTGGGAATGTTGATTTTCAAATTTTTTTCCAAAACCAAAAAGAAAAAAGAAAGAAAACAAACAATGAGATTTTACCCAATTCAGCATATTTTTCTCTTTTTTTTTCCTTTTCTTTTCTTTTCTTTTTCTACAACAAAAAGATAGGAAGTACTCTCTCCCTTACATTTAAAATGCACATTGTCCTCAATGTAAAAGAAAATAAAATAAAACAAAATAAAAATAAATAAATAAACAAAAAGTAAAGAAAAGGACGAGGACTTCTTTAAAATTCATTAAGAGAGCGCGTAGTCTCGAAACTCTATGTGCTCTATCAATTGCGTATGAAATATATTCCACACGGGTCTCATAGTACTCTAGCCAAGCTTCCATCGTAAAAACAAAGAAATATACAATCGATTCAATTCTCATCTCAAAAGTCATAAAGATTATTACAGTGATTGTGCAGGAAAGGAATAAAGCAGTATATTCATCATCAATTAAACTTATAGTCAAATTAAACCTATTGATTGATAAACAAAATACCCATCAACCAAAAAAAAAATTCAGACTTAGTTTTTTTTTTTAACAGCATCCCTAATACAAGATTAAACCAATTTGAACAATTAAATTCCTCACCCAACAATCAAAGATTAGGCACACTATAATATCTTAATATATACTTCAAAGTGACAGGTTGAGTAAACTCTTTATAGTGTTAGAAATATGCAGAACCAATTAATACCAACAAAGGATTTTCAACTAATATTTTCAACCAAAATTTCAACTGTAGAGTTCAAACCTAACTCTTTTTTCCCCCCATAATTTTCCTCATGAACAAATTTGCAAGAAAAATCTCTATACAACTCAAAATTAACATGATATTCAATTGCAAAAGTATAGAACTCAACTAACATTGTCACAAAGTTCATCAATAGTAGCTGTTAAACCCAAAAATTCCAAAGTCTCAATATGTAAAAATTTCCAAGAAAGCATGGGACAAGAAAAAATTTTGAAAGACCTGAAATCTGAGATACCATGCAAAAGAATAACATGATGGAATTTGGTGGCCGGAGAAGATGCACCGACACATTCCATTGGCAGCATACGGCCGTCGACAACGACGGTAGGTGGTGGCTTGCTTGGTCTCTTGTTCTTGTGTGTTATGGGTTGATTTTTGGATGCTTGTTTACTTGCTTTTTCTTGGCCATGATGTGTATTTGCAAGTGGGTTGGTGGATTTGATGAAAATTTGAAGCTTTTTAGCGATGTTTAATGGTGGATGCTAGTGATGGGTGTGATTTTTTTGCATTCTTGACCTGTGGGTTTGTTTAAAAGGATTTATTTTTGGTGTTTCTTAAAGCGGGTGTTGGTAATTTATTGTGGTTGTGGTACTTGGAGTGGTGGTTATGATGGATTATGGTGGTGGGTTTAGTGATGAAGTTGTGAGGAAGAAGAATAAGATAAAATGAAATAAAAATTGTTTTATGAGTTGTCTGGCTTTTATGTTCTTATGAGAAAAGCCTTCAATCCTTAGGCGTGAGCACGCCTAAGGTCCTGCAATAAAATTTGCCAGAAAATTCTATCTACACCGTAAAGAAGCTCTTTTTCACGAAACATTGTCCTGCCAATTACAAAATACTCCAAAAATTTCATTAGACAAGAATCAAAACTTCTAAGATAGAAAATGACCAAAAATAACATACAAATTCCTAAAAATAGAAAATTTGCAAAAAAAAAAACTCCAGGGACTAAGGCATGGGTTGCCTCCCACAAGCACCCTTGTTTAATGTCATAGGTTCGACAAAGCCAGTCATCTAAGCTTTATCCGGAGGTTTTGGCTCAATTTTTTCAATTGATGACTTGGATGAAACTAGTGATGCACCAACTAGTTATTGCATTTTCTGCAGCTATGCTTCTTTCATCAAGCTATTTGCAGTCCTTTCAATCTCTGGATAACCCACCAATCCCTAGCAACGGCACCAAAATTTGATGGGTTCCGAATCCACCAAAAATAAAATTCCTACTCTACTTCACTATTTGCATAGTGGTGAGAAAGGTCGAACCCATAGGAATTGGTCTAAAATATACTTTCTATGTCAAGATGAAAGAACAAGCAAAATACAAGAAAAGAGAGAAGTTGTTAATCAAAATTAAATAAACAATAAATAAAAAACTAAAGAACTAATAGCAGACTAAAAATAAAGTAAGATAATAAAGAAAAAGAGTTAAATGATATACTATCTAGCCTAAGGTGTATTCTTCATTTAGGCTTAAAAATCCAATCCTGAATGCAAAGATGACTTTTGCTTATTTCGCTTAATTAGTTATGATCATCCATACAGCTTAATAACCTCATCTTTCCTTTCAGTGTTGATAATGGTTTAAAACTCCTATGATTTTTCCCCATTATCATCTTACTTATTAGACCGTTTAACCCCCCGGAGATGCCCGCAGGGTCTATCTAATGGCAGCACTGGGTTCTACAAAAACTTGATTCTAAAAGTCGATTCTCTCTTGACAATCGCTCGGTCAGATTATGTATTTATAGAAGATACCTGGTTACTACTATTTTTAGACTAATTAAATTAATATATTTGGCTACCTATCATCAAGAAATTGAACAATCACCGAAAAATTAAAAATCACTAGATAATATTAATTCTTAAAATAAACATGCAAATACCAAATTAAAGCGAAAGGAGGAAATCAGTTAGATCTCATAGATTTTGCAGAACCATAAACTTCAAATTAACCCTAGCTAGGATAAAAATCTGGCAATTAGGCATCTCAAAGAAAGAAAACTATTTGCTGAAAAAAATAATGAATAAAAGCTTCGATAATTCTTACGTAGTTTCCTAGAGGATTTACATAAAATATCTAACCTAGGAGTTCCTTCAAATTAGGAAACTCTTTTAATGCTAAGCTAAAATAAAAAATAAATAACCAAAAATCCAATCCTTGTTAAAATAAAACTACTCAAAAATAGTTTCCTTTCCTTCTAGGACTAATACGTATTTTTGATCAACAATTCCTCTCCAAGAAACATGCAAAATATCTTCCAATTCTCAGTCAAACTTGGTCAATCTTGCATAGACTCTAGCATGGGCACGTTAAGGTAGTGGGGTCTTCTTAACAGCTCCAAACATGTCCAAAAGTCGCTTCATATGCCAAAATATGAGCAATAACATCAATTAGGAAGCATCTAATTCCAAAATTAAATACAAATAATCATGGATTTAAAGTATATTTTGGACTTATCAGTTGACCCGACCATGAGGTGGCATCTCGACCATGAGGTGTCATCCTGGTGCCCGAGACCCCATGAACTCTCTCCGGATGAGTTTTCTTCACATGCCAGCTATAAAGATATCTCTTAGGTCCATCAATTCCAAAGAACATGCTATAAATATCCGCAAAGCACAACTATGAGAAGTTTGCCATTCTAGCTACAAAAGTGACTCATAATATAGAAGCCTCTTCTCTCTCACTCTCTGTTCTCTCTGCCTATTTAATATATACTTTCAACAAAAGCTTACTGACTTGATTGTCCGAAGGGCTAACGTCGAACCCCCATCAGCATGAACCCTTGCCTTGTAGGTCCCGCATTGTTATAGAAAAAGACGGTCATCACTTCATTTGATTCTTTGCAGGATCACCCCTATTTATTAACAAGTACCAATTCTCTGCATGAGGCTCTTGTTGTGGCAACATAATATGTGCTTGCGCAACATCTATGAAGAACTTGTTGGTGCCCAAGTGCCATGCAATGGAAATTTCCATCCCTATATTAGAGACGGTTCACTATTATGCATTTATTTAATTCACAGCCAATAATTATCGGTTAATAATCCATCGCTAATTACTTATGATGGTATTAATTTTCATTTCTATGCCATTTCTATTTAATAATTAATTTTTTTCGATCGCTAATTTTAACTTCACTAATCAACAATTGTTATTTTTGTAAAGCAAATTCAAATAAAAACATTGAAATAGTAAGAAAGTAATATAGGCCACGCGAACACACAACAATAACACCAATTAACACAAAGATCCCCCAGCTCTTCCCCTAATAAGCTCGTTTAATTATTTCAACACCAGTATTACTCTTACAAGATTTTCAAAGTAATTTCTATTTCAAACTAATATTTATTTGTTAATGTGTACATATAACCGAATAAAAACCAATATAGCATGTTGGGTCAGATTACAATGCACAAACTCAAGTCCCACCAACGAAAAGCCTGTATAGTCAGTCAATGCAGAGTCCACAATTAGAATGAATAATAATAGAATGACAACCAACATATGAATCAGAATATAATTTGTTGATATGTATTTAATTACTATAAAATATTTTTGTATTACTTAACAAGAAGTTATTTAAATTAAGAAATGTATATAATTAGGAGATATATTTTTGTTATTTTACTCGGCAAGAGTTGTATTTTTTCTTATTTGAAATTAAAGAGGAGAATCTACACCCTATTTGAATTTTTTCCATTATTGATATGTTAATGTCCAATATATGCACATTTTTTACGCTCCTTGCAAATCTAAGGAAAAACCTAACACTGGGGACAAAAAACCTAACAGTGGGGGAGCGTGCTACGTTTATCAACAAGTATTAAAAATCACATAAATTATAGAGTAAAATGCACCAGACCCCTTTACGGTCTACCATAAGTGCACAACACCCTCTCGTGGTGCCAAAAGTCTCACAATAAGTTCCTATAATGAGTAAAAGTCCCATGCATGCCCCTTACCGTCTAGACTCTACTGACGGTGTGAAATATTTATAAAAAAAAGATAGTATTAGCCTTATCTACTTATTCATTTGGGAATAATATGGCTAATTATCAAGAAATAGCTCGAATTATGATTTTCATTGAGGTTGCGAAGATCAAAAAAATTAATCTCATGGAGATCATACAGTCAATTATCTTTAATGTTGACCTATATCACCCACAAGTGGACTACCATGAGTTAGATGAGAATGATGGCTATTTATTTATTTAGAAAACAAGAACTTGAATTAACCAGAAGACCATGGACGACAACCAACAATGGTCTATGTAGATTCCCATCCTCCCAATCCTAGGCCAACATACTAAGGGCTCGTTTGGATTGGTTTTTTTTTAAAATCATTTTTTTATCAACTTTTAAAAAATAACTTTTTTTGGAGAGATGAAAATTCTGACTTCTAAAAAACATTGTATTTAAATTTTTTTTAGAATTTCAGCTGTTTTGAGAGGTAAATAAAATAGTTATTGCTAATTTAATGTAATTTCTTTAAGAAAAAAATTGTTTTTTTTCTTGAGAAAAAACTAATCCAAACAAACTTTAAAAAATACGTGTCTCTGTGGTCGAAAGCCACACGTGAGATCAGATGGGGTCGATGGAGGGTGTAGCAAGGGCAAATCAAATATTAGTCGCAGGTGGTTGTTGAAGAAGGCAAAGGGCAGAACGAATATTTACTGTTTCAATTTCACGGCAACGGTTGCCTATAGTGGCTAGACCTAGAAGGCTGCAATGGCACTTTATATAGATTATTTGATTCGAGTTGTACCAGCCATATGCAAATAGCTGCGTAAACTTCCACGGTTATTAAGGTCTCGTTTGGATTAGTTTTTTTTTTAAGTGTTTTTTTTACAATTTTTGAAAAATAATTTTTTTTAGAAGCTGAAAATTCTAAAGTTGTATTTGAGCTTTTTTCAGAATTTTAACTTTTTTGAAAATCAAATCAAATAGTTATTACAAATTTAATGTAACTTTTTCAGAAAAAAAAAAGTACTTTTTCCTGAAAAAAAGCCAATCCAAATGGGCCCTAAATTATTTAAGAGTTAAATCTCCAAAGCACTGGACTAGTATGTAATTATTTGTTTGAATTTGGGTGTTTCAGAATTAGGGTCAAAACTAATTTGAGAATTTTCTATTCTTTGTAAGTCATCAAATTTGAGAAAGAGTTTTTTTTTTTTTTTTTGTTAATTGTTATGCATGTGTTTGACAAAAAGAAAAAGAAATTGAACAAATGGGTAAGGTTATTAAAGTCTTTTTGTTGTAAAATTTTAATACCGTTAGAGGAGTTTAGATAGTAAGGGCTACGCTTGGAACTTTTACTCACTATAAGATCATGTTGTGAGACTTTTGACACTACGAGGGGATGATATGCACTTATGGTAAACCATAAGGGGTTTAGTACATTTTACCCTAAATTATATGTGACTTTGACATGTCAAATGAGCAAGGTGTTTCTCTTTTTTTTTTTTTGACATATCAAATGAGCAAGGTGTTTCACTTTTTTTTTTTTCTTTCTTTTCAATAAAACATCACGTATACTTTTTTAGACATAAAATAGTATCATGGTCAAGAGCAGAACTAATACATACTAAATAAGTTAACAAACGATTCGGTTGGGAGTTCAGGAGAGATAAGCTCTCAATATCTAGTAAAGAACAAACTTCTCGGTACACGTTTCATATATAATGACCCACATATGTTTTTTTGGTCACCACAAAAGGAAGATCAAAGGACCCAAAGGTTCCTAGAAAATGACTTCTGAAGTGGCCCAAAGGTTCCTAGAAAATTTCTTTGTCAAGGTGTGCAAAGGAATATTTGCCTGTTTCGCCCTGCATGAACTCAATTGCTTTGCGTTTCAACTCCGAAGGCAAACGAACTGGACGATAGTTCTTGTCAAGCCACACCGCGGTTGCATTGGCCACCATAATCGGCTACAGAAACAGTTAAAACCGGAGCAAAATAAATACGAGTTTTTACATATATATATATACACACACACGCACTATAACTATTGTAAGCATAGCCTGAGAATGTTGTATTAATACCTGTTGATTTTCTAGCTTCAAGATGACGTGTTCCAATTGTACACGCACAGTTGTTATTTTTGATATCTTCACCTTCAGAACAAATCTGTCTCCACTCTGGTCCAACAAAATCAAAACATTAAAATTTTGAAATCACTAGCGACGATCTATCATCTATGCCACTTCGACTAAAGACGAAGCATGAAAAAGTGCATCTTTTTGAATTTTGAGTAGAATGTATTTTCCTCCATGTGCTTTGTGAAAATTGCATAAAATTGTGTGTGATTTCAAAATTCACTGATACTCTTCTGTAGTTTAAAAAATGTTACACATTGACCTGTACCGTAAGTTTTTCCATTAGAGTTATTTTAAAATTGATGCAAATACCGTCCACCCCTCCCCCCCCCCTTCGCAGTCCGATTTTAAAAATGATGCAACTCCTTTGGTTTGAATAAGGTGTAATTAGATACACCACTAGTAAGGAAAATAAGAAAAATATATCTACTAAATTATGTAGACTTCTTTATTTATATGCATTCAATAATTATTGAACATATTTCCATTGTTTAATAAGAATTCATTTAAACTAAGAAATATACATAATTTAGAAGATATGTTTTTGATTTTTACTCAACTACGAGTATATTTGCACCTTATTTTAAAATTAGAGGGAGGAATATGCACTATTTTTAAAATCATAGGAGAGAATTTGCACTATTTTTAAATTAAAGGGGAGAATTTGTATTATTTTTAAAAAGTAAATGGAAAATTTTGCACTAGTTTACTTGAATTTTTTCATTATTAGCAAGCTAAAATGCATTGTATGTGTGTTTTTATACTCTATATTAACTTTAACAAAAAAAAAACTAATGGCAACGCCAATGTGCAATGTTTTTAAATTGCAGAGGGTTATATCAAGTTTTGAAATCATCGAGATTTTATGTAACCTTCACAAAATGGGAGAAAGACATATAGGTCCTTCAAGTTTATACTTAATCCTAAACACGTCCGGTAACTTTTATAATCCTTACGAAGATCCTTCTAATTAACACTTTAGTAAAATTTAATGGTCAATGCATTGACTTTGTTTAAAAAATCAAAAATACCCTTACATTGATAATCAAATTACAACATCATATAACCTTTATATCTAAGACTTTGTTAGACATGTTTTTACCTATTATTCTTATTTCTTTTGCCAACATTACTACACCAATTTTCATTTTCACTACCTGCTTATATCTAACTTCATCCAAATTTATTAACGGTAATATATGTCAAATTTCAAAATTTATAATCATTTGGCATTAGTTAATAAATTACCAAACTTATATTACTTATTTTGATTCATAATACTTTTTATTTTACTATCAATTGGACACAAGCGACCAATAAAAAAATTAATGTGAAAGTGTTGGCAAAAGGAAAAGGAATAAATAAAAGCTTTGTAGCAAAGTCTCAAGTTCAAAGGTTAAAAATGCCATTGCAAATTGAATATTAATGTGAGGATATTTTTGGTTCTTTTAATAAAGTCAATGCAGTAACCATTAAATTTTACTAATGGTGTTAATTAAAAGGACCTCCCATAAGATTATTAAAAGTTGCAGAACCTAGCTGGTATCAAGCATATACGTGAGGGATATGTATGTTTTTCTTTCTTCCCAAAATATAAAGAAATAAAATGTATTTTTTTTATAAGAAGGCTAAACCAAATTAAGTAGAAACCAATGTCCTAGAAGTCACCGCTCTCATATCTTCTCCAAGGACATCTAAGAGGAGTGACTTGTAGGAGATTAATTTTTACTTAATTTGGCTTAGCCTTGTTATGAAAAAAATTACATTTTATCTCTCTATATTACTCTTTATTTTTGCAAGATGATTCATAGATGTAGAATAATACCAGGAGCCAAAATAGTACTATGAAATTTTGGTTATTATATGTAATGATGGATAGGGATGTCAGTGGAGTGGGGGAGGTGCAGGGTTCACAAACCCCTACTCCGCATCTGTTAGTTTTTCACCTGTCCCTACCCCGCCCCTATACCTATACTGGGGTTTTCTCCCAATTACCATCCCCCTTACCGGTGTTTTTTACACCATGCTCCTACTTACGGGGTACCTGTCAACAAAAGTCAAATGGGTGGTAACATTAGGTAAAACCCCTACTTGTTAAGCCCCTACCTGATAAATAAAACCCCTACCTGCTAAGCTCCTATCAATCAAGTGAAATCCCTACTTGTTAATTAGATAAAAACAAATATAACACAACATAAATCATGTACCAAATTTTAGCACATCAAAATATTAATCATGACTAAATTTATGGTTTGTATTAAAAAGTTATGTATTTCAAGCACTGTGAGACAGTAAGAATGTTACATAAATGCAAAATGTTTTTTTTTAATTTTATTTCAAGCTTATACATTGACATATTATTTATTATTAATTGTATTTTTATTATTTTTTATCATTCATTTTAAAACATTGATTATCAACCAATTAATGCTTAAAAACAATATCTATTTATATAAAATTTGAAGAATTTACGATTGAATATTTAAATTTATAATTTGTCTTAAAGATATACAAATTTGTGAAAATACTAATATTTGGAATGTACAGTAAATAATAGACGATTAAAAAGAATTAAAACAATTAAAAAAAGAATTGAAAAAAAAAATTGGCAAGTAAGCCATCTACCACTAGACTAAAGGAAACCTTGCGACATAATTATTAAATATAACATATATATATATATATATATATATATATATATATATACCGGGGCGGAGCGGGACAGGGTTACCCAACCCCGGCCCCGCCTTGATACCGGTGCACAAATAAAAAACCCCCGCTCCACCCCGTCCCATCCTAAGAGTTTTATTGCAAAACCTTGCCGCTACCCCATCGATACCCCTGCAGGACAAGTCGGAGTGGACTACCATTAACATCCCTAATCATGGAGAGGTGAAAGCAAATACCTTTAAAGGCGCAAGAAACTTAAGTGACAGCTCGGACAATGCCAGTGCCTCTCCATTTCGGGCAACAGCATCAGGGCTTATACCAATCCTCTCCATGAGTTCATGATGACCTGACATGAAATAATGCGGTTTATTAACGAGCTTAGCTTCCTATGTGCTTGCGTTGGTGTTGGTTGCAAGAATTCATTTTTTTTTTTCTTTTTGAACTCTCGACCCCAACCAAATCTACTATCTTGTTGCTTTGTGGGATTTAGGACTTGTTTGAATAAGTTTTTTTTTTCAAAAAAGATGTTTTTTTTTTCAAAAAAAATATTTTTTTTTCAGAAGAAAGGTATTTTTTTAAAAGTTATATTAATTTGTAATAATTAATTAACTTAATTTTCAAAAAAATTAAAATTTGTAAAAAGTTCAAATATAATTTTTTTTTAAAAATAAAAAATTTTAACTTTTAAAAATTTTTTCCTTTTAAATTATTAAAAAAACTAATTCAAACGAGTCTTTAAACTCAATTTTTCATTCTTGGAGAAGTACCCGGCATAGGATCTGATTCATCTTAAAAATTAGCTGCCTCGTAGAAGATCAGCGCACTTCTTTATACGACCGTACATTTAAGAGTAGCCTTATCAGAAATGTGCATACAGATGTACAGAGGAGAAAATGGATTTTTTTTAAAAATGACTCAAAATTTAAAATCTATAACGAAAACAGCCTTGTTTTGAAATGGTTTTCAAAAATAGTCTTTTCGGCTTTTGAATAAACGAAAATATTTTAATTAACGATACCATAATTTTCGGCTTTTGAATAGCGGAAATAGGCTATTCAAAAGCCAAATTTTGACCACCTTGGGAAACATGCCAATTTCGGCTTTTGAATAGCCGAAATCGGCTATTCAAAAGCCGAAATTAGATGGTTTAAATTGCATTCTAATGAAGGGTGCTAATTTCGGCTTTTGAATAGCCGATTTCGGCTATTCAAAAGCCGAAATTAGCATGTTTCCCACAATGCATTCAAATTGGTCAAAATTTGGCTTTTGAATAGCTTATTTCGGTTATTCAAAAGCCAAAAATTGTCGTACCGCTAATTGCAGTATTTTCGTTAATTCAAAAGCCGAAATCGGCTATTCAAAAGCCGAAAAGATTATTTTTTAAACTTATTTCAAAATAAGACTATTTTCATGCTAATTTCGGCTTTTGAATAGCCGATTTCGGCTATTCAAAAGCCAAAATTGGCATGTTTCCCAAGGTGGTCAAAATTTGGCTTTTGAATAGCCTATTTCCGCTATTCAAAAGCCGAAAATTGTGGTATCGTTAATTACAATATTTTCGTTTATTCAAAAGCCGAAAAGACTATTTTTGAAAACCATTTCAAAACAAGGCTGTTTTCGTTATAGATTTTAAATTTTGAGTTATTTAAAAAAAAAAACCCAGAGAAAATCAGAGCAGGATTTTTTAAACAACTTTGTTTTTCTAAATGATATCATCAGTTTTTTTTTTTTTTTTGGTCAAAATATCTTCAGTTCACAATTGACATTTATATATGATATCATGTACTAGTGCAACAATTTAAGCTTTAGAGAACTTTGCTTCACGTCTCGACATGCATTCAAGTTCTTAATTATCTCTATCGCCTAATAAACTTTATGTACTTTGTATTTTTGACTTATAAGCGTTCACCAATCAACATAATAGTTGTCCTGAAATAATGGAGAACTTATGACACCGAATTCAATTCGCATTAGCTGGCATATATATACACACATATATATACATATATAGAAACCACATTAGAGAAACTATTATCTTGATCGCGTGAAATAGTTTTCTCAATAGCGCCCATTTGAATTTGTTTTTCCACTAAAAAATATACGTTTTTCTTTAAAAATATTTTTTTATATTAAGCACTTTGATTTTCTTCCAAAAAAAGTAAAACCCTAAAAAGCACCTGTAAAAAATAATTTTTTAAAAAATTATATGAAAAGTACTTTTTTGAAAGTAAAATATCAAAACGAACACTAATCACGTTAAAAATAATCTGACCAATAAAGCCTGCATATATTGCTCCCAATAGGATTTCAATTATACCCAAGGTTTAGAAGACTTTTGGAACATTTTGTTACATGATAAATGGTATTATGATAGAATCAACTAAGACAATCGTACCAAGTTGGCAGTAACTTGAATAGACAGCGTTATTTACAACTCCATATTGATCAAGTTCATAGTCCCTGACTTTTAGCACAATCTCGTGCCATCTGTTCATTCTGCCAATTAAAGAGAAAAAATATATATCCTTCAGTCATATATCTGAATGAAGCAACATTAAGTTTCTCACAGTTCCAAGTTTTCTTACTCCAAAAGGAAAGAAGGAAAAAGAGAAAATATAAGTTGAAAATTAAGAAGAAGAATCAAACTACAAAAAGAAATAAGAAAAGATATGTTAATATAATAAATAAAAACAACAATGTATATCTTCTTTATAAGTTTGACTTTTTAAATAAAATAATAACTCTATCATGGTATCAGAGCTCAGGTCAATTATACTTGTGCAATGCTCAAGTGATAAACTATGCCTACACGTAAGAGGGTGATTACACGTGCACGTTATGAAATATTAGGTGACGTGTCAAGCTTAAACTTTTAGACGTGGTAATCAATATAAACATGGAAAAGAGAAAGCAACACGAGTAGAAGGCAAATTCTTGCCTAGACTATTAGACTAAGCAAGGGAATCAGTTCAAAAGAGATACAAAAAATTCAAGAGTCGTTTCTACCGAACACGAAAAGAAAGAAAAGAAGTCAATCCTCACGATAGACCACTGTGGTAAAAGTACGTACTCTCTGCCACCTTTGGGAGCCAACGTGACTCCACTGGGGGCGCTCATCAATGCCGTGATCGGTGGTGACATGACACGTCGCAGCGGGAGCTGCCGGTGGACGATGACAGGAAAACTAGGCGATGATGGACGATGGAGATTAAGCCCTCGTACTGTTTGGGCACTTATTGTTTTAGTGGCTGTAGGCATTTTCGAGCAAGGGGAGCAGACAGAAGAGTGTGTCATTTTCTTCCTTTTTTTTTTCTTCTTCAATCTCTTTTAGCTGTTGCTTCTGGGATAGAGCTTATGCCACAATGACAAAATGGGGAAACATGGTGGGGGTTTAAATCAATTTAGGGCGCTCAGATGTTTAATGCGGTCTGTCAGACATGTAACTACTGGTCCTGAAGCAACCCTTGGGTCCAAATTTTGTCGATCACTCGTCTGTTCTACTACCATTGTTATTAGAAATAGATAAGAAAGTATATTATTTAAAAAAATAATTCTATTATTATCACACCACAACTTAGTGTTAGTTTGACTTTTAATTTGAAAATATTATTTAATAAAAGAGTCTTTGAAAAATAAAATTTTGGTTAAAAATACTTTTTATATGAAACAATTTTTTTTGTAAATGAGATAGTGTTTAATTTTACAATTGAAAATAATTATCTAAATTATTAAAAGGACATGCATTTAGTGGTTTTAAACTTGTTTGAACAATTACAAAAGAAATTACAGGTGTAATTTTTTAGAAATTAAAATGTATTAAGTTACATTTAGATATTGATAAATTATTATTAAATTATTAATTATTAATTGAATTATTATTCTTTTACATT
Source organism: Cordia subcordata (assembly GCA_028554755.1). Classification (NCBI taxonomy): domain Eukaryota; kingdom Viridiplantae; phylum Streptophyta; class Magnoliopsida; order Boraginales; family Cordiaceae; genus Cordia; species Cordia subcordata. The sequence continues at coordinate 8,918,246 of JAPTOF010000020.1, forward strand.
ATTTTACCTTTATTAATTTTTCAACTAATCAAATTTACTTTTTAGGATTATTAAATAAAAATGATTTTTATTGATTTTATTTGTTATTAAACTCATTTTAAATAAATTATTATTAAATTAATTTAATTTATTATTACTATATTTATGAACTTTTATCATTCTTATCAAATTTAAATTTTCTTTATAATCAAATAATTATAATCATCATTCAATAAATATTAATAATAAAAATAATGAGAATACTTTTGTCTAAAAAAAATTTAAAATTCCTTCCTACTAATTAGAAATGGAGAAGTTCACTCCTTAGGTCCAATACTCTGTTAACTTTAATTTGAATCCAAATTAAGCTTCACGGTAGAAAACCAAAGACTTTTTGTTTTCAAAATAAACTTTTAAATTACAAAGTCAATTTGCTTCTTAAAATTGAAAAAAAAAATTAAACTAGCTTTTAACCTGCTGGCAGAATTGGAGCCCGGCTCGACATGTTTAATGCGGTCTGTCATAATACGACCACCACCAACATGCATGGTCACTGGTAAGCCCACGTCATTTCTGAATCAATGGGAATAAAAGAGGAAAAGAGCATTGCTGTGGGAATTTTTTTTTTAAATGAGTTAACGTTAATTATTTTTAATTTTATAAAATAAGTTGAATATTTGGTTTGCAAGTTAGTTCTGTGATTATATTAGTTTAAGTCCACCTTATAAATTTTTACAGTTCTTTTGTGCGTAGATCCATATATTTTAATAAATCTTTTTATAAGTAAGACAGTGAGAATTTATTATAAATAGAGCTAAATCCCTCTCCTACTTTTAAACCTAACAGTTTATGACCCATAGACATCTATTAATCTTGAGTAGAGTAGAGAGAAGAAAATCTTAGCCTAAACTAGTTAACAATTTTCTTCAACATTATGTTATTAAAAAAATTCATCAATAATAATAGCTCAGATAAGTATGCACTTTTGCTGTCAATTATATCTTTTAATTTTATATTGTAAATTCATATATTGTATATGATCTATATGTTGCGCTTACAGATGGAATTAGAGCAGGCTCTGGGCAGATTCTACACTGCCTAAGGGTTTTGGGCTGTGGTTTTGTTCTGTTGATATCAAAGCAAGCTCTAGGCAGATTCCACACTACCTAAGGTTCTGGGCTGTGGTTCTGTTCTGCTTCTGTTTGGGCTGAGACGAGGACGTCACGTCTTTAGGGGGGAGTCTGTAACGCCCCATCCCACATCGGTTCTTTGTGAGATTTGTGTGCACTTTATAATGGCTTGGGTTCACTACTACTATTATCAATGGCTTAAGCATTTTAGGCTAGATGATTAGGCTCAAGTGTGGTGATAAGCTAGTAGTTGGGCCTGGGTTATTACAATTGCTTCCTCAAAGTCATTTAGGGCAGTTTGGTTTTTTTTTTTTTTCCTTTTTTCATAAAAAGAATTTTTCTTGCATAATCACATTTTTTTAATAAGTATTTGGAATAAATATTAAAATAAAAATAAAAACTCCAAAAATAGCTTAATTTCAACTTTTTTTAGAAACTTGAATTTTTAACTTATCAGAAGAGCACATTTTAAAAAAATAAAAAAATAATTTAAAAAAAAACCAATGCAAAGGAACCCTAACATTACTCGAGTATGCAATATTCTATGTACTGTTAACCACCACCAACCCCAACCAAAAAAAAAAAAAAAAGAAAAAGAAAGAGAGAAAAAAGGAGATACCATGTACACCCTTGAAGTGAAGAAATTTGATACGCCGAACCTAAAAATTTTAAAAATAACAAACATAATAATATTCCTAATGTAAATCAATGAAGTCCTTGGATAACAATTTCAAGTTTAAATAAAAGGATCATTTTACTATATATTAAGATGAATTAATTGCCTCTTCAAGAAATATGAATATCTATCTATGTATATTATTTATTTACATATATAATAGCAAAAGAAACTTTTCTTACATGTGAAAATACCCATGAAAAATATCATAAATAATCCCATATCAAATAATATAAACTTTTAGAGAGATTTATGTAATGATTTCCCTCATGAGAGGTCTCACTTATTTGTGAGTGATTTCCAATATAATCAAGTGTAAAGGGTTTCCCCTCATATAAGATAGTCTTTTAGATCGGGTTCTTCTAAAGTTTTAACTTATTATGTTGGTTGTTTTATTGAGAGTGTGCCCTATATATAGAAAGGAGACTAAAGGTTGGATTAAATATTAATAGACAAGTATAGCTACCGAAGAAGAAAAGATTGCGCAGGATTAATGTGTTTATGGCTATGGGTGGAATATAATAATTATTGACTTTAGAAATTTCATTCCTTTGTGGGATATTTTTAAATATAAGGTTAGGTTTTTTTTTCTTCTTCTAATGAACAAGTCTTTTACGTTAAACTCTTCTTGTAGACGTAGTTGTTATAATATAACATCTTGTAAAAAAAATGAATTCATTACCAGCTCTGTCTGACTGAGAAAATTGTAGATTTCATGCTTATATTTGTTAATTTTTTAAACTAAAATAAAACATGGTGGAGGATTTTGGATAAACCCTTTATGATTTATTGTAAAAACAGAATTCACAACTTGAAGACATGAAACCTAATCTTTGTTAATTATATTGCTTACGAAGTCCTTCTTCCCCGTTACCCCGCGGCCCCCAACCCCCCTTTAATTTTAGTTGGAAGGAATTAATATTAAACAATTATTAAACAGGGAGGTGTGTCTCATGTGATGCAATGTCATGCGTCACTGCCGTCTGCACTTTTTTTTTTTTAAAAAAAAAAAAGCTAAACATTTAAAATAAGACAACCAAGTTACACTTATATAACTAAAGATGTGCGAGTCCCAACAAAAAAAAAAAAAAAAACTTATCCTATATGAGCAAATCTAATCTGTTATGTGATTGATACAACTGAAAATTTTTTTCGACCATATAGCCTGCATTAGAAAATAGGAGATAATTCTGAAAAAAAAAGAAGAGATAAATCTTGAAAGAAATTTAAGGAAGCCCCCAAATAACAAATGGCCTTGTATTAGAGTATTAAACCAATCAGCATATCGAATTACTGATAATACAAGCAGCTTCAACTGAAAAATGTGAGACTAACAACAGAATAACAGTTATACAAGAGAAAAGAAATAAAACAAAAAGAAAATAACAAAAATCACAAAAAAAATTAAAAAAAATGATAACTCCAACCAACGGCGGAAAGACCGTAAATAGGGATGGCAATAGGACGGGTACCCTACCCACGAAGCAATCCCAAACCCACTACCCGGATAACATCCCAATCCCAAATCCTGTCCCAAACCCGGATAAAAATTAAGTGTAAATCCCATTCCCAGAACGTCCCAAACAAGCGGGTACCCGCAACGTCCCAAACCTGGTTAAAATAAAATAAAATTAAAATTAAAATTGAAACAAAGATCACTATCAAGCACCCAAAAGGGATATACAGAGAGAGTTAACATCTGAGAAAAAAAATTCACAAATTACTATACTTGAGAAATAAACAAAGCAAACTCTTTCTAAGATAAACGCGTGGTGGGGATGAGATCTGAGAAATCTTAGTCAGAAAAAATTTCTCAAAAAAAAAACAAATCTGAGAAATTATAAGATGAAATCGCGACTCGCGAGCCTTTGCCTTACGCCTTTACTGGAGATGAAATACACGACTAGATGCCAAGAATGAGAAAATCTAATACCCGATGGGGTTTTTTTTTTTTTTTTGACGTGAGGTAGCGCCTCTAGAATGAGAGAATATGAAATGACAACAGTGAAAACAACTAGGAAACTTCTACTACATAAATAATTTATTATACCTGTTAACACAATAAATAAATAAACCAATATCCTCTCCACAAGCTTAAGTTTTTAGATGAGGTGGTAATTCTTATATGGTATCAGAGCTTGAAAGCCAAATGGCACAGGTTCGATCCTTACCGCCACCCATTTAATTAAATTGTCCATATGCAAGTTCTAAACAAATTATACTACACGTGAGGAGGCGTGTTAACACAATAAATAAATAAACCAATATCCTCTCTACAAGCTTAAGCTTTTAGATGAGGTGGTAACTCCAATAATACCCTAGTGGACGTGAAGTAATGGACCAATGGTCTGAGATCTTTCTTTTCTTTTTAATCTTATTTGTTTTAAATATTTTTTCTAGTACATAGTAAATCTTTTAGTTTTAAGTTTCTTTTTTACAAGAGTGTTTAAATTTTTAGTTTTAGTTACTCAGCTTTTCTTGATCAAAAAAATAATTAGTCATTTTTTAAATTTTTCTATAAAAAAAATTAAATTTTGATTAGTAAGTTATACTAAACTAATAAATATAAAATATTTTGAGACATTGGTATAGTTTTATAATTTTAAAAATTTACCATAAGTTAAAATTTTAAAGAGTAAAAAGTTGAGGGGTCAAACTTTACTATTACCCATAAAGTAAAAATCTTTGCAACATTTTAGTGTATAATATGTATATGTATATGTATATGTATATACACACATACACAAACACACACACACACACATATATATATAATATGTACACAAAAAAATAATTATTTAATAAATGTGAAAAATCTTATGTAGCTATTAAGCTATATAACTAAAGTTAGTTTGTTAGTGTAGCTATGTAATTAGGGTTAATCTATTGTTTAGTATAATTCTAATTAAAGATAGCCGTATAACTAGAATTAATGCAATTTCTATTTTAGTTCTAACTATTATCATTTCTTGTACAATTCTAATTAATATGCATATAAGAAAATGTTACCAATGGAACTATAATTAACTAATAAATAAAAAATATATTGAGATGTCAATAGAAATTATATAATTCTAATTAGATAACTTATAATAATAAGAAGCTTTTTTGCATAATAAAAAGTGAAAAATGAAATATTAGTTTAGCGTTAATCCACTATAAGTTAAATTTTAAAGACTAAAAGGTTGAAACCTTACTACTATCAACAAAAGTAATAATTTCTGCTTCTTTATTTGCTGTATAACATACATATATATAACTACAATTAATTAATAAATGTAAAACATATTTAGATAGCTATGTAACTAAAGTTAGTGTAGCAATATAATTAGACTTAGTTTGTTATTTAGTATAATTCTAACTAAAGTTAATCATATAACTAGAATTTGTATGATTTTTTATAAAATCATATTTAAACTAATCATATAACTAGTTCTATCATAGTTCTAACTATTATAGTTTCTTATATAGTCCTAATAAGTATGCATATAAAAAATGTTATCAATATAACTATAATTAAATAATAAATATAAAATATATTGAGATATTAATATAAATTATATAATAAGCTATGAATATATATATGTGTATATACATATGCATGTATAACTAAATATATATATATATGTATATATGTATGTATACGGGACGGAGCCGGGTATCGTTCCGCGTACCCATTACCCGGATTCTAGAAGCCGGATTTGGGAATGCGAGTACCCGGAGGTCACTCCCAGTTTCGTCCCAAACCCTAACGGGTATTTTTAATTATTTCGGGTTCGTTCCGGGTCCTTAACGGGACGAATTTTTGTCGAATTTTTAACGAATCGGTCGTGTAGGGTACTCTAAATCACTCGTCCTGTTGCCATTCCTAACAGTAAAACAAGAGAATACAGAGCTGGAGGGGCCGGTATCAACTAGAATGGTGTTACGGTTGTGTAATTGTTGCATTTGTTAAAGTAGTACAATTTATGGCAGTTGGTGATGTCTTCAGCAGTGTAGTAATGACTTGAATTTTGGGAAAGACAACCAATGATACCCCCATACGGCCATACCCTCAACAGTCCATATCGGGTAACATTAATTAGGTACTCAATTATTTTTGCCTTTGTGGCCCTGTCGACTCTCTGAAGTCTGAACGAAGATAAAATTATAAAAAGAAAAGCGCCATTTACCTACATGTGTGAAAATTGAAGGGTAAATTCCATTTTTTCCCTATGAGTTTTAAGCGAAATTCTAAACTCCGCGATGAAATTTTACTTTTATTCGGATTCCCTCATGACTTTATTTTTACCAAACAAAACCTTATAATAAAGGCATCTTTATTATTTTTATTTTTGTATCCCAAAAAAAAAGGAAAAAATAGAAAAAAAAGTAGTAGACGAAAAAAATAATAAAATTCATTAAGTAAACGGGTCAAAAATAAAATAAAGAATAAAAAATTAAAATAAGAAGAAAATATAAAAAATCTTCTTATTTTTAAAAAAATGGCCCTATACACAACATCAAAAAAATTAAATTCACTTTAAAATAATCTTTTTCTAATATATACATCTCAATTGAAACATTTTTTTTCATATACTAGCATATCATGTTTTGAACCGGCAAAGCATTTAAAATAAAAATAAAAAAATAAAAATAGTTTATAGTACAAAATTAAGAAAAAAATTAAATAAAATATTCTTTATATATATATATATGTATGTATGTATGTATATGTCCGTGTGTGTGTTTGTATATCAAATTAAATTTTTTAGCTCAAAGTATAGCCTTTTATAATGAACCAACTACTTAAAAACATAAAAAGAATAAATAAATAAAGAAATTAAGATAAAACATTATTTGGTAAAACTTAATATAATGGAGGAAAATTGATAAAAATAAAACCGTCTAGAGAAGTTTGAAATTTATGCTAAAACTCATGGGGGAAAATGGCTTTCTCTAGAAAATTAATGATTTTTCTAGGAAGAGGATAAACAGGATAGACGGATAATATCAGTTATGTATTCAATTGTTTTGCAGTTATAGCCCGGCCTCTCTGACCCAAGAAAAATTAAATTAAATAAGCCACATACACATACGAGAGAAAATTATTTCGTCCTTTCTTTCTTTTTTTTTATTTTCCTTTTTTTTTTTTTAATTTTGGGGGTCAAAGTTCAATACTTGTCTGAGTTGTGAATGATGACTTTCATTGTTCGTTGAAGAGAAACACGTCAAATGTGTGGAGCTCTGAATTTACAACTAAAGTTTAGGACAAGGGTGTGGCCCAAACGCCTTTTTAAACAAGTGAGGGACAAGAGGGCTTAAATACCAAAGGGAAGTGGACTTAGGTTAGTATATTGATTGAATATGATGTGTCCCTAGAAGCCACGCCTCTCATCCTTTTATGAAGAAGCTTGCTCCATTAATGGCTGTAATTTCTCCAATCGCAGGAAGATTTGACTTGCACTGGATAAGGCCCTTGTCGTTTATATCTTTGGACCCCTTAGGCTCATTCAGCATGCTATCTTTGAATGAATATCTACTCGAGCCCAAGAGCACATAATCCAGATATCTGCTCTACAAGGTGTATTATTATCAGGTTAGGTTCTTATAGGTGATCATTGTTCGGATGTAATAAAAAAGAATTAAATAAAAATTTAATTCGATTATTCTAAAATTTGCTTTCTATTTCTGTTATAAACAATATTATTTTTTTTGTTTGAATAACGGATACTCTTTCGCAAATTCAGTTAGTAATCAAATATTAATATAATCCCATTTGTTCATCGATTATTATCTCACTATTGACTTGTGTATAATAAGCATATGAATATTAAAATAGCTAGTATGATAAGAAACAGAGGGGCCCAAGTAGGACAAGCGTTATAATACTTTACTGATATTTGTTTGTTACGATGGTGTTGGTAATTGAAATGCAATGAACATGATGCGCTATGTGGCTTGAAGGATTATAGTGTTTTAGTTTTAGCATTGTTAAGTATAATAAATAAATATAACCAAATCCTCTTTATAAGTTTAAGTTTTTATATAAGGTGGTAATTCTAACTTGACATCAGAATCTAAAAACCAAAATGATTTCAGTTCGAAACTCACCACTACTCATTTAAAAATATTAAATTGTACATATACAAATTATAAACAAATTACGCTACATGTGAGGGTGCGTGTTAAGTACAATAAATAAATATAACCGAATCTTCTCTACAAGGTTAAGCTTTTAATGAGGTGGTAATCCTAACTAAAACCCGTAACTCAAAAAATTTCCAACAAAAAGAAATCATGTTTACAAATCTGGAATATTTAAAAATATTAATTATATTTGCAAATTTAGAATTCAATTATTTCAGTTAGCCTTAAATAACGCATAATTTTTCTAAAATTCAGTTATTTTTGTTGATATCTGAAATCTAACTAAAAATTTTCGTTTATTAATAAAATTGTATTCAATTTTAGTTATCATTTAAAAGTTTCATTTCGGCTAGGTTTGGGTATAATCAAATGCTTAGTTTCACACGCTTTCATCTACTTTTTCGACCTGTTTACTTTAGGTATACTCATAGCTGGAACTTAGACGTAAATAGTTTCTTTTTTTATATTCACTCCATAATTATCTTTAATTAATCAGTATATTTCGTGTGTGATGTAGGGTAATATTTTCATTTTTTATGGTTAATTATGTATACTATTATAATAATAGTAATTGGAAAATATTGCTTGAATTGAACTAATGATATTATTAGCAAACTATTATAGTATTACCATAAAAGTTTTTACAGCATTATCATGAAATTTTTCGTAAAATTTGTTCTTTAGTTGAATCTCAAATCTAAATATAAGATCAATATATAACAATACCTTTTTTAAATACAAGCCTCTGCCTAACACAATCATTATTGAGTATCTTTTATATATCTAGAGTTTACATAACATAAAAACATGTGTTGTTGACAAAAAAAAAAAAAGTATAAATATTTTGGAGGAAAAATAATTTATTATAAAGACATAGGGCATTTGATAAAAAAAATATTAATATTACTTTATTATATGTATAGATTATCCTGGTGTGGCACTTGGGAGAAGTGCTAAAGCGATTGGTATGCTGGGAATAGATCTAGACCACGACGGTATTGTTATACTATTATATCCAGAGGGGTGGACACCCCTTCCCCTCCTGAACACTCCCCAAGCTCCAAAATTATATATATATATATATATATATATATATATATATATATATATATATATATATAAAAGGAGATAGAGAGAGAAATATTTTGGGCCTTTTGCCTTAAATTTAACACATTAATGATCATAGACAAAATCGTATATCTATTATGTCCAATTTATTTATTTTTTGACAATATAATTTTATTTAAAATTCTTTTCTTAATATTTTTTTGTTAATGGACATTTTGAGACATGACATCATTACAATGTAGTATCTCAAATATTTACCATATTTTTTTATATTTTGGCTTGAAACTTTGAATTTTTGTTTCATGAGTTTTTTGGCTATTTAAAATAATATTTAAGTGCTCAAATTTTATAATGGATATGTAATTTTTGTGGATAGAATCTTTAAAATGATAAATTTATTTATATTTTAGTTACGCAATTTTTAGAGTTTCTATATAGGATAATTTGTTTCAGGTATTGAATTATTAATTAATGATTGAACTTTTGCATAAAAATGTACTTTTTCCAGGAAATATACTCTTTTTTCTAATAAGTTTTTGGAGCAATACTTTAAAAAGATAAAACTCTAAGAAAAATTTCAAGCATTATAAAAGCATGCTTTTTAAAAATTTCAAGCATTATAAAAGCATGCTTTTTATAAGCCAATCCAAATGGGTCATTAGAACCTTTAAACAAAATTTTCAAGGGTTAAAATAGATATTACGTGCCTAATCACCCTAAATGTCTAAAAGATAATTTGATTTTCTATAGAAAAGAAAATTATTGTCATGCTCATATAATTACGATAATTGACTTTTTTCTAATAATATCGGAGAAGAAAGATGACTTCTTAACCCTTTTCGAAAGCAGGACCTCCCCGTCAGAGGGTAAGTGGCATTGACCTTCCCGTCAAAGGGTGTCATAGTTGCCTAGATATAGTAAGGTGGACTTAACGTGCTCGTTCAAAAGGGCGTTGGTGGAGGTCGACTGCCTTGTTGGTCGAGTTCTTCATCATGGATCGTCTCATGGTATATGGATGAGAGTCACTACCCTATCGGTGAAGGCCCAAAGCGATTTGAGATGCCAAACAAAATAGTGATTGGATACCGTTGGATAACGTCTATCTAGATAAGCGTTATCCAAATAGGTTAAAGTCTAACACAACTGTTCACTAGTTCAGCCATACCGTCCAAGGATTTTGAATGATAGGGTTAAGGCGCTATTACATCATAATCGTTTGAGTGTTTATCTACTAAATGGCAAACGATGTAAAAATGCTTCATGTATGTTGCTTTCCACTGTTACATACATATCATACTAACATCATATTTTTTTTACTCATTCATTTATGATATCATTATGTATGTATCTAGTGTAATATCATATAGTTTCTCCAGTGGTTTAGTGAGTATTCTCTTGGAAAATAAGTTAACCAGGCCAAACTATGTTTATTGGAAGGTGAAAATGGACAAAGTACTCAGTGAGGATAGGTACAAGTTTGTCTTACCCAATCCTATCCCTAGAAAGGGATCGGGTCTTCTAGTATCCAGTAAGATGCTTAGCAGAGTTATATAAGAGTTGATGCTATGGCGAAGTGCTATATATTAGCATCTTTATTCGACAATCTCCTGATACAGGATGAGAGTTTAAGGACCGTTACAGAAATCATGACCTCATTGTCTGAGATGTTCAAAGACATAAGCAGGCTAGCTAGGTAAGCTGCTATGAGGGAGACCATGAATTCTAGGATGGGATGAGGGGAATCCGTCATAGAGCACATACTCAAGCTGATAGATAACTTCAATATTGCTGAGATCCTAAAAGCTCAGATTTATACTACAACTCAAGTTGAGATGATACTTGAAACACTACTTTAATCCTTTAAGAAGTTCAAGCTAACTATTAAGTCAAGTAAGTTAAACTTGACCCTTCCCAATTTATTGAAAGAGCATTAGGGAGTAGAGTCTATTATTCAACAAGAGCTGCAGATTTCCATTCTTAAAGTTAAACCTTCTGGTACTGTTCAGTCCAATGATAAAGGGAAATGGTTGAAACGTGGAAAAGGATACTTGGATAGTGTTGAGCAACATCAAAATGCTAGTCCTGAAAGAAACGATAGAAGGTAGTAGATGACAAGCCCAGAGGGAAATGTTTCTAGTGCAGTTTGCAAGAACACTAGAGGATGCATTGTCCCATATACCTAGCCAAGTGCTAGAAAGATGTAAGCTTCACTTTTCACAATGAAACCCTTATGGTGGTTAGTCCTACTTGTAATTAGGCCCTGAGCCAGTAAGCATAATTGCTATCCTTTGTAGAGGTTTCAGGAGACATGGATAAGAAGTGAGAAAGATTTACTTTCACAGTGTGCAGCTAGGAAAAAGTGTTCATGATTTTTCACTTTTTTTTTTTTTTGGTATCATGATTTTACATATATTTTTCATAACATTTTATGATTTTAGCTTGCTTTAGTTGCAAATATGTGTTCGTAGTAGAGAATTTATCAGATCAAGGCCCTCTTATTTAAAATTTCATTGAAGCATGTATTGCTTTTAACTTAGGCATTATTCGACAATAGTGTTTTAAGTAGTATTTAGTGTTTTGACTTGGTCAAAATATTATTTTGTCTACTTTTTATTGTTTGCTTAAATAGTATTTTAAGTAGTATTTGTATTTGAAATAGTGTTTGAAGTAGTGTTTCTAAAACATTAATAATATTAACGTGTCGGGATAGCGTTGAGTGTTTCAACTTTTCTTTGGTAATCATACCCTTGCTTCAACAATTTTTTTTAGGCAATTTTACTATAGACCTAATCTCTCTCTACATTTTTATATTTTGTTTCACAAATATAAATCTAAATAACACATATATCAATTTTAGTTCCCATCCACATTAAAATAAACCAAAAAAATGCAAGTCTTATTTGTCCACATATTTTTTTGACAAAATAAATTGTTAATTAATTAAAAGATATTTCTATAATAAAAATATTTTTTATAATATTAATGAAACTAATTTATTAAGAAATAATTTAATTGTTCTTTAATAATAAAATATTATTATAAGAAATATATATTTAATTACAAAATAAGTTATCTTATTTCATTAATAGTAATAACGGTTATAGTTATTATAATAATAATAACGCAATACCAATGTCTTTTACGTTATTTTGCATTCAACAGCTAATCCAACATCTAATTTTATCAAACACATATATTCAATCAACTAGCTAAACAACTATCTGCTAATAGCTAAAATTCAACAGTTATTATCCATTCAAATAACTACCAACTACTCTAATCGTTAATTATGCGAACAGGCCCTTAGTATAGATGGCTTACATTCAGTTTGTTATGCTTTTTCTTCGAGAATGCATTTTGTTGTGATAACTCTATGAAATAGAGTTATTTCATAGAGTTATTTTATTATCATTTTGCTTCGAATTTTGACTTTTTCATGTGAAACTAGATCTATTTATGCTTATTTTGCTAGATCCATCTTAATGCCGTTTTGTTCATCAAAGGCGTGGAAAAGCTGAAGAAGAAATGTGCTGGTTACAGTGCTTTCGCCTGGGCAACGGTAATTCTTGCCTAAGCAAAATAGAAAAACTAGCAAAAGAGATTGCACTTGAACGATATTCCCTACGCAAGGCCAGCTTTTGCCTAGGCAAATAAAGTAGAGCTGAAAAAAATACTATCAAAATTTTTCTTGTCTGAGCAAAAATTTCTCTCACCTAGACGAAACTTGCGCACTGGGCTTTTAAAATAGGGTTGCAGCTACAGCTCAATAGTTATATAGACCTAGTTTTAGCCTTCTTTTACAAAAAAAGCAGACCCTAGAAGTTGGAAAACACTTGGAGACCAAGAATTCTTTAAGTTTTCTTGATTTTAACATCTTTCACATTAATGTTGTCATGCATTTTAGATCTTTTTAGTCTTTTATGCTCTTTTCTTGTTCTAGCATAAACTAAGGCTCCATTTGTTTGCAGGAATATAACTTGCTAAGGGAAAATATTTTTCTGAAAAAATGTTTTCTTAGAAAATAGAAGATATTTTGGTGTTTGGATGTCGTAAGAGAAAATATTTTTCGGTGTTCGGTAGTCACGCTTGGAAAGCATTTCCAGTGATGAATATCTATAAATAAAATGTATTTTATAATTAAAAATATATATCAAATTAAAAAATAAAATATAATTATTTATTTATTAATTTTCAATATTTTATATTATATTTTTATTTTTTAAAACTTCAATTTTTTTGTAATTCAAGTTTTTAATTTTTTAATGTTTTAATGTTTCAATTTTTAATTTTTAATTTTATTTTAAAATTTCTAATTTTAATTTATTTTTTAATTTTTAATTTCAATTTTTTTATAATGTGTAATTTTATTTTAATTTTTGATTTTTAATTTTCAATTTTATTTTGAATTTATTTTGCAATTTTTAATTTGATTTTTTAATTTATTAATTTAATTTTAATTTTTAGTTTATTTTTAAAATTTTTTATTTTATTTTTATTTTATTTTTTTAATTTCAATTTATTTTATAATTTGTAATTTTAATTTTAATTTTGAATTCTGATTTTTAATTTTTCAATTTTATTTTGAAATTTATTAATTTATTAGTTTAATTTTAAATTTAAATTTAAATTTTTAATTTTAATTTTAATTTTTCAATTTATTTTTTAAATATTTATTTATTTATTTTTATTTTTTGAGGGTCAAAGTGTGGGTAGGTAGCAAGAGGGGGAGGAGGAGTTCAGGGGTGGTGTGAGGGTAGGGTAAGGGGTATAGGGTGGACTAGAAAAGGAAGTTACTGTTAAAAAGATGTTATCTTCTCCTTAGTTACCGGAAAACATTTTCCTCTATTTTGAACTAAAATTTTCATTGACCGGAAAATGTCTTCCTGTTGATTTCTTTTCTTATGTTACCAAACAACAGAAAATCTGGAAAACATTTTTCAGGAAAATATTTTCCTGCAAACAAACGGAGCCTATATCACTTTTTCTAGGATTGCAACGGAACTTCTTTTATTATTTTCGTGAATAGCTTCGTTTTATTTATCCTAATTTATTTCTTTGTCTTTATTCAGTCCTATACTTAATTTATCATATTACTATTAGAGGTATGGTCTTTGACATAGAGGTCAAAGCTACTTTGACACAAATTTTGGATCAGGTCTTGCTTGTGAAATAGGTCGTTTTTTGGTACCGTTGTGTTCTAAGTAGATGAACATGGTATATTTACGTATAAAAAATGGACTTGTGGCAAATAAAATTACTAGTCAAAGTTGGGTTTAACAACTAATTTGGTTATCTAATTTGGCTTCGTATGGGATTGAATTCCACATTGGAAAACCAAAGAAGTATAAATAGGAACATTTATGGGTAGGGGTGGAAATCGGATCGGATTTTCGGATAATCGGTTTTTTTGGGTTCGGGTTTTTCGGGTTTCGGGTGTGAAAAAAATACCCGATCGGGTAGTTAAATAGTAACTATCCGGCCGGATATCGGATTTTTCGGATGCCGGGTTTTTCGGATTCGGATGTTCGGATACCCAACATTTCTATAAAGCTAAAAAATACAAAATTGTTTACTATATATCTATATATATATATATATATATTTTTTTTTTTGCGGTAAATTAGCAAATACATTCATTGATAGTCAAACTAATTACATCCATGTACACAAATACCACGATGCTCAAAACTAAGCATCGGCTCCAATAAAAGAAAAGAGATTGTTCAAAATGATGATAGACAAATCAACTCTTTTTAAAATATAAAGATATTTCCATCATAACTACGAACCAAACAAAAAGGAAAAATTAATAAATATTAACTATACAAATATATTTCCACATTTATCTAACTTAAACATAACAAATATTTATGCTAAATTAATGTTACATTTTGTTAATTCTAATTATATTACTCAATTTAGTTGTCTAATTTATTTACAAATAGCTTAATTATGTTATTTAACTTCTCATTACTTTTGTAAAATATTTTTTTTTCTCTTTTTTTAATTGTACATTTTAATATTAATGCATTATATAAAATGTGTCTTTATATATGTGTTATATTAGAATATTATGATGAATAATTTACTATGGAATGGTGTGTGTATTTTTTTCGGGTTTTTCGGATCGGGTTCGGGTAGGAAAAAACTATCCGATCTACTACCCGATATCCGATAATTTTTCGGATATCGGATTCGGATATTATCTGAATCAGAAAATTTTGCATTTTTTCCACCCGATCGGGTTCGGATTCGGATTCGGATTCCGATTCAGGTACCCGATCCGAATTTCCACCCCTATTTATGGGTAATGTCAACAAAGTATTTGGAGGGAAGACTATATATAATGGGCTTGGTATCTGAAACCACCGCACACACAGAGGCCCAGTCGGCATTGCCGGACTTGGGGATGCGGCCCGAGTGTGGTTATGGCTCGGGTTTTCGTTTCTTATTAATCCTTTTGTGCATAATTCCATTCATCCTGGGGACGCGTTTTTGACTGCTGAGGCTTTACAGATCTGAATTTTATTCCCAAAATAAATACAGCTGGTCACTCAAACCATGATATATATATTCCTTTGCAGTAGAGAAAATGGCGGAAAACTAAATGACAAAAAATATATAACTATTGAATTAATCTCTTGTAGTTTTAAAAAATAGCTTTTTTCAAAAATTAATAAAAAAAACGCTTTAACCTGCATTATATGTTAATAGTGCCCACTTTAAACATTCTGTTTAGTCGCAATGTAATCATTTTATTCCATTTAAGCACAACCAAATAAATACATAGAAACAACGGCTCAAGAATCAAAAGCCCACAAATTATACATAAAAAGTTTTTTTTATAAAGTTGTATTTAATTAGTACCTGGGACCAACATATTAATAAGCAGTGTTGAATGCAGCAGAGAGCCACGAAATTAATGTCATCATTAAAAAAAAAAAAGAAAATCAAAATTTTGCCTTAAAACATGTCTATTGAGAAATTAATGTCACCAGTAAAAAGAAAAAGAAAATCAAAATTTTGCCTTGAAACATGTCTATTGAGAAGCTCACTGGATCGGACCACCAGTTAATTGGCTAATTATAGATTATAATTGACCATTGGGACGCATTTCAGAAAGGATCCTCTACAGCAGCTCAAGACAGTACTCGCAGAGAATGTGTGAGGGGTAGTATCCCAGAGATTGATTACCTGGTAATTGGAATAGACTCTTTTGAAAAATAATAATAATAAAAAATAAAAACTCATTCATCTTTGAACAAGAAAAGGAATTAAAATGCTTGCGACAAACTTCAGCATGTCTGACCAATTCTCTGACCCTAAACAACATTAATCCTGCGTTCCTCGGAAATAAAATATAGTTGCCAAGGATGAACGACATCCATCCATCTGTTTCTTTTTCCTCTTCTTTTTAAAGTTATCGTAATTTACAAGAATATGTTTCCAAAAAAAAGAAACAATTAGAATTGTTTATGTTTTTAATTTTTGGGGTTTGGGATGTTTCATTGACCTCATCAACCATTTGAAAAGGTCTAAAACTTTAATTCAGCAGTCCAATTCAAGCACAATACACCTTTTCTGTTTCTTTTTAATACTAAGAATGTGAAGCTTGCATGGATATGATCGTCTAAGTGGGTGTTTGGCTTTAATTTGCTTAACGTGCTTTTAAGCGGAAAAAAAAATTATACGTTTGATAAAATTTGTTTATAAGCAAGTTTGCCTACTTATGAGCAAGTAAAAAAAGTAACACCCCCACTTGCTTATAAGTAAAGTGGTTGACCAAATAAAACGACAACTCTACCCTTTAAAAAAAAAGAGAAAAGTAACATTTTTTTTAATTTAATGAAAGGTCTTTTTTAGTCATTTTAAAAAATAATAATTCTTATAAGTATATATTTATCAAACATATCAACAGTTTAAAAGCATATTTTCTTGAAACACTTTTTTGTTTATTTCTCATTGATACTTATAAACATCAATTACTTATAAGCAACTTAGAAAAAGCAAAGTCAAAGTCAAACACCCTCTAAGTTTAATCTTAATTATTGAAATATTGGGTTCTTGTATCCGGAATTTTATTTTATCTGCAGCAACAGTTTCAGTAGCTTGCCACAGTACTCTACCATAGTGCTACATATATTCTGTCGCGCCACTGCAACCTCTCACAACTCCAGCAAGTTCCACAAATATCATCAATTAGAATTTTGCTTTCGTTTTTTTGTTGACATTACCATCCATATATGTCTACAAACATGAGGTCTCCAAAAATGAACACTTCATCATCGTCATCATCTCAAGCTCTTGAGAATATTACGAAGCCTGATGAGAAATTGAAACAGCGAGTTTCATGGGTCGACTTGTATTTGCCTGAAACAGCACAGCATTATGCGCGCCTTGCACGAATGGATAAGCCCATCGGTACTTGGCTAGCACTATGGCCTTGTCTATGGTGAGTATTAGTAACGTACAAAACCCATAATGATTTTTTTTTTTCTGATTATTAATTACTGAATCTTTGTATTCCAGGGGAATTGCATTGGCAGCAGATCCTGGAAACCTTCCAAATATGAAGATTTTGGCAATATTGAGTGTCTGGGTTTTCTTATTACGAAGCGCGGGATGTACTATTAATGACATCTTTGATAGAGATTTCGATAAGAAGGTGTTTACGCATATACACTAGACATTCATATATGTTAATAATTCTGTGGAGAGAAACTAACTTGTTAGGCTCAACCTGATTAAAAAACAATTAATTGCATGTTCAAGATCAATGACAAAAACAATCTTTTATGGATATTCTTGTCATCACTAATATATAGGTCTATTTAGATTGGTTTTTTTATAAATAAAAAATACCCTTTTTTTTTTAAAAAAAAAAGACATTTTTTTATAATAAGTATTTAGATTATATTTAAAAAAAAACTGAAACGCTGAAAAAAAACTCAATCTTAACTTTTCTCAAAGAATTTTTTACTTCATGAAAAAATGCCTTTTTTAAAAAAATTAAAAGAAAAATACTTTTAAAAAAAAGTCAATTCAAATGACCCCGTGATCGTAATCATGCGTGGTATATTTATGCCATTACTTTAGGTCACTTCTCATGTCGTGCTGCTGCTAATCCCAGCTGATTACCGATGTGATTTGAGTGATCTGTTTAATTAATGACGTGAGGTTTAATTAATTTAATATATTAATTGCAGGTAGCACGGACAAAGCTTAGACCGATTGCAAGTGGGGCATTAAGCCGAGTTCAGGGGCTTTGGTTTCTTGGTTTTCAATTGGTGTTGGGGATAGGGATTCTTTCTCAAGTGAATCATTTCAGCTGCATGTTGGGCGTTTTACATCTGCCTTTGGTCATTACCTATCCCCTAATGAAAAGGCTCACATATTGGGTAATACATATTTGATTCCCACTAGCCTATTAATTAGATCTCTCTAAATTTCAATTAAACGGCAATTTAAGTGTCTGTTTGGCCTACGTTTTAGACAGTCAAAGGTATGTTTTTGTAAGTTAAAAAATTAAAATCAATTTTTTGGCTTCATTTTTAAAGAGCTTTTGCATAAAAAAAAAAAAAACCAGAAAGTCCAAATTAGAGCTTTTCAAAAAATGTTTTTGAAAAACTATTTTGCATCATGTTGGAAAATATTTTCTTCTAATTTTTTTTTCTCAAAAATACTACCCCGTATTTTGAACATCTAATATTGTTCTTAAAATAATTAAAAACTCAACTCTTAAAATTAATATCAGACAAACAATCAACGGCTTTTATGGACAGTTTTTTCTCTAAAGTTCTACAGTTCAACAATTAAAATCTCACAATTAAGCTAAACAAAGCCTTATGTTAAAACTCCTACTACGTACTAATAGACTTTCTGCGACACATGGTTGAATTTAATTTTGTAGCCTCAAGCCTACCTTGGATTTGCCATGAACTGGGGAATTTTGTTGGGATGGGCTGCAATCAAGGGAAGTCTTTATCCTTCCAGTGTTGTCTTCCCGCTCTTGCTTTCTGGGGTGTTTTGGACGCTTGCATATGATACTATATACGCACATCAGGTATATACGTATACATATTACCTGCTTATAAAATCTTTCTTTGGAAAAGATGCAATTGCCTAACATAATTATGTTTGTATGTATATGCATAGGATAAAGAAGATGATGTTAAAGCAGGTGTAAAATCCACAGCGTTGAGGCTTCGTGATTCAACAAAAGAGTGGATCTCTGCATTTGGAATAGCCTGCATATGCAATCTCCTGATTAGTGGACTGTTTGCTAAGATTGGTACATCACCACTAATTGCATGTTAATATTCAATATTTTTCGCTAATAATAATAATTAAAAATCTTTAATTAAGCAGCTCAATGTGACTTTTTTTTTTTTTTTCAAACTGATAATCTTCATTTAATTTTTCTTTTCTCCTCTTTAATTTTCCTGATTGTGAACAGGATGGGCATATTATGCATCGTTAGTGGTTGCATCTTTGCAGCTGACATGGCAGATTTCGACTGTTGACCTTTCCTCCCCGGCAGATTGCAACAGGAAGTAAGTTACGCACGCGCGTGCGCACACACATATTATCGTCGCTTTAATATTATTGATAATTGCTTCATTTTCGGGCAGTTTATGCGGTTTCGCTTTCTGATGTTTTCATCTTTAGATTTGTATCAAATTGGTGGTTTGGAGCAATCATTTTCATTGGTACCTTGTACGGGAGATTCATAGCATAGAGGTATGTAACTAATTTTACTATAATACGGAAAATATGAGAAATTTGTAAAAGATATTGCTGAAATAGAGAGATATTATGTCAAACTCTAATACCCTTTTTGATACCATCAGATACAACAGCTGCGATGCAGTAACAATTAGCAACACTGGCATAACGGATCATTTCCGCTAAAAGAAGCCAATTTGAAGCATCAAGTTATTTTATAGTCCTTTTAATTCAATCATCATTCAAGCTTCACAAATTTACATCAGATTCTTTTATATATACGGTCGCTTCATGTTGTGTGATGTAAACAATTTAAATTGATAGGAGAAATGAATTGTATTGTAAAATATTGCAAAAACTAGGAACCATATGACGCATTATTTTTAATATATATACTACTACACTTGTACCTAAATTGTGAGTGAAATAAAAAAGTATCATTTGTATATGTATATATTAGTGCTTTTCATATCTATTTTATTTTTCTTTTGATGGACAATAAATTAAACATTGTTGAATTGCTGTTATACATAAGTAAAATTTTTGTTGAATGACAAGAAAGAGAAAATGAAGAATGAAGAAGATATTTCCATTGATCTCAGAAAATGATTATTACATGATAGAACTATTCATAGCTTGGATACAACGGGTAATTAGTTGATAACTAACTATTAGTTGGTTTACATAACTTCCTAACTAACTAACATCTAGCTAGCATAACTACAACTGTTCCTTTAGCTCTGAGTCTTGAGAGTCAGGTTACTCCGTTCTTATTAGCCCCCCTCAAGTTGATGTTGGTTTTAGCTAGGGGAAGCTTGCCTCTGAGATCATTGAAGACTGAGATAGACAATGGCTTTGTATACGACTTGATCTTGACTTGAAACAGGACAGAGTTAGCTGCTTAGTTTGAACTTGTAACAGATTTATTGGTGATTGAGTCAATAGCTTAATCAGAATCTGAATAAGTTGTTAGTCTGAGAGGTCCTGGCCTAAACTGCAATCCAATATTAATAGTACCACTAATGTATCTTAACAACCTTTTGAGAGCAATATAGTGTGCCTAATTGGGATTATGCATGTGTTGGCAACCAAAATTAACAGAGTTTTGAATGTCAGACCTAGTAAGGATGAAGGGCCAAACCTTACCACCTCTTTACAATTAAAAGCCTGGCAAAACACTTAGCTGTGTAGTGCGATATGACTCACAAATTATCTTGGAGCAATTGGATTGAAGCAGTATCATGAAAGATCCTCAAACCAAGAACTTTAGCACCTTCATTAGCAAGCAAGTCCGCAGCCAAATTAGAGCCTCTACAAATACGGGATATGTGCCAATTTTGTATGAGATGACCTTAAAACTTGGATATGAATACAAGTATTTTGAAATACAGGATCCCTGGTCCTAATGGAATTAACATATGTAATGATCTACGACTAGGACTTTCTGGTATGTGTTTATGTGAAACACATCACACAGTGAGTGTATCAAGCTTGGTTACGCAAAAAACTTTATGCCATATGCCACAAGGTCGATGTAGATCAAAAGATATGATCTAAATATTCTTTTGAGAATTAAAGAAATTACTCCATGGACGGGAGCTAAGTTGGATTACATAAAAGCTTATTCTTTTTTATATATCTATGTGCATAACCCTTCCAACAAATAACGTTTGAAATTTGGAAAAGCAAATTGCTTTGCATCTGTCATTGTGAGTTTGTGACGTAGGTTTACTAAACACTAATACCTCATTTGGTATCATTTCTCTAGAATAATTATTTTGTCCATAAGAGTGAGTTTTGGAAGTCCATGGCTAACAAAGTCATGAATCTTGAATATCATCTCTTCTTGTAGCATCTTCCTTCTTGTCAGTATCTTATTGTGTCATCTCTTCCTTTCTCTACATTGTAATAGTTGAAAATTATCCTAGACCTAAGTGTCTGCTCCACTGGGCCGATTGATTGAAATTAACCTATAAGATAGGCCCATTGACCATGCACCGATGTAAACATGTCCCAAAGTCCAAGGGCTCTGGGTTAGCCCAACCTCTTTATCTGGCTAGTCCTAGAAGGTAGGCAATCCAGCTACCAATCCAATCTTGAGTAAGTAATCGAGGTTATAAGCGTTCATCCTGGAAGCCTATGATAAAATAAGTTCTAAAAGTCCAAAATTCTTGGTCGTGAGCAACTACAAATATGTCACTTCTACTAATGGGGTGTTTAGAATGGCTTATGAAAAAGTTACTTATAGCAACTCCAGCTTTCAACAACTTTTTATTATTTTTGACTTCATCTAGTTATCTATTTGAATAAAAGTGCTAATTATAAGAAAAAGCATTTACTTGTTTGGTTAAGTGATACTGAAAACCAAACTAACTTATATTACCAAAATAACCATTAGGGGCATAAAATTAGAACATTAGTTAAAACATAATATAGACATGCCTATTTTTTTTTAAATGTATTATTAAAATATTATTATTTCATTTAAAATAGAGAAATTTGGAAAAAAGATGAGATTTTTTACATCTATGTTTGTGGTTTTTATTAAGGATATTTTAGGAATTAAAATGAAAAAGCAAGGATAAAATAAGAAATTAATTTAATCAAACTTACTTTTTTTAAAAGTGCTTAAATTTATAAAAAGTAGAAGTTGATGGTTAAGAGCTTGTTTTTCAACTTAAAGTAAAAACAAAAGTACTTAAAAAATCTAAAAAAACAAACAAGCACATCTACTCACTTAAATTAAACTTAGAGCTAGTTTTGAACAACTTGAAAGCCAAATCAAACATCCTCTAGAAGAGGGGATGTCGGACAATCACGACCCTAAGTAGCACTCTACTTGCCCTTATAAACTTAGTCCATAACGCGCACCTCCATCAATCTTATCATGGTAGATTCACAATTCTCACTATAAGCAACCCGTTGCTCACATTTATGTCTTTGGTCAATATCACACTAATATCAAAGACTCATATCATTTTGTTGTTCTTTCGACTGGCAAGAGTACTCAAAAATCTCATGATAGTAAGTCTCAAACTCTACATAGGTGAAACTTGAGTTAAATATAAATTAATATATCGGGTACGAATCATTTACTTGTTTATCTGAAGAAGTGTTTATTCACTCAAAATTTATACTTGTTCATATGAAAAGGCACTTATTCACTCAAAGCTTACATCTTTCATTTATAAAGATCACTATTTACTAAAAAGACATAATTATTTAGATATGCAAGTTTCAAATCTATATAAGGAGATCTCCACTGCAGGGAAAACAACCTTAATACTCTTCTCACTCGTATATTTGAAAATACACAATATCTCTCAAAACTAATTTCTGTCAATTATAAGACAAAGATTAGCATAATTTCATTTTATCTTAAAGGGATTTTGTAGTAACTCTTTTGTATGATTATAATAAAATATTCTTTAAAAAAGTGATACTATTACACACCATAAAGTCAAGAATTATAATTCTCATATTTCAAAACTCAATTTTCTAACATAGTTTACGTGACACACAAAAGCATTGAGTGTGAATCGAAATGGGAATTTTTGCAGTATTTTATCCATTATTCAAAAACGTTTAATAACGTGAGGAAGGACAACCTTCCGTCCGTGACTTGCAATAAATTTCCAATCAACAAGTTTTTTGTCGTATAATTTATACATCGCTATCTACTTTTTTTTTTTTTTGACATTTTCTTTTTGGATAGAGTTTTAAATTATAAAAGTTAATTATTTAACTCTCCAAAATAAATAAATTAAAAAAAATCAAACTGGAGCTTAATTGCTGAGGGGAAATTAATTCGTAAATCAACAGTCAAATCGGATGTCTTGCATCGATTTGATGATTACCTGAAATGAATTTCTCTTTTGATCAACCAAGGCATTGGGTTCTTCATCAGTTGTTTTTGGCTTTCGATTACTCCAAAAAGGGTACTCTCTAACATGCCACCGGTGCTGAGTTCTTGTGCTCATCCAATTGAACTAATTTAAAAAAAAAAAAAAAAGGGAGAATTTTGGGGTATTTACAAATGCCAAATTGGCTCCGAGGGCTGATTGATATATGATTAGACGAATAAAGAGCTCATGACAAGACACCAAACACCATATCCATGGCTGATTGATTAAACATATGAATAAAATATAATGGCCCATTCATTCATATCATGGATCATCCTTATCCCTTTTATCTATGGAGCTTGATGATATAATATGCTTCTACCCTTCATTTGTTCCCCACCTCGTGATACACTTGGAGTTAAAAGAATATGCGCACGTTGTTTGCCTATCCAGGGATCGATACAGAATTTTCATTAAGTGAAAATTTAATCTTTTTTGTTGAATGTGGCCCGTATTCTTGGGCAAAAAAAATAGCAGATTTCCTTATTAGCATATTACCTTATTCGCTTGTTACCTTTTGTAGCACATAATTAATTAGTTGCCTTTTCTGCTTAATAGGTTTAGGAAACCTTTGCACTATAAATATGTGGCAATACTCATTATGTTATGTGTGAGAGAGAAACCAAAGTGAGAGCCTTGTAGCATTCGTGATCAGTAATAGAGCCTTGAAACAACGTTTTGAAGGTACCGGCAAGGTCGCCGGCCAACGGGGAGAAGACTGCTATGCTCGGCGTTGACGTTGGTGGCCGGAGACGTGAGCTTTGATCGGGTCGGGTTTGCTCTTGTTTGAGTTTAGAAATCGGGTGAAGAAGGAAAGCTCGCGGGTTGGTGGTTTTGCTTCAGCGGGTCGGGTTTTTTTTTTATTTCGGGTATTTGGTTTTATTTTTGGGTCGGCTTCTGGTTTAGGGTTTGGGTAGAAGGCTAGGGGTTGGACCGTGTTTTGGGTTAAAATTTTTTTTTGGGCTGGGCTAGGTCCGTTTATTAAAAAAAAAAAAGAAAAATCTTGTTGGGCTTAGGTCGTGAATCGGGCCAAGGGTAGTGGCCTTGTTCATTTGTTTTGTTTTGGGTCTGAAAGTTTTTTTTTGTTTTTTGGGCTTGGCAAAATTTTAATTCTGGGTTGGGCCTAGTCCAAGGAGAAAAAAAAAAAAAACTGATTTGACCTTTGACCAACGTTGACCAGGGTTTGACCGGGGTTGACTTTGACCGTTGACCATTGACCAAGGGTTGACCGAGTTTGACCAAAGTCTTACCCCACGTTTTTCGATGTGCTGAGTCCGTTTTTGGGCTCTGTTTTTCCAGATTCTGCTCCGAAGTACGTGTTTAGGGATGGTGTTAACTTTGACCAACAGGTTTGACTTTGATCGGTGTTGACCAAAGTTGACCAGGGGTGTTCCTAAGGTTTTTCGACGTGCTGAATCCGTTTTTGCAATTCATTGAGCCAAATTCCATCCCGAAGTGTGAGTATTGAGCAAACGAAGATGTCTTCCACAGGTGGAAAGTTTGAAATCGAGAAGTTTGACGGGAGAATGAGTTTCAGTCTTTGGAGGATCAGATTCAAGGCATTTATGACAATGCAGGGACTTTGGAAAGTCATTGAAGGAGTGATCCCCGAAAAGATAGAACCAGCAGTGAGAGAAGAACTCGAAGCGAAAGCCTTGAGTGCAATGCATATGTCCGTGACAAATAAAGTATTGCTGGAGATTGCTGAGAAGACGACAACAGTTGAGGCTTGGAATACTTTGGTGGAATTGTATGCATCTAAATCTCTCACCAATCGCCTCTACTTGAAGAAGCGATTGTATCATCTTAGAATGAAAGAAGGTACATCACTAAAACAACACCTTGATGAGTTTACCTCTTGTTTATTGCTTTGAAGGATGTGGGAGTTAAAATTGATGACGAAGATCAAGCTATGATCGTATTATGCTCCTTACCGCCTTCATATATGAACTTTGTGGACACTATGTTGTACGGGAAGGATAAAATTACTTTTGAAGATGTGATTACTTCATTAAAATCGAAGGATCTTCAAACACATATTCCGGGACATAGAGAAGAAGTTCATGGGGAAGGTTTAGTGAGTAGAGGGAGATCGGAGAATAGAGGTGGATCTTCGGATAGAAAGAAAAGCAAGTCAAGGTCAAAATCAAGAGCAAGGAAGCTACGCTGTTTCGAGTGTGGCGAAAAGGGTCACATTAGGAAAGAATGTCCAAGATTGAGAAAAGGAAAGAAAAAGGTAGAGAATTCAGCTAATGTGGTGGAGAGTGCTGACAGTGATGGAGATAACTCGAGTAGTACCGGGGAAGTTTTGACTGTGAGTGGATCACAGTGGCAAAATCAATGGATTCTTGATCGTGCAACATTCCATATGTGTCCTAGGTGCGACTGGTTCTCTTCTTATTCCAAAAGAGAAGGGAAAGTCTTTCTAGGCAATGATCTTTCGTTAAAGGTGGAGGGAATGGGCATCGTAAATATCAAGATGTTTGATGGTATTACAAGATCTCTCGAGTGTTGGCATGTCTTGGAGTCAAGAAAAACTTGATTTCTCTTGGGCGTTTGGATTCTCATGGATACAAATTCCGAAGTGAGAATGGTGTCTTAAAGGTGACCAAAGGTGCAATTGTACTCTTGAAAGGGAACTTGACTGGCGGCCTAGATGTCCTTCAAGGTAGTACGATTCACAGTGTTGCAGCTGTTACATCCGAGGAGAGTGATAATGACACTACGCAGTTATGACACAAAAGGTTGGGCCATATGAGCGAGAGGGGACTGACCGAGCTGAGCAAGAGGGGACTGACCGAGCTGAGCAAGAGGGATTTGCTTTGTGGACAAAGAACTGGAAAGCTTGAATTCTGCGAGCATTGTGTCTTTGGAAAGCAAACCAGGGTGAAGTTCAGTAAGGGGCAGGAGAACACCAAAGGCACACTTGATTATGTTCATTCTAATCTTTGGGGTCCTAATAAAGTTACTTCCAAGAAAGGTGCCAGGTATTACATCACTTTCATTGATGCATACTCTCGGATGGTGTGGGTATACTTCTTAAAAACTAAAGATGAGGCGTTTCCAACATTTGTCGAGTGGAAGACGTTGATTGAGAAGCAGACTGGTAAACAAATTAAGCGTCTTAGGACTGACAATGGGTTGGAATATTGCAACAAAGAGTTTGATGAGTTCTGCAAGAAACATGGCATTGTGAGACACCGCACATGTGTAGGGACACCACAACAGAATGGAGTTGCAGAACGCATGAATAGAACTCTGGTGGAGAGAGCTCGTTGTATGCTCTCCCAATCTGGTTTGAGTCAAGACTTTTGGGCTGAAGCCGTCAATACGGCATGCTACTTGGTGAATAGGTCCCCATCCAAAGCTATTGAATTGAAAACTCCTTTTGAGTTATGGTGCAGTAAGCTGCCGACTACTCGATTGAGGGTATTCGGTTGCCCTGCATACGCTCAAGTGAAGGATGGCAAGTTGGAGCCGAGGGCAAAGAAATGCATATTTCTAGGCTATGCGTTCGAGAGGAAAGGTTACAGGTTGTGGTGCATGATCCAAAGTCTCCGTGTTTCCTCATCGCCAGGATGTCACGTTCAATGAGTCTGCTTTATTAGACCAAGAAAAGGAGAAAGCGGTAGCTGATTTAGCCCACAGTGTCAAAGAGCAGGTGGAGGTATTTTCTGATGTACCAAATGTTCCATCTAGCAATAGTAGCAGTCAAATTCAGCCGACTCAACCAACTGAGGCACATGATCAAAATATGCCTGAACAACAGAAGTACAGCATTGCCACTGGGCGAGAAAGGAGACAGATTAGAGAGCCTCAAAGGTATGGATACGCTGATCTTGTTGCTTATGCTTTGACTGTTGCCGAAACAATTGAAGGACATGAATCGAATTCATACAAAGAGGCCATATCTGGGAAAGATTCTGCTCAGTGGGTGGGTGCCATGAGTGAGGAGATTGAGTCTCTTCATAAGAATCAAACATGGGAGCTTGTTGAATTGCCTAAGGGACAGCGAGTTGTCGGTTGCAAATGGGTTTACATGAAAAAGGAAGGTACTCCAGGGATTGAAGGTCCTCGATACAAGGCACGGTTGGTGGCAAAAGGCTATACACAAAGGGAGAGTGTTGACTTCAACGAAGTGTTCTCACCGGTTGTGAAGCATACTTCTATCAGGGTTTTACTTGCCTTGGTTGCTCTTCATGACTTAGAGCTTGAGCAGCTAGATGTGAAAATGACGTTTTTGCATGGTGATCTTGAAGAGCAAATTTACATGAGTCAACCGGAGGGGTATGTAGTTCCTGGTAAGGAGAACCATGTTTACAAATTGAAGAAATCCTTGTATGGGTTAAAGCAGTCACCTCGGCAATGGTACAAGAGATTTGACACATTCATGATAAGTGCTGGATACACAAGGAGTGCTTACGACAGCTGTGTATATCTCAAGAAGCTTCCAGATGGTTCATTTGTGTATTTGCTGTTGTATGTCGATAATATGCTTATTGCTGCTAAAAGCATGTCTGCAATCAACGAATTAAAGAAGCAGCTAGGTGATGAGTTTGAGATGAAGGATCTTGGAGCAGCGAAGAAGATTCTTGGCATGGAGATTCACAGATATAGAAACACTGGGAAGCTATTCTTGTCTCAACAAAGTTATATTGAGAAGGTGCTGGAGCGTTTCGAGATGCTTAAAGCTAAGCCTGTGAGTGTGCCGCTTGCTGCTCACTTCAAATTGTCTGTAGATTTGTCACCTAAAACTGAGGAGGAGGTGGAGCATATGTCTTATGTTCCATACTCGAGTGCTGTTGGTAGCTTGATGTATGCTATGGTGTGCACTCGTCTTGATATTTCACATGCAGTTAGTGTTGTGAGCAGGTATATGGCATCACCTGGGAAAGCACACTGGGAAGCGCTGAAATGGATAATGAGATATTTGCGTGGCACTGCAAATGTAGGTTTGCTATTTAGCAAGATAACTGGAGATTGCGCAAGCTTGGTGGGTTATTGTGATTCAGACTTTGCAGGTGACCTTGATAAGAGAAGATCTCTGACGGGTTACGTGTTTACTCTCTCTGGATGTGGTATCAGTTGGAAAGCGACATTCGCTTCATCGTGGCATTGTCGACTCATCAAGCGGAGTACATGGCAATTGCGGAAGGCGTGAAGGAGGCCATGTGGTTACAAGGCACAGTTCATGATCTTGGACTGCAGCAAGATACAAGTACAGTCTTTTGTGATAGCCAGAGTGCAATCCATCTGACGAAGAATCAGATATATCATGAGAGGACTAAACACATTGATATCAGATATCATTTTATCAGAGATGTTGTATCACAAGGAATCATATCGGTGCGTAAGATATCTACCCATGAGAATCCAGCAGATATGATGACTAAGGTGGTTCCAGTCAGCAAGTTCAAGCATTGCTTGGACTTGGTTGCTATTTGCGGTGCGGAGCATTGAGCCCTTAAGGGCAGTTGGCTGCAAGGATGATGGTGTATTGATTGGAGCGAATACGTGCCAAGGTGGAGATTTGTTGAATGTGGCTCGTATTCTTGGGCAACAAGAATAGCAGATTTCCTTATTAGCATATTACCTTATTCGCTTGTTACCTTTTGTAGCACATAATTAATTAGTTGCCTTTTCTGCTTAATAGGTTTAGGAAACCTTTGCACTATAAATATGTGGCAATACTTATTATGTTATGTGTGAGAGAGAAACCAAAGTGAGAGCTTTGTAGCATTCGTGATCAGTAATAGAATTATTCTCTACTGCCCGTGGACGTAGGCTTCAAAGCCGAACCACGTAATTTCTTGTGTCTGTTATTTCTTCTCGTATTCTTCGTGTTTGCATGTTTTTTCCCAACATTTTTAAAAAAAGGCACAAAAACACGCAAAACTTATCACCCAAATATGAATACTCTTTTCCAATTGAGACTAAATTGATTGCTCAGACTTAAACATTTCACCGAACCCTCTAGGATATTTCACCAAGTTTCTTAATGACGTCACTAGTATCTTATAAATACTCTACTATATAGCTGGCAAATAAGGTAACTCTTTTCCAATACTTCAAATTAGCGATATTCTCCTTCTTAAAATAGAACATATCTTTGTCCAACATCATACAGGGTTCAACTTTCTCTGTTTTGTAAGATTCTCCATCTTCCATCTCATGGTTTTTCAGTCCATCATCGTCTAACTTGGAGTAATTGGTTCTTGACTGAATCAATCCCTATTCACTTTCTAATGCACCCGCCCTTGTCTACATCGCAATGTTATCCGCGTTCGTTTTATAATGCACGCTAATCCCAGTTCATGCATTTTCTCCCTCCATCTCACATGAATGAGTATAATCTGACCTTTTTTTTTCCTCTGTTTCTCATCCAAAAATAGATAAATGACAATTCATTGGTTTCTTTTTAGTAGACCCACTTCTAAGAATGGAAACCTCACCTCTTTTTGATACGAATAAACCTCCTCTCACAAAGCACCAACTACCAGCTCGATTCTCCACCTACATCATTGATTCTCGTTCTACCATCTATTGTTAATTATTCAGTCCATTTCACATTCTTTCTTTCATTTTCACTCCCCTTTTTGTTGAGTTGGGAGGCTTTAAAGCCGTCTCCTATGATCTCACTTCTCGGCCCCTACTTTGAACTTTGTCAAGTGTTTACAGATTTCGTGTTCACTAGCATTTTTAGAAATTTCTACCTCACATAGTTGGCTAAAGATGACGTACACGACGTGGAGAAAAGCAATAACCCACTAGTTTTGGCCCCCACGATATCCCAATTGCAATTAAGAGTATGCTATCTTCTTGTTTATATTTTAGGCAAATTATACTAGCTGTTCTTTATTTTTTTTGATCGTAATAATTTTATATCTTTCATTTATAATAATAGTCTTACAACTAATAATTTTATATTGTTGTTAGTCAAACTCTATTTTCTTTTTTTTGAAAACATATTTAATCTCATCTGAGACGCATGTAAATCGCAAATATGTTTTTTTTTTTAGAGTTAAATTGTACTCACATGTGAGATTTAATATGTTTTTTTAACGAAAAGTAATGTTTGGACTAACCATGACACACAACTATTAATTATTAGAATATCTTATCATAAATGAAAGATAAAGGATAAAATTATTACCACTAACAAAGATAAAAGACAATTATTGTAACCTTTATATATTTTGAGAAAGATCTTATCGACTTATAAACTAACTAGATACATGTCATTCCATGGTGTGAGTATTTACCGTATATTAATACTCATCCATCATTTTAATACACTACCAAAAAAAAAATTTGAATGTGACGAAAAATTTTTTCTCAAACTCAAAAAATTCCATCTCAAAAAACGAATTTGATACAGGAATTTTTCCTCTCAAAAACCCTCTTCTCAAATTTTAAGTGGAAAATTCCATCTCTAATTGAAATAGAAAATTTTCTGTCCCAAATTTCCATCTTAAATATGTATTAACTTATTAAAAAAAAAATTGTCCAAATTTTCTATATCAAATCCATCTTAATTTGAGCCAAAAAATTTTTGTCTCAAATTTTTCATCCCAAATCTACCAATTTCTAGTAGTGATCATTATTTCTTCCCTTTTATTAGTGTAAATAGCACCTTAACCCTCTATAATCTGTCAGAAATGTAAGTTACTTCCTATTCTCTAAGCCCCTTGTACTTTTAACTAGAGCTTAAACACCCCAATTGGTAATGTTGTTTCTTTAAATGGGAAAAGCAAAAAGTCTAATATATCCTTCAAAATGAGAGGATTATCATGCATTTATGAAACAACATAGGGATTGTCATGTACTTATAACAAAGCCCAAAGAGGTTAGGTGCAACTTATCCATTTGTTTTATGTAAGAGAAAATGCATTTATATAGCATTGAAAAAATGTGCATTAAATTTGAGGAAACACATGATATAGAGACTAAGCATACTTGTGTTTTGACAAATATAGGAGTTTCTGTACGTATTCTAAAATTATAAAAGAGTAACATATATTTATAATAAATCAATAAGGGATGGGATGTTATTTAACCTTTATTTTTTTGGGGAAAAAAAAAAGGAGAGCACTAGGACTATATGACCAATCGAAAAGCTAGGAAAATGAAGTTAGCAAACTTTTCGATGACCATCATGAAGATTTGACTTCAGGGCTGCTGCTTCTTTGGAAAAGAAAGAGACGCACATAGGAAAAAAGAGTCAGTTGCAAAGATGCATCACTGTCTTCAAGGTTCAAACAAAAAAAATTGCCACCATGTATTTATAAAATTCTGAGTCTTGCCGCCCTAAGGCTGAAATCAAATACCAACACCATGTTTAGTTGTAGTAATTAATATATTACTTAAATTACTTAAATTGATTATACGCATATATAGTCTAGTCAAGCACGTTTCTTACATAGAATCCATGAACCCATACAAAGAAACAGCAGAGTTTCATTTTCAAGACAAATATTATCATGCTTTGCGGTTTAGTCCCTTTCTCTAGGCGTTTCTTTGTTCTTCCTTCCACTTAACTCTCTCTGTGGGGGGTTTCTTTGTTCTTTGTTGTTGGTGTATGACAAGTACGCTTTTTGCCTAGGTACCTGATGTGCACTAGAAGCATATGCTCAATTTAATGTTGAAAAAATATGTTAGTTATTAAATAATAAGGCCTCGAACATAGACTCTGACATTCTCATAAGATGTATCCATTTTCAAGACAAATATCTTCTTATGCAATAAATTGATCATTTCATGTTTTACTTCACAATTCCTGTTACCAAATGCCCAGGAGAGATTAGCAGTCTAATGAATAGTATCCTACAGAATGTCAACTAAGCTTGGTGAAATACCTTGTTTTCCTCAATTTATCAAATAAGTTGGCTATGAGAAAAGAATAGAATAAACTTGTTGAGGGCTCGATGGTCAACACACAAACATGTTGAGTCTTCTTTTTTTATTATTTTAATGGAAAAAGAAACTTTTAAAAAGAGGAAAAGTAAACTAAATACTGCAAATAACGCTTAGGAACAGTCAAGGATGGGACTAATATCTCTCATGTTAACATACTTCTAAAAATGATTAACTCAAGTAATTAAAATTACCTCCCCAAAAATAATAACTTAAACTTTAATCTCATAAAAAATGAAAATTAAGTTGCGGGCGGAGAGTTTCAAGAAAAGAGGGAACAGTCAAGGATGGGACTAATATCTCTCATGTTAACATACTTCTAAAAATGATTAACTCAAGTAATTAAAATTACCTCCCCAAAAATAATAACTTAAACTTTAATCTCATAAAAAATGAAAATTAAGTTGCGGGCGGAGAGTTTCAAGAAAAGAGGGAACAGTCAAGGATGGGACTAATATCTCTCATGTTAACATACTTCTAAAAATGATTAACTCAAGTAATTAAAATTACCTCCCCAAAAATAATAACTTAAACTTTAATCTCATAAAAAATGAAAATTAAGTTGCGGGCGGAGAGTTTCAAGAAAAGAGGGAGAGAGAGAATTCTTTCATGTGTTGGCATAACCAAGAGCATGCACTTCAAGAACAGTCCAAATTCTATATTATGGGTCCATGACACATGTAGGTTACGCAAGCGTGCCCAGACTTACACGCTCATACAAAGAGCACTACTCTGTCCACTGCTTAGATCATTGCACACACACACACACTCACTCACATACAACAGTCACATCACAGAAAAATTCCAACAAGGTTTCCGTCCAAAAGCAATGCCATGTGATCAAGAAAATTTCCCTAGTTCCTTTAGCTTTTCAATGATCCTTTTTGGCATCTATAAATATTAGGCTCGTTTTAGATTCTCTTCCATTTATCAACCACTCAAGCAACTTAACACCAAGGCAAAAGAAAAATTTTCCCTCCTTATACCATCTTTGGAAAATAATGACCAAGGATGAGAAGAGTAACACCATCTGCAACACCAATAAAGAAGACCTTGAGCTAAGAAGAGGCCCATGGACTCTAGAGGAAGATAAGCTTCTTATCCATTACATTGCTTGTCATGGCGAAGGCCGTTGGAATTCATTAGCCAAATCTGCAGGTACATGAATAGCGCCCTACTTCTCACGGTTTACCATAAATGTAAATTACTCATTCTAGTCCGAAAGAAACACAATACCCCTTGTAGTAGTGAAATATGCTACACATTTGAGAACCACAGAAGGTTCTATATTTATTCTAAAACTACAAGGTAACTTGCACTTACCACAATTGACAAACTGCAACGATCAGAGTACTATTAATTTACCCTGAAAATATGACATTTTTACCAAATTTCTTCGTTGCATTGGATTGTTTTGAACTACTTCATTTACTTTTGTTTTCTGACTTATTTTCTTCGTTTGGTAGGATTGAAGAGAACAGGAAAGAGTTGCAGGCTGAGATGGCTAAATTACTTGAAACCCGACATAAAACGGGGAAATCTCACCCCACAAGAACAAATTTTGATCCTCGAACTCCATTCCAGATGGGGTAACAGGTGATCTTTTTTAGCTTTTTACTTCATATTGAACATCATTAAAGTGATAAAGATTTGTTGCATTAAATTATTTCTTTCTGTCACTTCAGATGGTCCAAAATCGCACAGCATTTACCAGGAAGAACAGACAATGAGATCAAGAATTACTGGAGAACAAGGGTGCAAAAGCAAGCGCGGCAACTTAAAGTTGATGCCAACAGCAAGA
This sequence comes from Cordia subcordata, assembly GCA_028554755.1. Taxonomy (NCBI): domain Eukaryota; kingdom Viridiplantae; phylum Streptophyta; class Magnoliopsida; order Boraginales; family Cordiaceae; genus Cordia; species Cordia subcordata. Next base: position 8,952,572 of record JAPTOF010000020.1, read on the forward strand.
CATTCCTTGAAGCAATCAGGTTTTTCTGGATGCCCAGATTGCTCCAAAAAATGGAGCAGAAATCATCAAATTCGACCTCGACCTCTACCTCTTCCTCTTCCATGTCGAACATGGAAAATCAGGACTCCACATTTAGTTATCTACCACCCAACCAAGCTTCTTTGGCATCAGCTTCTGCAAAACGAAGAAAATTGATGGGCGATAACAATGCTGACCACAAGGACAAATCAAACTCACCTGATTTTTCAAATAGTTGTTCTTCAGATTCTGAGACGGTGGTGATGGAGCTTCCTGAATTGGAGGAAAATCCAAGCAGTTCTGCTCAAACATGGAGGAGCCATGGCCATTATAACTCGTTCCAGGATCATTATAGTGCAGAGTGTTTCAGCCTCCAGGCAATGTCAGCATATGGGGAGTCTCAAGATTCGTTTCTCTCAGAATATCAAACGCCTGAACTTGATGATTGGTTCAATGATGACGTGGCAGGGGCATTCTGGAATACTGATGAACTATGGCAGTTTATACAGGCAGAGCAGGCTTAGCAAAAATCTTGATTACTAAGGGCTTATTGAATTGTTATAGTTATTCAAAAATGGACTAGTAATGTGTGTAGGATTTTTTTTTTTTTCCTTTTTTCATTTTCAATGCTCAGAACTTATGTAGGTCTTTATTGCTATATATTGCTCTGTAATTTTAACGAGAAGTGAACTTTAGTTAACATAGATGAGTTATTGATATGTTTTTCATTTTAAGTACGAACAGTCTCAAGATCAGTTATCTTTCTTGTTTTAAGCTAAGATCAACTCTCAATATGTACAATACTATACTATGAGTCTGTATTCTCTCTTAAAAACAAAAGAAAATAAACCTATAGATGCTTTCACAATTTTCATATTAGCTTGTACTGAGAAAAGAGTGAGATACAAAAAGGATTAAGTTGCCTAATGTAATCTGTAAACATGAAAAGAAATACGCAGCTTTTATCTAAAAATAAATCGGGATCAAGTGAACTAAATTTTAAAGTTAAATACTTATCCAAATTTCGCGATTTTATTTATGTAGAAAAATTAAATTCTTCGGCATCGATAATTCACTCATTGCCACCTCAACCTCCGTTGCTGTAATGGCAAAATTATTAGCAAGCTTTGAGGGGAGGGTAACCATCGTTTTTTCTTTTCCCCCTTCAAGGGAGGCCTAAGCCAATGTGAAATCCCTCTAGAAAAGATTTCCCCCAATATATCTTTTTCTAAAAATACTTGAAGCAGGTAAAAAATACCGCAACTTCCGAACAACCAAACGGCTTGTCGAGGACGATAACCATCTTGCGTGGCATTTGTTCTGGCATGAGAACAAACATATCTTTTCTCAGTTGATGAATAGTATTCGCGGTGACTTTCGCCAAGTTTACATGCAAAGAGGGGTGGCATCTTTGCCGCAAATGTTTACATCTTTATTCATCTCACAGGCGTCATGATTCTACATGTTGGATTCCTTCCTTGCCTTTGAAAAGCAACTTTCACGCTAGCCATAAGGATCAGGTTGTTATGCATTTCATGGAAAATAAGTGGAAGTGACAACTGACATATAGGATCGATGTCTTTTCTACTCAAGGGAAGATAAAGATTTTGCTTTGTCATGCTTCTTTTTTCTCTTTTTTTTTTTTTCAAATTAGGGTATCCGAAGTTACATTAATTTGAAACTAATCTCTATTAGGTCTGGAGCAGTGAAACTAATTTTTATAGGGCCTAGAATAGTAAAAGAAAAATTCTCTCAACAAATGTATTTCTTGAGGTTCGAAATCGTATTCTTCTAGAGTGAGACTGTCACCAGTTACTACTTCAACCAACAAATTATTAGCTCCTGCATGTCCTTGTGTGTGTGAAGCCAACTCTCAAAAGAAGAAAATTTATTGCGCGTAATGTTCATAATATTATAATTAACAGTTATTTACATAAATATGATAAAATGATGTAGAATTTCACAATCGTGGGATGCTCTCACTCTACACAAAATGGAGCGTAATGTTCATAATATTATAATTAACAGTTATTTATATAAATATGATAAAATGATGTAGAATTTCACAATCGTGGGATGCTCTCACTCTACACAAAATGGAATGTGCAACTACTTATTGAGGCTAATAAAGCAATTATTGATACCATTTCATATATCCGCACTCATTTAGTTGCCAGACTAATTGGCTAGTGCTCCACATACAAAGGGCAACACTTTCCATGGACTAGGAAAAGCTTTTAGATTTCTTTGAAGTTGAAACATTTGCATTGAATCGAAAAATGAAGTGATAATTCAATATGAATTAAGCATAACTTATTAATAAAATAAAATAAAAAAGTTATAGGGTCAACTCGTTATTGTTATCTATTAATATGTCTACATACAAGTTAGGTAATTATTTGGATTCATGTAGATATTCACGCGCAAAATTATAATCTCGTCTCACATGACGGACATGTTCGAAATAGATAAAGATTGCCCGTTGAAAGATGTTTTGCACTTTGTGTTCGTATCTGTAGTTTCGCAACAACTTTATTACAAATGATATGTGTGGATAACAACAGAATATTTGAAAGGTGTAACATGGAAAAGGAATCTTCGATGAAGAGCCTGAGGTTTCTGTTTGGCTTAGCAGTATCGAATTAATAAATAAGTACAATAAAGTTTTATATAAAGTGACAGAAATACTAATAAAATTCACCTTTTCTTCATCATCCATTAATCATCTGCTTGGTGTATAGTTAGTTGGTCTACCAGTTAACATTCCTCATTATTCTTTTTTTTTTTGGATACAAATTAAAAATAAACAATAAGAGATAAATAGACAATATTAGATCAAATAATAAAATATATTTTATCTCTTGTATATTATAAAAATGTCATAAAAAATTTTTTAGATTTTAAAACAATTATTATCTACTATGTTATAAAGAATGTTACCAATACCTTTCAATGTTATGTTTATGAAGAAGGTTGTACAAAAATTGGTGACTTTGTGCAATATTTTCTACGACACAACAGTTATTAACGAATTTTGAAATATAAAAAGTTTATATAATTTAACAAAACACAAAGGAATAAAATGTAAGTTCTATAGAATAATGCTCGATGGAGTGATAAATTAATGAAAACAAGAGGTGAAAGTTTACAGAAGAATCTAGATTATTGGGTGCACTTTTTCTAATCCAATGCAAGATTTTGGCATACACAAAGGTGTAGGCTATGACAATGACATTATATCAGAGCGTGAGCTTTCTCCAATGTTAATTTTGTATGCGGATGGTGAACAAGTCAAGATAGAAATTGCATCTGAAGTTTCCAAAAAAGCGAGGGCTTTCCATCTTCGAAAGATAACAATTTAAAGAAGTTTCCTTGTTAGCTTCCTTTTAGCTTTTTACTAATTACTATATACACATCTCTCATGGAATCATTAGAAAATTTTAGTCCACACCTCATAAGTTTGTATTGTAGGCTCCTCGGTTGTCATATTCTTTGTCAGTATTTTTCTGATAAACATCAGCGGTTGAATATAAGTTTATAGAATAGATCATTTCTTTAAAGATTATGTGCCATTTTGAATTAGTTTTTTCTCATTAAAAAAATATTTTTTTTTCTAATGAGACCAACACATGCATTATTTTTGTAATAAATATTTAAAATAGTTTTAAAAAGTTAAATTCTTAAAATTTGTCAGAAGTCAAAATTTTGAACTTCTCAAGAAACACTTTAAAAATTATGCCAAAAAAGTATTTTTTTAAAAAGAAAAAAAAAAGAAAATCAATCCGTACAAACCTATAGAGTTCATCCAAACTGGTTCATCTATTTTCTAAGGGGGAGAAAGACACTTAATTTCCTTACTATTAGATATTAGACCAAACAAATCTCTCGCTTCTTTTTTTTCCCCTCATCTTAAGTTCTTTTATCAGTTTAAATTAATGAAAAAGTTAACTACCTTCACAAATTTTTGTCCTTGATGAAACAATTAATATGAAAAAAATGAAATCTTTATTTTATTTTATTTGTACATGATTGATTTACTACTTTGGCAGGTAAAAAAATTTAAAAATTTTCAAAACTTCCCAAAGGTCATTTGACTGTTTGAGAAGTTTTACAGTTTCTTTTTCTTTTCCTTAATAAAAAGAAACTCCAATAGATAGTTGTGCTTATTTTAATAATATTCTTACTTCCCTTAATTATAATAAAAATTAACACTAAGCACTTCTAAACTGCATAGTCAAAAACAAAAGCCTATATAAAAAGCATACACTGGGTATGACAAAATATCATCTATATTAGAAATTTATATTTTTTCCAAAAAAGTGTTTTTGAAAATTTTCATATAGTCACATGGCCCTTGAAAAGTTGTTGATTTTTTATTGTTTTGCCTACTAGAGTGGTGAATGAATTATGCAAAAAAGATTTTAAAATATCAAGTTTTTGTGATGCCATTACCATTTGCCTAATTAATGACATAAATGGTATTATACTAGCTTTTTACCCCTTGCCCTGTACAAAGTGAGTTATAAAAATAATTATATACATAAATAAAAATATATGCATATATATATATATATATATAGCATTTCAATAATCTTAAAAAGAAGATTATTTGTTATTTATAAATAATGAACAATAATAAAAATTATAAAGTAGAAAGGAAAAAAATTGTAACAGCGGGAGAATGGAGTGATAGGATAACAGGAAAAGGGAAAAAATTATAATTGGGGCCAAAACAATGACGACCAGTAGAGGTGAACTAAACTGGATCCAAAATTCTAGGCATTAATGAGGATTAATCCAATGGATAGTAAAGCTGAGAGGTAGCATAATTTAGAAGCAGTAAAAAAATAAGAGGGAAAAAAATTAGATGTAGTGGTAGTTGTTTTAGTCTAATAGATAGATTAAAGAAACTAACTCTTTTATTAACTTTTAACTAGTAGAGCAACTGGAAAAAAGATAAAGAAGAACTCAGAGACCTGTTTGATCTTATACCTAAAAATAAGGGACTTTAGATGTCTCTTTTCCATTATATGGGCTTCAATTTTTTACTTGCAACTTAACTACTATGGGTTTGGATTCTATCTCTACATTATAACATTTGGAGAAAAATTTACTAATGTCAATAAGTTGGTAATGTTACTGGGGAAGAATCTTTAGACATTCAACAGAGTTTGCAACTAATAATTGGGCAAATAACGCAATTCTAGATACCCCCATAACAGTAAACATGTTATATCAAACAAAGCTAATTGACGGGCCTTTTAAATAGGGTAGAGCTTAAAGATATCCCCAGCCATAGATGCAACTTCACATGGACAAACAAAAGATAAGGCAGCTAACACATTCAGCAAAACATCGACTTGGTTTTCTCCATTGTGCTTAGTTGGATCTCTACCCAGAAACTTGAAGGACCATCCATCTATTGTTGGGGGGATTGAACTATTTCCCCGCATCATGTCCCTCAAAACTGAACCAAATTTGAGTAGAAAAAGAGATTCCATTTTTAATCAATGTGGACAAACATTCCAAGATACAACCAGATTGTGGAGGATTGCTAGTCACATCCTACATTTGGTGAAGAAGTCAAAAAAGTCAAACCCAAACTTGTCAGATGCCAGAAAGAGCTCAGAATCTAGAGTAGTAAATTTTTCAATAGAGATAAAGCAAGAATCCAAGAACTAAGATAGAAATTAAATGATCTTATCAACCATAGGGCAGATGAGTTTGATAAAAAGGATTGTAGCGAAACTGTGGATCAGCTGGACAAGGGTTAGGCAACAAAGAAAAAAGTATCAGTAGATAAAGCAAGACTCAACTAACTAAAAGCAGGAAACAAGGATACCTCTTATTTCCATGCCACAACTTCTCAGCGAAGAGCTAGCAATCACATCCTTAGAGGCACTGAGAGAGTCTAGACAAAGAACCAAAACATCATGAATCAATAGATTATTAGCTACTTCTAGAATTTGTACACAAGTAAAGGGCCAAAAAATACCTAAGGTATCTTGAGCTTGATCAAACCTTGTGCAATAGATCAAATCAATCAAGATCTTACCAAACCTATCACCAAGGATGAAGTGAAGATGGGGCCAAAAGTTTGGGAATCCATAAGGGCCCAAGACTCGATGGAGTCATAGGGGTTTTCTATTTGAAGTACTAGTATTTACTAAATGAGGAGATCTTATGACAATTTCTAGCTTCCTCCAAGGTAATGGTAGGTTACATTACATAAACCACATAAACATTGCTCTTATACCCAAAACTACTCGCTTAGAATCAACCAAAGATTTTAGATCCGTAAGTTGTACAAACTTTATCAAAAAAATTATGGCCAAGATCTTTGTTAATAAGCTGAGACCCCATCCTAATACAATTATTGGACTCTTTCAAAGTCCATTTGTTTTTATCCATGCTATTCAAGACAACATCTTAAGAGCTCAAGAAGCACCACATGCATTTAGAAAGAAAAAGACAACATCTTGATAGCTCAAGAAGTGGCACATGCACTTGGAAAGAAACAAAAAAAAATTTTTAAAAAGGACACTTTACAGTAGTGAAAATTAATATACGTAAAACTTATGACCAAGTGAAATGTGATTTTGTGCAGAAATTGCTCCAAAAATGATTTTCTTTCAATTTGGGCTTACTAGATCATGAAATGTCTCATACCTGTTTCTTGCTCTATCATCATAAATGGCTCATTGACTACTTCATTTGTTGACGATTGTGACAGATATATTCCTTGTCACTATTTATATTTTCTGATTGAGGATGCCCAAAAAACTAAACTTATTCATGACATCAAAATTGCAAGGAACTACCCATCAATCACTTATGTACCTTTTGTAAAGGACTCGTTTTTTTTTTCTTGGAAGCTACTTCCATTGAAGCTTGGGCTTTCAAAGAGGTCTTATACAATTATTGTTATGCCTCAAGACAATCTATCAACTAGGATAAGCCTAGGATTCTCTTTAGTAGACACACACTTGAAGAAATGAGTATTGAAATTTTGGATATGCTCAAAGTCAAAAAAGTCACAAACTTGGGCAAATACCTTAGCTTCCAACTTCATAGGGAAAATCTAAAGCACTAACCCTTTCTTGGTCTAATGAGCATATTGCAAAAAGTTGCTTTTGGAAAAGTTGTTTGCTCTAGTAAGGAAATCCTTGTTAGATCAGTCTTACCAATGATTCCTTCATATTCCATGTCAAGTTCTTGTATCTAAAAGGTGCTTGCCAATAAATAAGCTCTACTATTGCAAAATTTTGGTTGCAGAAAATTTAAAACAACAAGATCCATTAGAAAAGTTGGAACTCTATTACATCTAAGCATTCAGATGGCATGGGTTTTAAATACATATACTTATTCAACTTGGTCTCTTAGCCAAACAAGCTTGGAGGATACATTAATTTCCAAATTCCTTAGTGGCAGAAATCCTCATAGGACTTCCCTTCAAGTCCAGTACCATTTGAAATGCTAAAATTGGAAAGACATGTTTTTGGAGCTAGAAGAACATTATTGCTGATTGAGATTTTATAAAGGATGATCCCTTTTGAAGGATTCGAATTTGTTGGATATATTGGCTTAATATATGATTAATTATGTTTTAATGATGCCATAACTATGTTTTGTTATCTAATTGCTACTACTTGAAGATTGATGAATATCCTACACAGTAGTATTATTAGAGCAAAGAAAAAGAGATAGAGCAATGATTATGGAGCATGATTCATGGAGCTTGAGTAACTTGTTGTTATAGTTCTTTTCAGCTTTCTCTGCATCTACCGGCCTACACAGGGGGTCAACCGGCTCGTGCTCCAGTAAAAATAGAGAGCAATGTTGCTTTACCAGAAAAGCCTATCGGTCGACCGATAGAGTGTTTCGGTAAGGCCTTTTGCCTTCTAGAACTACCGGTACACCCACGGGGTCGACCGACAAAGTATTCCGGTAGCCCTTCTGAGATGTTTTTAAAATTTGATCGTTGAGAGATTTATTTTTTAGGGTTATAAATACATGTTTCTCCTCCCAACTCAAACACAGCTTGATCAAAACATATTTACAAGCTCTTTAGCATTCAATACATTCTCTTTTCTGCAATCTTGCTTCATTTATTACTATCTTCATTGATTGCAAATTATTGGCATTCATTGATCAAATTCTTGAACTCATAAATTTCTTATCTACTTAGAGCAACATAAGAAGGTTTAAATACCTTTGTACACTTGCTCAAAAGAGGTTCTTGCATACTAAACTCTCTACAATTACATTGGGTGTGAGTTTCTTTGCTCTTAGGTAGCAAAGCTGTCAAGAACATCTCTCAAAAGTGAAGGGTTGAAATCTTAAAGTATTGAGCTAGTACTTATGGTCCTTGTGGTGAAACAAGGTTTGTGATTGTTGTTCTATGCTTCTATAATGTACTAAGCAAGAAGCCGATTCAGTAGTGAAGTTTCTGAAACCCTAAGGGAAGATCTTAGGTAGTAGACTACGCCCTTGGGAGTTCAAACCACTCTAAATAGGTACGTTTGATAATCTTGTCCCTATATCTTTAAATTTCAAGTATTTACTTTGATTTTTGCATGCGCTTTTACTTGAAATAACTGTTAAGAGTTTTTAAGAGCATAATTGTGCCAATAATCTAATTCACCTCCCTTCTTGGATTCATTCTCTAGGCAATAGAATTGTAGAGACGTTAATGTTTGGTTAGACAGTTGGCTTAGATCCTCTGTAGAGATTAACAAGACGCAAAAACCCACTAATTATAAAGTTGCAAACCTCATTAAGTGGGACTCTCAGTCATGGAACAAACCATTGATTGACAATCTGTTTCCTGCATCAATTGCAAAGGAAATTTATTCCATCTACATCCCTTATTTTGATTCGAAAGACCAATTAATTTGGCACACTCAAAGATGGAACTTATACTGTGAAATTTGGATATTATAGAATGTTGGGAAAAAACATGCAAACACGAAGAATACGAGAAGAAATAACGGACACAAGAAATTACGTGGTTCGGCTTTGAAGCCTACGTCCACGGGCAGTAGAGAATAATTCTATTACTGATCACGAATGCTACAAAGCTCTCACTTTGGTTTCTCTCTCACACATAACATAATGAGTATTGCCACATATTTATAGTGCAAAGGTTTCCTAAACCTATTAAGCAGAAAAGGCAACTAATTAATTATGTGCTACAAAAGGTAACAAGCGAATAAGGTAATATGCTAATAAGGAAATCTGCTATTCTTGTTGCCCAAGAATACGGGCCACATTCAACAAATCTCCACCTTGGCACGTATTCGCTCCAATCAATACACCATCATCCTTGCAGCCAACTGCCCTTAAGGGCTCAATGCTCCGCACCGCAAATAGCAACCAAGTCCAAGCAATGCTTGAACTTGCTGACTGGAACCACCTTAGTCATCATATCTGCTGGATTCTCATGGGTAGATATCTTCTGCACCGATATGATTCCTTGTGATACAACATCTCTGATAAAATGATATCTGATATCAATGTGTTTAGTCTTCTCATGATACATCTAGTTCTTTGTCTGATGAATTGCACTCTGGCTATTACAAAAGACTGTACTTGTATCTTGCTGCAGTCCAAGATCACGAACTAGGCCTTGTAACCACATGGCCTCCTTCACAGCTTCTGCAATTGCCATGTACTCTGCTTCAGTAGTCGACAATGCTACAGTAGACTGTAATGTCGCTTTCCAACTGATAGCACATCCAGAGAGAGTAAACACGTAACCCGTCAGAGATCTTCTCTTATCAAGGTCACCCGCAAAGTCTGAATCACAATAACCCACCAACCTCGCGCAATCTCCAGTCATCTTGATAAATAGCAATCCTATATTTGCAGTGCCACGCAAATATCTCATTATCCATTTCACCGCTTCTCAGTGTGTTTTCCCAGGTGATGCCATATACCTGCTCACAACACTAACTGCATGTGAAATATCAGGTCGAGTGCACACCATAGCATACATCAAGCTACCAACAGCACTCGAGTATGGAACATGAGACATATGCTCCACCTCCTCTTCAGTTTTAGGTGACAAATCTGCAGACAATTTGAAGCGAGCAGCAAGCGGCACACTCACAGGCTTAGCTTTAAGCATCCCGAAACGCTCTAGCACCTTCTCAATATAACTCTGTTGAGACAAGAACAGCTTCCCAGCATTTCTATGTCTGTGAATCTCCATGCCAAGAATCTTCTTTGCTGCTCCAAGATCCTTCATCTCAAACTCATCACCTAGTTGCTCCTTTAATTCATCGATTGCAGACATACTTTTAGCAGCAATAAGCATATCATCGACATACAACAACAAGTACACAAACGAACCATCTGAAAGCCTTTTGAGATACACACACATGTTATAAGCACTCCTTGTGTATCCAGCACCTACCATGAATGTGTCAAATCTCTTATACCATTGCCGAGGTGACTGCTTCAACCCATACAAGGACTTCTTCAGTATGCAAACATGGTTCTCCTTACCAGGAACTATATACCCCTCCGGTTGACTCATATAAATTTGCTCTTCAAGATCACCACGCAAAAACGCCGTTTTCACATCTAGCTGCTCAAGCTCTAAGTCATGAAGAGCAACCAAGGCAAGTAAAACCCTGATGGAACTATGCTTCACAACCGGAGAGAACACTTCGTTGAAGTCAATACCCTCCCTTTGTGTATAGCCTTTTGCCACTAACCGTGCCTTGTATCGAGGACCTTCAACCCCTGGAGTACCTTTCTTTTTCTTGTAAACCCATTTGCAACCGACAACTTGCTGTCCCTTAAGCAATTCAACAAACTCCCACGTTTGATTCTTATGAAGAGATTCAATCTCCTCACTCATGGCACCCACCCACTGAGCAGAATCTTTCCCAGATATGGCCTCTTTGTATGAATTCGGCTTATGTCCTTCAATTGTTTCGGCAACAATCAAAGCATAAGCAACAAGATCAGTGTATCCATACCTTTGAGGCTCTCTAATCTATCTCCTTTCTCGCCCAGTAGCAATGCTGTACTTTTGTTGTTCAGGCACATTTTGATCATGTACCTCAGTTGGTTGAGTCGATTGAATTTGACTGCCACTATTGCTAGATGGAACATTTGGAACATCAGCAAATACCTCCACCTGCTCTTTGACACCGTGGTCTAAACCAGCTACCGCTTTCTCCTTTTCTTGGTCTAATAAAGCAGACTCATTGAATATGACATCCCTGCTGATGAGGAAACCTGGACACTTTGGATCTATGCACCACAACCTGTAACCTTTCCTCTCGGACGCATAGCCTAGAAATATACATTTCTTTGCCCTCGGCTTCAACTTGCCATCCTTCACATGAGCGTATGCAGGGCAACCGAACACCCTCAATCGAGAGTAGTCAGCAGGCTTACCAGACCATAACTAAAAAGGAGTTTTCAATTCAATAGCTTTGGATGGAGACCTATTCACCAAGTAGCATGCCGTATTGACGGTTTCAGCCCAAAAGTCTTGACTCAAACCAGATTAGGAGAGCATACAACGAGCTCTCTCCACCAGAGTTCTATTCATGTGTTCTGCAACTCCATTTTGTTGTGGTGTCCCTACACATGTGCGGTGTCTCACAATGCCATGTTTCCTGCAGAACTCATCAAACTCTTTATTGCAATATTTCAACCCATTGTCAGTCCTAAGACGCTTAATTTGTTTAGCAGTCTGCTTCTCAATCAACGTCTTCCACTCGACAAATGTTGGAAATGCCTCATCTTTAGTTTTCAAGAAGTATACCCACACCATCCGAGAGTATGCATCAATGAAAGTGATGTAATACCTGGCACCTTTCTTGGAAGGGATTTTATTAGGACCCCAAAGATCAGAATGAATATAATCAAGTGTGCCTTTGGTGTTCTCCTGCCCCTTGCTGAACTTCACCCTGGTTTGCTTTCCAAAGACACAATGCTCGCAGAATTCAAGCTTTCCAGTTCTTTGTCCACAAAGCAAATCCCTCTTGCTCAGCTCGGTCAGTCCCCTCTCGCTCATATGGCCCAACCTTTTGTGCCATAACTGCGTAGTGTCATTATCACTCTCCTCGGATGTAACAGCTGCAACACCTGTAACTGTACTACCTTGAAGGACATATAGGCCACCAGTCAAGTTCCCTTTCAAGAGCACAATTGCACCTTTGGTCACCTTTAAAACACCATTCTCACTTCGAAATTTGTATCCATGAGAATCCAAATGCCCAAGAGAAATCAAGTTTTTCTTCAGCTCCAGTACATGCCAACACTCGATAGATCTTGTAATACCATCAAATATCTTAATATTTACTATGCCCATTCCCTCCACCTTCAACGAAAGATCATTGCCTAGAAAGACTTTCCCTTCTCTTTTAGAATAAGAAGAGAACCAGCCGCGCCTAGGACACATATGGAACGTTGCACCAGTATCAAGAATCCATTGATTATGCCACTGTGATTCACTCACAGTCAAAACTTCCCCGGTACTACTCGAGTTATCTCCATCACTGTCAGCACTCTCCACCCCATTAGCTGAATTCTCCACCTTTTTCTTTCCCTTTTTCAGTTTTGGACATTATTTCTTAATGTGACCCTTTTCACCACACTCGAAACAGCGTAGCTTCCTTGCTCTTGATTTTGACCTTGACTTGCTTTTCTTTCTATTCGAAGATCTCCCTCTATTCTCCGATCTCCCTCTACTCACTAAACCTTCCCCATGAACTTCTTCCCTATGTCCCGAAATATGTGTTTGAAGATCCTTCGATTTTAATAAAGTAATCACATCTTCAAAGGTAATTTTATCCCTCCCGTACAACATAGTGTCCACAAAGTTCATATATGAAGGCGGTAAGGAGCATAATACGATCATAGCTTGATCTTCGTCATCAATTTTAACACCCACATCCTTCAAAGAAATAAAACAAGAGGTAAACTCATCAAGGTGTTGTTTTAGTGACGTACCTTCTTTCATTCTAAGATGATACAATTGCTTCTTCAAGTAGAGGCGATTGGTGAGAGATTTAGATGCATACAATTCCACCAAAGTATTCCAAGCCTCAACTGTTGTTGTTTTCTCAATAATCTCTAGCAATACTTCATTTGTCACGGACATATGTATTGCACTCAAGGCTTTCGCTTCGAGTTCTTCTCTTGCTGCTGGTTCCGTCTTTTTCGGGATCACTTCTTCAATGACTTTCCAAATTCCCTGCATTGTCATAAATGCCTTGAATCTGATCCTCCATAGACTGAAACTCATTTTTCCGTCAAACTTCTCGATTTCAAACTTTCCACCTGTGGAAGACATCTTCGTTTGCTCAAAACTCATACTTCGGGATGGAATTTGGCTCAATGGATCACAAAAACGGATTCAGCACGTCGAAAAACCTTAGGAACACCCCTGGTCAACTTTGGTCAATAACGGTCAAAGTCAAACCTGTTGGTCAAAGTCAACACCGTCCTTAAACACGTACTTCGGAGCAGAATCTGGAAAAACAGAGCCCAAAAACGGACTCAGCACGTCGAAAAACGTGGGGTAAGGCTCTGGTCAAATGCGGTCAACCCTCGGTTAATGGTCAACGGTCAAAGTCAACCCCGGTCAACGTGGTCAAACAGGTCAACTGGTCTCTTTTTTTTTTGGTTTCAGGACTAAATCTAAGCCCAAATAAAAATTTCTTTTTTATTCTTTTGGCCTAAACTAAGGCCAAACCCAAAAAAGAAATTTATTATTTTTCTGGCCTAGAACCCAAGCCCAACAAAAAATTAATTAACCCAAGACCCAAGACCTAGCCAAAATTGGACAAGGCCACTACCCAAGCCCGATCCAAATAAACCTTAAGACCCAAAGCCTACAAACCCTAAACCTACTTTACAAACTTGAACTAATTTCCAAAAACAAATACCTGAATACCCAAAACCAACTTCAAGAGCACGCGAACTCTATCTTCTTTGCTTGTTCTTCAAATCCAAACACGAACCACGACCCACCGACACAAGCTTCCATTCCAGCCACCAACGCTCAACGTAGACAACACCGGAACACTCCTCGCCGAACAAAGACCTTTGTTTGGTTAGGCACCTTTTGGTTTTGAGAAATTTTGGTTTCACAGTGAGTTTTGATTTTTCCTTTTTCCCTCAAGCAGCGGATTAATACCTAAGCTCTGATACCAGTTTGTTGGGGGAAAACATGCAAACGCGAAGAATACGAGAAGAAATAATAGACACAAAAATTACGTGGTTCGGCTTTAAAGCCTACGTCCACGGGCAGTAGAGAATAATTCTATTATTGATCACGAATGCTACAAGGCTCTCACTTTGGTTTCTCTCTCACACATAACATAATGAGTATTGCCACATATTTATAGTGCAAAGGTTTCCTAAACCTATTAAGCAGAAAAGGCAACTAATTAATTATGTGCTATAAAAGGTAACAAGCGAATAAGGTAATATACTAACAAGGAAATCTACTATTCTTGTTGCCCAAGAATACGGGCCACATTCAACATAGAATAAAAGAAAAGAATTGAATCCTCAACAGTAGAGCTAGCAGTTCATACCAAAACAGAACTACCATCTGGAAACTAATGTGGAATATCAAAACAGCCCCTACGTTACATGTTTTTCTATGGAAAGCAAATTCAAATGCTTTTCTTGTTGGTGAAAACCCCTTTAGTCCTAAATGCTCTCCCACACCTACTTGCTTGATATTCCAGCAATGTCCAAAATCGATGGAACATGCCTTTGTTCTCTACCGATGGGCCAAAAGATCTGGTCAGGCAACAAGATCCAACTTTGCATTGAAGAACATTCCATTTTGCATCTTGGTGCTTGGATAGAGGTGGAAAAATGGGTTGAGACCCACAGATCAACCCGCCTAACTCGTCAAAAAAGAGGGTTAAGGTTGAGGATTTAATGACCTACTAGACAAACGGGTCAAGCTGACCCAACCTACCAACTTGGTGGGTTAGCTTCGGTCAACCAGCGGGTGATCTGCGAATTCGTCAAAATGACCCGTCTGACCTGCCAACCCGCCTAAATGACCCATGAACCGGCCTAACCCGCCAAAGCGACACACCTAACCCATGATAATAACCCGCCTAATCCACCAATCCATTAGGGTCGGTTTAGGGTTTTAATACCCCTGGCTGTTTGTTAAACATGTCGACCTGACCTACCAGACCTGCCGTAAACGGGTCGGGTCGACCTGGGATACCCCTTTGCCACCTCTATGCTTGGATTATGGATACTATCAACATGTTGGTTCAAGTGGGATATAAGGATGGTGAAGGTGAAACTTATCTTGCCTTTTTACTTTGGCACATATGAAAATAACGATCAATCACACCTTATCCTAATAAATACATCTTCACTCATGGCGGATTACCATTTTACATCGCCTCTCTCTTTGTCTTCTAAGTCAAAATCTAACTTGGTTCTCATAAAGAATTTGTGGACTCTACCCCCTCCTAGTTGGTTTATTCTTAATGTGAATGTTGTCTTCCTCAATCCTTTAACGATTGCAGTTGCTATGGTCAGCTATGATTGGAAGGCTACATTGATTTCTGGTTCAATCACTAGAGTTTCTTGCAATTCAGCCCTAGAAGCAGAACCTGTCGCGGGTAAACAGGCTTGCCTTCTTTTTCTTCGGGAATTTTGTGTCATTGAGACTAATGCACTCGTTGTCTTAATTGCTATCAATTTTTGGTCTAAATGCTCCTTGGCCAACAAACTAATCGTCAATGACATTTTATTTATTGCAGTTGAGATCTACATTTCAGTACCTCAAAAGGACAACTAATAAAGCAGCAGATTGGGTCGTGAAACAATTCTTATTTGGCAAGTTAACTGTTGACTAGGTCTCTAATATACTTTCTCCTTTACTTGATATTTTTTAAAATGATTCATATACCCCATGGGAGTGGGATAAACTCTTGCACTCTTATTTTCATTAATTTGAAGTGCTCTTTAAAACCAAAAAGGAAAAAAAAAAACAGAAAGAAGACGGAATTTATGTCAACCCTCTAGTAGAAATCTAAAGTGGGGTATATTGCATATTGTTCAACAACTTATAAACAAAAGTAGATTGACTTCAAAAATCGAAATTGCTAAGTGGAAAGACTAATGTTACGTCGAAATACTTGGAACAAGCAAGGACCTTTCCAATTCCCCAAAGATTCATTGGCTTTTTACGTTCCAAACTTGCTTGGTTATATACTATGCAAGAAACTGTATCATTTTCCTATAGCTAGTTTCCACAAAGCTAAGAAAAACTAGTATTCTAGGTATTATGTTTTTACAATAACATATGACGTTCTGTGGAGATTTAGTATATACTTATATATTAGCTATATTGTTTCATTGTAATATTATACAGCAATTTCAGAATTAGTCCCCATTGTTTACAGAAAATATCATTTTTGTCTCTATTATCTCTAAAATGGCCAATTTATTAAAAAAGCGTCACTTTGGTCCTCATTGTTTAAAAAAATGATCAATTTGGTTCCCGACATTTGCAAAAAGTGGCCTAATTGATCATCATCTTACTCTTAAAATTGGTCATAAAATAGTCACATAATCAATTAATATGGATGAAAATTGATATTTTTCACAAAATTGATATTTTTGTAACTAGTAAGGATTAAATGGGTTATTTTATGAAAAATAGGGACCAAATTGAATTTTTTTTTGCAAATATTAAAGCCCAAATGAGTCACTTCTAAAACAATAGGAATTAAACTAAAACTTCTGTAAATAATAGGGATTATTTGTGAAATTCACCTTAATATTATACTTTTATAATCACGTGTGACGTTTTGGGAAAAATCAAAATTGACTTGTATAGATAAAATATTAATCCAATTGAACCGACGTACACCAAACGAAGCTAATCTAACAAGCCAAAAATCAAGTTGATGACCATCAATTTTCCATTTTGATGTTCTTGTGGAAGTTTCAAGACCTCTCCTAGCCATGGCATTGACATTGTCACATTCGCACAAATTCTTCTTTAAAAGAAAGTCGTAGCTCAGCATGTGACTAACATGCTAAGTTTTCATGTGAGGAAGGTTCTCTGAAACAATTACATGCCAGACCCTCATGGAATTTTGATCACATGTCCTTTGATTTATCATTGGACGTCATCGATAGATGTGAAAAGACCACTCTTTCAATGGTTAGCTTAGAGACCTTAATTTATTTTCCTTTTCTCGACAATGAGTTATCTCAGTCTTCTTTTCGGTCCTCTTCATTAAGATCGTAAGATTCCATGAAGATTTAGAAATATGTTACAGAAACAGCTCCATTTTCCATTGTAGTCGGTCCCTTGAAGAGAAAGGCTTCTTATCCTGTCATCCTCTTCGTGGCGGAGAGCAAGATCTCCTTTATAACTTTAGTCTCTAATTACCTACGTTATTTGTCATAATTGAATTAATAATTTACAATCCTTATAGCCCACAACGTTATGAATATGAGCTTTTGTCTAGTGTGAAAATACAACTAGAATCTAATTTTTTTTTTCTACGACAAGGGAAACCCAACTGATAAAGCTCGATCACGTATATACTCAACAGAGCCCGACCACCAATTGAGAAACTTTGAGTCCACGGTCACATATACACTCAATAAAACCCGACTACCAATTGGAAAACTTTGAGTGCACAAAACATCCCATATATTGTACACCAATTAAGTCGAAGGTACTTATTCAAGACAAGAGACTGGATTCGAACCCGAGTCATGAACAGTATCCGTCTTCAACTCTTATCACTAGAGAATTCCTGGGGATTAAAATCTAAATCTTTGTTAAAAACATGTAAATTTTGTGATTATCTTTAGACTGAAAATAAAGACATTGTTTAAATTTAAATTTTAAGTCCCCCAGAATAAAAATCTTAAATCCGAGTCGCCCTCCAAACGGATATAAATGTTTCGTTGTCGAACAATTCGTATCACTAAAAGGTCGTAAAAGCCAACTGTTCACATTTTCCTTCTTCTTTGATTTGTATTTTTTTTTTTTTTGGGTCATGCAAGTGTCCAACTTTGACTTCAGATTTGAGATGTGTAACAAAATTCTGCACTCATATTTAGAATATTTTTGGATGTCATGGTGCTTGTCATATACAAAGCATCGAGTATACTTTCTCATCCACAACTTCAACGTGTTAGAAAATAAACCAAAGAAATAGAGGAAGAAATAATCATTTCATCATATCATAATTGTACTCACCATTTATAGCGCAATATACAAATTCATTTCAGGGCTTGTGCAGGGGAATAGCTGCTATCTCAAGTATAATAATATATAATAAGATTTTATAACATCATAACATAATAAGTGAGATAAAACGACTACAAACTGTCCATAAAATTTTATCATATTTGAATCTACAACTTATAACTGTTAAATCTCACTTATAACATTACAAACAAATCCATCCCCTGCGGACCTAGTAAAATAGCTACAACAAGATAAGTGTAAATCGTGTGGAAAATCAATTAGTCTTGCTAAATCAAAGGAACTGTTTACCAAATCAAACCTCTTTGTTTCTTTTATCCAAATTGAAGTCGTGTGACTATGTTACTATTGCCAGATTTCAAAGTCATAAAATATATCAATATCTAAATAGAATCAAATTTGACTAGATACTAGACATGAGTAAGCAGAGAATACATACATCTTTGAGTTTCTTGCCTGGGCGAATGGACATTTTCCAATAATTTTTCCGTGATTAAAGTTTAAAGAGTAAGTCAATTTAATTATCATTTAAATATATATATATATATATATATATATATATATATGATGCACAACGTACAAAGTCAGATTTGAGAGAGGAGCACATCTATATTTTGTTTCCTTCCTTTGTCAAAAATGAGCAAGTTAAAACGTGCACATGTAGACCAGAGACACTGCTAATCTATCTTACCACGCACCACTCTGAAGCGAGCAACTATCTATTTTCCACCCTTGTTGTAGCTATCCCTTAGTGTGACCGTCCGATTGAAGACAAGCTTTTCAGACGTTGAATCCTGATCGACCACCAAATAACCTGGAATACAGATTGAGAAAGAAATAACATCAGACTTGTGCCCAAGGAGTTATGATAGAACAACTCACAAACATAAAGGATAAGCTATTAACAACAGGAGCCCATCATCCTAATGGTGCTCTAAGTACATCCAAATCTTAAACCAAACTAAGCCTTATCCTATTAGGTGTTGCCAGATGTGCCACACATTCCCATCAAAGGACATCTCCTCTATTAGCTCCATTGCACACGAGATCTCGATTGAATGTTTTATTAAATAGCGGAGCAAAGATAAAGGAAAAAGCAAAGGTAACAACCATGAACAAGACACAAACATATCATGCTCACTAAACCATAGCTGAGGCTCATGCTCAGTCAGGAATTATATATCAAAAGACTGAAAAGATGAAACGAACAACTAGGAATTTTAGCAGATTCATCAGGAAAAAATTCTAGGAATGCTTAAGAAATGTCCAAGCATCTCATAATGTGACTTGTAAGCTGGGCCTGCACTCGTTACTTCCAGTTTCATTACTAAAATGCAGAAATCTAGCCCCTACCTAGCCTTTCAAACTGAAATCTGTCACCAACTGCAGCACTACGGAGTGAACGTACTGCAAATGCATCCGGAATCACTACTTTTGACTGAGGATTCAAATCTCCAAGCCAATTATCAAGTTCACCAGGATTCTGGTTCCACACCAAAAAAAAAAAAAAAAAAAAGAAGAAGAAGAAGAAGAAGAAGAAAGAAAGAAACTAGTCAGTTCACAATACCTTCAACCCAAACAAGGGCCATATAAATATGTTAATCATTGAAGATGCGATTACAGATGCAGAATGTGTAAAAAGTTAACTTAAAAAGGCAAATAGCAACCTCGGAAAGGAAGAGTCTCTCAAATAATCTAACTTCCACCTTAAGAGGCTCAGCCCTGGGCGAATTTTCTGCAACCCAGTGAAGGACACCCTGTAGAGCAAATTATAGATATATAAGCCAACAAAAACATATTAGATCCCTGGAAGAACAATCCACACGTCAATTAGACAATAACTAATATATGCATGGCCACCTTCGGTTTGACTGCTTTTGAAGGATCATACTCTGCCAGGATCTCAACAATGGTCTCTTTGTCATTGCCAAATATTACATCTGTGCATTTTATAGGAAAGGCATACCTATACATGAGAAAT
Source organism: Cordia subcordata (assembly GCA_028554755.1). NCBI lineage: Eukaryota > Viridiplantae > Streptophyta > Magnoliopsida > Boraginales > Cordiaceae > Cordia > Cordia subcordata. The sequence goes on from JAPTOF010000020.1 coordinate 8,972,815, forward strand.
TTCAGGAGCGAGTGAGCATATCATCAAATCCAGGTCAATAAGTTCATATAAACAACAGTAAGTTACTATCTGACAGCGACCTGAGTAGGACAGATTTCCCAAGAGCGAGCCCATAATAGTCTTTAGAATCTTTCATCTAAAAATCAGTTCATTCTATGTATACAACGTTGGAAAATGGGACCTGAGATGCCAGCAAACAGGAAAACTAAGCTGAGCGATCGATGCATGCAGTAGTTCGCATTCAAATGCTTTGTTAGAAAGGAAATAGTATCCATTGTATGCATATATATACCTATAATTACACATCTAAATTTGCAAATAATCAACTACAGGATTCAAGAACTTTATTTCAAAGCACAAGAATGCAGTCACTGCAATTAAAAATTAGGCATCCACACTATATTTGTAATCACAAAAGCCTATACACCTTATAAATAGATGATGCATCATGTGATTGAGCATCAGGCCATTTCTTAGCATCCAAATCCATTACTAAGCCAGCTTCCAGGTTTGTTATAACAACCTGAGGTACAGTAAAAGATAACAAATATTATTTGATCACTTAGACCATATACCACAAAAGTATGAACAGTATTTGACAAGCTACATACCTTAAGTGGATTTAACACAACCATTGTAAGAGGTGCCACTTTGTTTAGTTCTTCCCTTAGGTGGTATTCAAGGCGCTCTAGTTGAATGATACTGCATCACTGTAAGACAAGCCATTTTCAGCACAACCTTCACAGGATATTGAACAAAATGTATACATAAAAGTTCGTGCACATGCAAAAGATCACTTATGTAATTTAATTGCAGTCGGAGTTACCCCTCTACGACATAGTCCCGCTAGTGTCATCAAACGAGGATCATCCCAGCCATCTACCCATTTTTCTGTTACAAGGCGATTTAACTGCAAGGGATTCTAAAATTGAGCACAACTTTTGCACAATATGACTGAGCATCAATGCAAAGAAAGTGGATTGCGCATAAAGGAAAAATAACGGAAATTGTCACATTAATATCAACTAATGTCCAAAGAATTGAATGCACCTTACGCTTTGACATCACTGTGTTTGTTACATTCAAGCGTGAGTATTCTCACACAAAAGGTTGGTAGAGGCCCAATGCATCCAATAACCAGTAATATGATGCACGTCGTGTCTCAAATTCGAGTGTGCAAAGCTGTATATTCCAAAATCTTTATTAGATTAAGACATTGCAACCATAGGAATGCCACAATACACAATCTCAGTACACAGTTCCACATGGTAGACCATTTGCATAACTGAGTTAATCCAGTCTAATGACTGGACCAGAACCACAATATATTTCCTGAGCCCAAAAACATGAATCTTCATTTTTAAGTTGCAGCATGATCTCTAACAATGCACCTCTTTACAGAAAAACACAACCTCCCAACTTCCACTCCCCTTGCACCAAATCCAAAGAATAAAAGAAATAGACAAGAAAATGAATGAGAATCAATTGGAAAAGAAACCAAAGAGAAGGGGGAAAAGAAGTTCGGTAAAAAATAAAAAGCAAAGGGGAGAAAACAAAAAAAAGTGCCGGGAGAAACCACAGCAAGTGAAAGAAATAAGATTGTATGCACCAGAGAGATCCAGCTCTAACATGGTTTTGACCAAGTAAGATACTTAACTTTCTGAAACAAAACGAACTTGACCTAACCTTTTCCGCAACAAGATTTTGAAAGTAGAGCAAGAGTGAGCAATAAAGAAGATGAAAAGGAGGTATTTCAAGGTCAGGATGGTGGGTAGGACGAGGAGGGGGAAAACATTTCCATTCTCAGCCCAAAATATTCTAGTTATCCAGGAAAAAAATTAAAGGATGTATCTCAAGCACACAATGGAGAAAAAAGGAATTTAGATAGCAGTCAGAAGGATAACAAGTGGACTTACTGAATGAGTTATATTTTCCAGAGAATAAACAATACAGTGGGCATAGTCATAACTTGGATAAATACACAATTTGTCCCCTGCATGTGGATGAGGGGTAAACTGAAAAAGAAGGAGACCAGGTTGTATAGTAACTCTGTTAAATTCAGAATTCAGAGATGCTTTGGGAAGCTATTTGCCTTGATCCTATAAGCAATGAGGTCATACATATTGAAATTATCACTCTGCATGTCTTGCTTCATTCTAAGTGTTGCTTTGCCTTCCTCAATCATTCCTCGCTTCATTTCATCAAACAACCTTAGTGATTCTTCAATCGGTCTATCTCTCCAGGGACTATTATCTTCTTTTCTCTGTATTCTTTTATTTCTTCTGGAGTCTGGATCAAATTGTGGATGCATGTTATGTTAGAAATAGTTGTTGGAAATACATAGAGAAGTTAGAGCTATAAGAGACCATTGTTTCACCACGGCCATTTTAATTGCTGTATAATTAACTATACTGCCGTGCTTTTTGGCTTTATTTTAAGGTGGTACTCTTTTAGCCCACATGTTTAACCAATCAAGCAAAGTTGATGGAAATAATCAAGGTAAGCAAAAAATGAAGAATAAATAATTGAAGAAGAAAAGACAACAATGATCAAAAGATCAATGTAATCCAAAAATTTAATACATTTTATTCCCACATTACAACACTACCTGGTGATCAACATAAGCATGACCCCTTCGTATGAGCTCCACGGCTAGCTCATAAAGCTCTTGGAAGTAATTACTGGTGTATGTGATCTGCAAGATTCGAACATTTATTACAGATCTCCTAAACAAGAAACTGTATGTTGATCATTTGATGTGTAAATTGTACCTTGAAAGGTTCCCAACCCATCCACCGTACAATTTCTTCCATGTGATCAAGGTATTCTTTCTTCTCAGCTTCTGGGTTGGTATCATCATACCTAGAAGTAAAATATCTTTAAAAACATTATGTGTGTAAATTACAATGAGCAGCCTTAATTGCTTTAGCGGATTTGCAACCAGGGAGAACTAAAAGCCTTTTTGGGAATATCAAACAACTGTTGAATTCACAATTCCAGGAGTAACTCATTAGAAAAGAAATCCAAAGACAATCACATGCCAAGAGATTCTGTTTCTTACTTACAGTACATAGCAATTTCAAGGAAAATCAAGGGCATTTTAGTAAGATGAACATGGGCACCACAAAACCTTATAAAAAGAGTTTGGAAGAATAAATGACTTTCATGGACAAAAGCATATCAGCAAATGAGACAATTCTCACCTCAAGTAGGAGCACCCACCCCTCTCTTTTGCCAGGTCAAAGTCAACAAACATTGCCTGAAAAATAGTTATGAAATAAGCAGCTAGGAATCTCAATTCAATAGTAATATCCAGCATGTTAACTTGAAACATTAGTCACCTTTGCATGACCGATATGTAAATATCCATTAGGTTCCGGAGGAAACCGTGTATAAACTTTTCCTCCTGTTACCTTCAAATGCTTTTCGAGTAGTTCTTTTGAATTGCAAGCCCTGAGCACAGTTGAATTGCTGAAGTATACTTCTGTATGCACCTGAAAATCATCAAGATGATTATCCCTCCCAGAGACAGAAATTGGTATGCTAATTGACATATTTCAAGGAAGAAATCCAATGTGAATAAAAAATATTAATTGCACATCTTCCACACCAACAGAATTATCCTAAAGTAGTAGAGATATACAAATGAACCAACCAATGAAAATTAAAGGTTCGACAACTTATGAGCTATTCATTGCCTCACTTGTCTCAAACAACGGTATCAACTGCAAAGCACTCACAGGGTTGTTTCTTTCAGATAACCCCAACAACAAATTACAATGAAATATACACTAGAATAGGAATGGGAATTCATATTCAACACAAAAATGACCAATCAAATGGTTATCACTGTTAAGGTTAAATGTCACATGCAAATAAATCTATTTTGAAGTCAAGAACACAAGATTTTGAAGCCTAAAATGTCAAATAATGAATTTCTTTAAGGAAAAATGGAGGTGCAGTTAAGTAGTGGCATACCCTGAAGTTTTCCTGTGGTGAAGGGAATATTGAAAATGGATTAAGTTCTTCCTTAGATGGTTTTGGCAGAGGCTTGACTTCAGCTGTAGCCTTACCCTATACAAGGGAAAACATGTAGAAATATGAAAGATGAGCAATCAAACAACATCTCTGGCTCACAGTCTATCAAATTTCAACACAAATTTCTAGATGAAGTAGAGACTCTCACCTCAACCTTAATAGGCTTCTCTTTCTTCTGTTTAAAAGGTTTCTCATCATCAGCAGCTGTTCTTTCACCAAGTAATTATTTCAATTTGGAATCTATCATTTGCTGTTACAAACAGGCAGCAGCAACAAAAACAAACCAAATAAGTACAAAATTAATCTCTCTTCTCCACTTCTTTTTCCTGGTGAAAGAGGTAGAGTGTGCCAAACAATTACCTTCACAATTTTTGGATCCGCCCACGGCTGCCTCTTTCAGATGTGACCAAATAGTTCACCAACTACAAGGACAAAGAGCAAAATATTGAAAATAGATAACTACAAGTTGATCAGAGAAAAAGAAAAGTACCACAATCCTGATAAAAAGCACCAAAAGGTATTTATCTGACAATACTTTAGTATCTGCCTTTCCACACCATCATTTTCCGCATGAGCCCCCCAAGGAGACACCATAACATCATACTCATCAAGTCTTATTCATACTTTACTAAAGCAACACACCCGACATGGTCATCTTTTTCCTACAGAAGCTTCAGTACAACAGTAACTAGATATTTAAGTATTGGTGTTTGATTGAGGGATTCTCCATAGATCTACCAACCAAAGTTCAGGAAGTTCGTTTTCCATTTATTTCATGTAGTACATAAATTTATTGCCGCTTCATCCCATATTTGGAAAACTTATTTCCACCACCTCTTGTCCCAAAATTATAGTCCTACAAACAGGCAATATAGTTCACACTTCTTTATTCCTCTTGCAACTTGTTACTACATATAAAGTGTCCCACATCGGAAAATCTCAAAAATCAAGATCACCATATAAAGGTCCTGGGTCACGCTTCATATTAACTAATTGGTTTTTATGATGAAACCTCAGTGATTCTTCACATGGTATCAGAGCCTAGAAGCCCAACGGCATAGGTTCGAAACTTACCACCACCCTTTAAAAATTTTAGTTGTCCTCGTGCAAGCGATAAATAAATCACGCTGCACGTGAGGGCGACTTAACACAATAAATAAATAAACCAATATCCTCTCTCCAAGCTTAAGCTTTTAGATGAGGTGATAACTTTCACATGGTATCAAAGCTGGGCTTTTGGTCCAGTTCTCACGCTACGGATATCTACGTGTGACTCGTCAAACTCGTTCATTATGCACATCCATTCACATGGTGGCCTATTCCTGCAAGCCAACCGGACTGCATTTGTTCTGGGTCGTGGTGGTCCACATCTTTTTCGGGCCACACGACAATTCAAGTTCTGTTCCAGGTCGTGGTGACTCATCTAGCTATTTCAGGTCACACGACCATCCAAGTCCAGTTCCCAGTTACCATCTATGTCCAAGTCCAGTCCAGTCCAGTCCATCTAAGTGCAGGCCTAGTCTAGTCCAATTCAATCCATCTGTCAAGTGGTGCAAACACTGTTCCAGGTCACACGTGGGGGGTGTTACAACATATAAAGAGTCCCACATCAGAAAATCTCAATATTCAAAATCACCATATAAAAGTCCTTAGTCATTTCTCATATTAACTAATTGGTTTTTATGATGGAACCTCAATGATTCTTCACACAACTAATTTATCTAGGCATAGAAATAGTACCTTATAGGATGTAACTTCATGCCTATAAATCTATTGATATATGCATCCGAGAACATAAAGACTATCCAAATCTTATCCTAATTAAGTTTGCTTTTATCATGTTATTAACTGAGTCGAACAAGATTATCTTATAAAATGGATGTAATTTCTCATTTTTTGAGAATGGATAGGCATGATCACAAGCAATATCCAGACCGCCAAGTGTTTACACATGGGCTTAGCCACTATAGATAAGAGCTCTTCTGCATTCCTGTCTTGCCAGTTTTTTCACCCATGTATGTATGAAAAAGGAAGTACCAGTCACCTCTAGAAAATGCATAATACAATCCATTTTAGCTTCAAGATATAGTCGACCAGATTTTCTCATAGAGCAGAATGACCTTACCACAAGGAACAGCATTTCACCTGTTCTCCTTATGCCATTTAAGTAAAAGATAACAAGCAATTCAGAAAAGATAGAAAAGAAAAGAACTATAACACTTGCAATCTCCAACTAGGGTTTTCCTATTTGGAAATAGAGAAGTTGTATGCTTATATGCGAAACATAAATTAGGAAGTGGAGATTGATATCCATGGTGCAAGTATCTCAAAACTACACCTTTGGGCGGACCTACCAAGCATCATATTTTCATTAACTTGGATCTCTACTGTCGGAGAAGATTTTGAGCATTTATACAGAGATAATTATGGACACACATTCACAATCAATTTATATTTTTCCACTGAACAGTTTTCTGTATAGTTCTCATTCTTTTATCCTATTAGTTCATAAGTTGAGGCATCTCTTTGCAAGATTTAATTATATGTGATATGAACTTCATGAGATCATTAAAGAAAGACTAAACATTGGTTCTGTAACGCTGTTCCAGAATCACATTTTTGTTCTCTTCAAAGATCTTGTTCACTATATGCTCTATGTCATGCACAGAGACTTCAACACCTGTTTTGAAAGCAAATTTCACAAAGTAGCTAGCAGAAGAAAGAGAAGAAATATCCTAAAACATATGACATTAGCAGACAATAACCATTTAAAGGAAGTTATTGTATAAGATAAAAGTCTGAGACAGTGTCAAGAAGAACTTAACATCCTAAAAAGCTTCAGAAAAAAGGGCCTAGTCACTATACATGAAAGCCATGAAAAACTCAAATAAGAGCATCAGCAAACTCATAGGTATCAGCAATAACCTACTAGAGAACTACAAATTGGAATAATTGATTCCAAACATGACACACCAGAGATCAGAATGCTAAATCTGCAATCCAGACTACTGCATAGATATTAGGACATTTCAATGACAATTTGGCCATTTTCAAACTATTTTTTTAGGTCAAACTCTCAAATTATATTGTTCATTTATACTGCATTTGGAACCTCCATTTATCTGAGGAACATCACTACTGCACAGAGAGTTGATCAGAATATTTAAGGAACCACAAGATGACAAGTGCAAATGGATCAAAAGAAATCTGCATTCACCTATAAGGAACGATTAGTTTATCCCCTTGCTATCATCCCCACCCTCAGTGGCAGGATTATGAGAAAGCAGACAAGAGGTGGGTTGAGAGAGCTCTCAAGAAAGAATATGAAGTCAAGTGGCATCAACCATAGTGTTTCACACAAGTAGCTAGGAGTTTGTCAATGAGATGAAACTAAAATTATAATCATGGAAAAGAGAAAAACAAAATTAGAAATCCCCATACCAACACCACAAGCCTCCTCGAACTCCTTGGTATTCAAACTCTTGGAAGCGGTAGCAGAAAGAAATGAAAGTGCAGCGTCTAGCTGAGCAGGGGTTTTGATCTGCAAGAGTATAAGCATATATATGAGAAGAAAAAGGAGACTATTTTACAGCATTCAGTTCAAAAATCAAAGCACATTTCTCCCCCCGCTCTTTTTTATGTCTCAGTCAACTAAAAATGATGACTCAGGAAAAGTTAAAAACATTCTGATCCTTAATAAAAAGAGATTTCAAGTAACCCGGCTTTTAACAATTATTAGTAATGAGTCCCAATCAAAAATATATTTGTTTTTCACAAGATAAGCGAATTCCAGTTTAGGAAATTCAACAGTCTCTGACTCTGTAGAGATCAAAATGATAAAAAAAAAAAAAACATTCATTTCTGGATGGAGATAGTACATGCTTAGAAGGATCTAAACTGTATAACGAACAAGACCTCCAAAATGATATCATGCATGGAGTAGATTCTAAAGTTCTGATAAAGAAAAATCAGCAAATCAACCAAATATGGGAAAAGAGTTACAAACCTTAGATGTGACGATGTATTTACTAGTGTCGGCCGATGCACTAGAGCATTAGCCGGAAACTTTGTTGCTACCTGGTATGCACAAGAAATGAGAATTGTTACATTTTTCCCAAAGGGTTTTAACAAACTGAGAGATCAAAAACTGATGGTGAGAACACAATAATATTTCAGAAAGATTTCTTAGATATGCAACATATTCTGAGCTTTATAACGCCTTAGACATGATAGTTTCTTCATCATTGTTGGATGGAATAACTTAAGAATAATCAGAAGCTTACAGTGTAAAGAAGATTTCCAACTGTCCGGTCACAGCCATCAGTAACAGCTGCCTACGAGATCATCAAATTAAGACATATCAGAGCCAAGAGTAAATGCCTACAACTTCGTCTACCATAAACACATTCAGAATAGATAGACAAGTAAATTTACTCATAGATCTACAATTTGATTTACCTATATGAGTTAACGACTAAATACTAATCTAAGTGGTATAAGTAACTGATTTAATCAATAAGATTAATCTTTAAAGTGTGTATTGGTGCTTGTTATGCGTGAACAAATATTTTGCATACCACTCTACTAGTATTTTTCTTTTTCCTTTTCTTTTTGGTGAAAATGAGCATTTTAAGTTTTTCTGCAATGGATTTCTATGCAAACTTTTCTTCAAAAATTGTAGCCAAGAAACATCTTATAGAAATTTGAGCTAAAGACATTCTGCATGAAAACAGACATTGGATTCTGAAAAAAAGAGGACACCCCAAGAAAATAGCATTTGTGTGCTTAAACAAAGAGAGGTACATACACCAAAGTCATACAAATATCTTTATGCATTAGTAAAATCATCCATATTAAATCACATTTATAGTTATACATCTCCAAGCACACCTGTGTAGTCTCCTATGTAGTTAGCAGTCGCTTTTCTGTTAGAAATTTCTTAAATATTGAAAATGTCTAAGAAACTGAGTTATACATCTCAATATTCATACTTCTCAACAAATGAGACACAACGCTAAATGATATCATCATATTCAAATCTAGGGAGGCAGAAAAACGGTAAATTCGTACTCAAATTTTTCTCTGAAATTCTCACAGACAAAACAGTGCAATGATACCAATTCAAAAGAAATTCATTAAAAAGTAGCCATATTTTCAATCTACAAGCATTCACAGAATTTCTGTCTTTCACTTCAATAGGCAAATTCCTCTCATATGCGAACAATTACATTCACACCTTCTCTGTTTTTTCCTCTCATCTTTATACTCCCTCTATTCTCCCAGCAACAAAAGGAAAAGCACAACAAACGTGAAACTGGAAAAGGAAATAAAAGAAAAAGATACTCAATAATCTACATCAATTTTCAATCACCCATAGACATAACTTTAGATAATTTTCACTGTTATTATCAATTAAAGATCAATAAATTGAACAGCAATAGAAGAAACTGATTGTCCCAAGTCAACAAATGTACAACAGTTTGTCTACCTCTACATGCAGAGATTATAAACGGCATTTGTATATTTAAAGCACATTCTACTTAACCAATTTTTCTCTTTCTGCACTTGTATGCATTATAAAATTATATGCATAACATATGAAGCCTAACCAACCATTTACGTCATTATAAACTAGTAGACTTACCATACTGTTTTCACGATTAATTAATCCCAACTTGTTAAGTAAATCCTAATAGACACTAAACAATTAGAAAATAAAAGAAAAGATACTTAGCTTGAACCAAAGAAACATATGACAACTTTGCAACTTACACATTCATGAAATGATATTTATACAAACACAAACTGATATATAGATACAGATATGCATAAACACAAACACATACATGTAGACAAATTCACAATTTACACTTGCATGTAGACATAGTTACAGTTGCATGTGTACATGCGTGTATTTTCTAGTACAGATTTGCAAGGTGTTTGTTGAAGGACAAAACTAATTAAATGGAGAATATCCAGACCGACATAATTATGCAGTGACATAGCAAACTAAGTCTAGTTTTGCAATTAATCAATTCCAACAAGCACACAGTTATACAGGCTGCATAAAAATTAGAAAGCAAATACGGAATATACAGGTCCAACATGCATCTTCACATATATACTATTATAAGCCCACCACACACACACACACACACATAGAGAGAGAGAGAAGATTTTTGAGGTGTCTGTGATACAATAGAATTGATAAAGAAATTAGCAAAAAAAAATATATATATATATATATAAAAGGAAAAAACAATTCAACTATATATACTATAAAACAAAAAATAAAACCTTAAATTAGCTAATTTTGCAATTAATCAACTTCAATTTGCTGAACTACACAAACCACCAAAAAAGTTCAAAAAAACAATAAAAAGATAAAACTTTACCTGAACCAGAGAAATACATTGCACATTACACAATTCAATTGATATATTTAAATATATACATACATAGAATCACAATCCTATACACACAAACACACTTCTATACACACACACACACACACACACACACACAAAAACATATATATACATACACACATACATAAATACATATATAGATACATATACATACACATTATTGAAGTGAGAAATTGGAGGAGTACCTCGTGAATGACGGAGGTGAGATTAGCAGTGACCTTGTTGTTAGCGAGAGTGTTTTTGGCAGTGCGTTCATCTAAGCCGATTTTCAAGAACAGCTCGAGCCGATTATCGCCTCCGCCATCGCTCTTCCCCACCATGTTTTCTTTCTCTTTGTGTTAGCTGAAGAAAAGCCCTAAGGGTCGTATTTTGTTTTATAAAAATTAAATAAAGTTAAAACACGAATTTGTGTGAAAGAGAGAGAGTGATGAAGGAATTTTTTGAAAGATTCTGAACTGGAAAGATTCTTCCTAGGACGCTGCTTGCTTGGGGATCAAGGGTCAAACGTGGAAAGTCAAATGCTCATTTTCTTTCCTTTAACGACGTTTTTGTTGAGTAAGGGTGTCAACGAGGCACGTTAGATTTAAAACTCTTTTTTATCGGCCGATAATAATTAAAGAAAAGTCAGTCTTAGTAAGTGCATTCCTCAAAATTTAAATTTGTGTTTGATATTATTACTTCAAATAATAACTTGTTCGTTAAACTAGATTTTTCATGAGAGCGGAGTTTCTTTTATTTTTGGGCCAACCAGGTTGGGATTGGTCTTCAACTCTCTACTAAGACCTGTTTGACAATGTTTATTTTGATATTCACAACTATTTAAAATTAAAAATAATATTTTCATTAATTCTTTTATTTTGAGTGCTTATCCTTAGATATACTATTTAAAAAAGCACTTGATTCCTTGCCCTGTTCATCTTCCTTCAAAGTTGATATCAGAAGCTGCCACGTCGCTCTTTTGGTTGTATGATAATTGTTTTTGTCCGTTGATATGGCTTTGCTGTCAAATGGAAAGGTTAAGATAATTGCAATTAATTAATATTTTTTTAGTCTTCTTTTTGCTTTGGGCCATCATGCATGGATATAGTCTTCTTTTTGGTGGTTGCCAGCTGTAGAGTGATTGTGATATTACGTCCGTCGACTTCGTTGCTACCACACTTTCAAGGGCCTAGATTTACTCCTGCATGCACATTGTCCATATGGCGGTTTATGTAATGCAGGTGAGTGCCAACTGTTCTCACGGACATAGGCAAATTTACGTTGCGGTCCTTATTGACCCTTAGCAATTTCCCATTTCAGTCCTCAATGCTCCTTCTATTGAGATTGTTTTTGCCCATTTATTGCCCTAAAAATATTTTGCTCCCCTCTGTCGCTTTAGCCCATCGCTCCTCTGAGGAGTGTAAACTCCTTCTTTACTATTTTCACTCTTTGCGATTTGTTCTTTTTTTTTTTTTCTATGCATTCATGCTGTACTTCATCCGCTATTTATAGTCATCTTTGTAGTTATGTTTGGCTTCCTATCAGGAATAGACTTGGGCACCAAGTTTCCATGATTTATGTTATTCAAATTTTGATTATACTTTTTTTATTTGTCCATTTGAAAATTACAACACAAGTTTTTGCCGCCTGATGCTTTGAAGTACAGTTTTTTGCAATTTGAGTAATCGCCTTGGCCACCAAGTTTCCCAAACCTCGAGCAAGCCTTATCTGTACAGTTTCTTTGTTTAATGTCAGTTGTTTATGTTGATATTATGTGGTTGATGTTGATGTTTTGCAAATTGATTAAGTTAAATTTTCCTGCTTCATTATTTATTTCAATATTTTTGCGATGACTGTTTTCCATCTTCTTATTATGCTATCTTCTAATGCTATGTTTCCAGCCATTAACATTTTACTACTAACTTATATTTCATAGGCTGCTACTTTATTTAAATATTTCTTCTTTAAAATTTTTTTACTATCATATTCTTATTAGTGATATCGTTATTATACTTGGTAGATTGCAAGCTTATTTTAATATTTACCTACATGGTTATTATTGATGTTTTGTTAATACCTCTTACATGAATATGTTTTAATTTCTATTACTTGGACTTCACTACTTGGATATGTTATTTTCTTCATGTAATTTCTTATCGAATTGTTTTAGTAATACTGAATCAGTAGACATTTTTCCCTAAAAATTTAAATTTTTTTTATTTTTTTATTGAATTGTTTTAGTAATTCTCACACAATAGAATTTTTCCCTCTAATTTTTTGAATCCAATTGTTCAAATAATTGCAAACATGGGTATAAGCTGGATAGTCTTCGTAAATGGTGCTCTTAGAGGTAATGGCCGAACAATTAGAGCTATAAATAGAAGGTCAGGTTCTCCTTTTCGCTTCACATTCTACTTCATTCATTCTCCCTCTATCTATATGTTAATTCTGATTTTGTGGTGAGTACTTTGTTCAACAACACTGCTATATGCTGTTCTCCTCTGTCTTAGCTTTCACAAACATATAAGGTTGTTTATTTCATAACGTTCTCATTTTCTGCAGCAATCACTCAATGCAATGGATAATAATTCGTTGTTGCTCTCCGAACTCACTAATGACAATAGATCCAATAGGATATTTGTACGTGCGGTACGTGTCTGGGAGGTGTTCCATTACAACAATCCAACAATGATGCTTAATGTTGACATGTTACTGTTGGATAAGAAGGTAAAAGTTTCCAGTTTCTTTTTTCCAAATATATGTTTCTATGTTTTCGCTTTTCTACCATTGCAATATTATTATTAGTGAATATGTTTTTTGTTTGTTATTTATAGGGGGATGTCATTCAATGTAGTATTCGTCAGACCCTTTGGCCAAAATTCAGGAATACACTCTGTGAGGGTGAATGTTTCTCAATCCACAACTTTTGGGTTGCTAATAACACTAGAACTCTACGAATCATGGCGCATCCTTATCGTCTCCATTTCACATGCTCAACTGTAATGAAGCCGCTGCCAGCTTCTAATTTCCCTAACTATCAGTTCTCCTTCCCACCGTTCTCTGTTATCCTCAATAATGCGTTGGATGCATCTATGTGCTTGGGTGGGTAAATTATGTTAAAAAAATTTTCCTTACTCTGTGCTCCAGTGATTGTTATTTGTATAGATGGTAAAAACTAATTACTAATGACTTGGCCTTGCTTAACAGATGTTATGGGTGAGATTATATTTATCAGTTCTATTGTGGATACTGCACTAGGCGTGTTGATCTAATGTAGAAGGATGAATGGTATATTCCCTCTTTTAGGTTCTCTGTTTGCATTTTTTTTCAAGCTTCACTTTCTCTTACGTTGTGTGTCTTTGTGTCGATTGTAGTGACACCCATATACGATGCACGCTGTGGGTTGTGTATGCTAACCAGATAGCTGAATATATTGAGACAGCTCCAGATGCCCCAATTGTTGCAGTGATAATGCTATGCAGGATTAGGCCATTTCTAGGTTTCTTTATATTCTATGGATTCCTTTATACTAGATTACTGGACTGATATAGATATTTACTATGTATTTATATAGTTATTTCTTTTGACTTCTAACTGATTTTGGTTTATGTAAACCTATTTTCTTTATGGATTTAAGGGGATATGCAAATCACAAATTCCTACTTTGCATCAAAGATTCTTCTTAACCCGCAAATTCCCGAGGCAGTTGGCTTTCGGAATAGGTTGATTAGTTTTATCTCATTTCTGTTACTGTGTGATGTGTAATATCAAGAGTTCGTTGCATTTGTTTTGGATTAAATGAAAACTCATTCCTTTTACTATTCTGTTTAGGCTATTGGAAGAAAATTTAGGTATTCCTTGGAAAATTACGCAAGTGCAACAAGAGTCTAGAGTTCTAGCAACAGACATTTTCCTAGACAAGAAGAACTTCAAAACCATCCCTGAAATCCTTGAGATCAAAGAGGTTTCACTTTCATTCTGCATAACTTAATGTATGATGTATTTATTATAAAACAATTTATATTGATGTTTTTGCTATCTCTTTATTTGGACAGAAGTTACACTTTGCTGTGATTGCTCATGTTGATTCGATTTTATATGATCGTGGTTGGTGGTATTGGGGTTGTCCACGATGTCGACGAAAAGTGGAAGAAGATGGCAGCCGATACTCTTGCACCAAGTGTAATTCTGTTGTGAATGTCCCTATTCCAAGGTAACGCTACAGCACTATCTATAGTACAAATTGTTAATCTTATGCCGTTCATATAGGCCAAATAGTACATAGGACAATAACCCTCTGTTTCATTTGCCTATTCAGGTTTAAGGTCGAGTTATTAATGTCTGATAACACTGGGACATGCACATTTGTTCTCTTTGATCGTGAGATTATGAAGCTACTCAGCCGGACAGCCAATGATCTTTCTAAGGAGGTGCTTCAGGTGAAATATTCTTATATCTATCAATAATTGCATGTGATACATTCTTTCTTTTCGACATTGCTTATAAATGAAATTTATTTTTCTGTCATTTATAGAATAATCAGCCTGGATATTTTCCTGATCAATTCGATACGCTCCTTGACAAGAAATTGGTGTTTCATATAAGAATTGGTGACTACAATATTGAGTACAATAGCACTTCCTTCTCCATTGTCACTTTCATTGACAACGCTGAGGTCCTAGGGGCGAGCACTTCTAATGACAAGAGTAAAGGTGTTAAACTTGAGGTTAGTTTCGTTCCCTAAAACTTGCTTACACTTATTTAGTTACGTTTAACATATCATGGACAATTGAATATTTCTATTAAAGTGAATTACATACTTTCTTCTGTATTGTTCAGCAATGTAATCTGAATGACATGCTTTCTTTTGTATTGTTCAGCAACATAATGCATTCTTGGCAGGGTGCAGCTACATAGTGCATAACAGTGAAGTCGTTAAGATTGAGACAACATCTATCTAACTATATCTCCATCATTTTTCAGTCCATAATTCCCATAATTTCCGTACTTATTTTTTTCCTATTTCTATTTAGGATAATAAGTATGTGTTGCCAAAGTTCTACAACAAAAATGATAACAAGAGCCACATTAAATTTGAGGCAATATTCCTGCGTCTGTGTTGCCATTAACTTTTTCTTAACTGTATACTAATTGCCTCCATTGTTGCTTATTGACTGTCTTCTTATATTTTACAGCATACTCTCTCTACATCTACAGACAATATGTCCACCTCTATTTCTTCATTTGGATTGACATCGACCAAAAGATCATCCTCTAATATCGAATGTAATTATGTGGACTTTGACTCAACTGTTTCGTCTTCTAGTAAGCACAGCCGCCTCAGCAAAGGATCAGCCATATCAAAGTTGTAACTATCAGATGTTTCTACATAACAAAATTTAGAAAGCTGGTGTTTGTAGTACTTTTTGTGTTTGTAGTTTTTGGTTGATTTTTGTATGGTTTCGTACTTTGCCAGCTGTGAATTTTGGTTCTTTTTGTAATGGATTATATTGTACATAGCTTTAAGTATATAGTCGTATAGGAAAATGTTTCTTTTTGTAAGACAGCCTTCTATGTAAGTTATGCAACACTCTAGCTTTCTATTTTGGACTGACTAATACCTAATGAATATCAAGTGCTTTTCCATCTATTTATGTGCGCTTTTGTCATTTGCTATTGTTTTCCTCATCTTATTTACTTATATTATTTCTTTCATGGTATGAATGATGTGGTTGAGCATTCCATTCTACTCCTAATGATGTGGTTGAGCATTCCATTCTACTGCTCAAAATTTTTCCTTTAGTTTATGCACTTCTCAAAGTCTATTAAAGCTCCAAGTTTTCTGCTAATATCAGGACACGGAATCTACTACCAAATTGTGAAAAAAAGCTGCTTCTATGTTTTCCTTTTAATGTCGTATGAGAATTGCATTAAATTTCAAACTATAGTCAATACCCTCAATTGCCAAACTCTCACAAGAACACTACTAATATGTCATATATCGTATACTATAATTGCTAATTTAATTAACTTAATCAAACCAATTCATTATAAATGCATATGAACTTAAATTATGAATCCCATATTTTTGAAGTTATTAGAACTTAATTGATAATACATAAAGCAAAGTATTTTTTTATAATGTTGAAGACCGATTCTCCATTTTTTCTTTATTCTCTTTTACCATACTGGAAATAATATACATTTTGTTTCCACTACGATCTAACATAGTGATTACTATATTTCTTTATCAATATAAAGCTTACTATATTACTTTAATATCATTTTCACTTAAATATATTACATTCCACAATTTGCATTATAATTTCTAATATAAAAATTTAATTAGTTTGTTCTGGATATTTTTCCGAATTAAACTGATATCTTACTTTGTCAAACATGATTTTATTAAATATATTTTAATACCCTTTAATTGTTGTCTAAATTATAAATCGAAGTATTTTTTCTATTTTGGGGCAATATCTCATTTCTCATACAGCATAAAGGCTAAAATCAATTTGAGCCAATAACTTAACTAAAACTAATTTGCAAGCTATAAGCATTAAAATTTAATGAGCATCTACTGACATACAATTCTTTGTTTCGCCGCCTTATTTTTAACTACTACTTATCCCTACTTCCATTTTGATGTTATAAAATAAAAGCAATTCTTTATTGGCTTTTTTATCTAAGCTTCGAGAATTCCACCAGATTTCCTTCTTGCCGATTCAGTTGCTGCACATGGTCTTAGCATCTCAATAAGGGGTGTATACCATCTTCATCGACGTCAACGATCTATAAGTATCCTTATATCACTAACCTGTATATATATATTCTATTATCAATTTCTTGCATCCTCGCAATTATAGTTGATTACTAAACAATCTTAATTTGCAGATTGAGCATTTTGGTCGACCATCAGCATATGATTTTACAATCCTAAGAAACACACATACGCTGGATTTTGGTAATATTTTTTAACGTTTTTGCATTTGTTGCTCCTTTCCCTTTGGATTGTTCATCTCCTTCTTTATAATTTGAATTTTGACAGGTGTTGTTGCATGTTAATTCCACATTCATGTAGATTTTTTTGGGTAAAAATTAATTGATAGGCTGTGCAATTACATGTTTAATCTGGGTTTAGCTTTATTGGTTGTATTGATGTTTCCTTGACTATTCTTGAATTTGCAAATTGATTATACTTCTCCAGCTCCAGTCGATTGGCTAGAGTGCCAGTGCATGAATTGTGTAATCTGTATTTATTGGTTTTATTTTTATATTAGCTTATAGCTTTCTCTATACATCCTCTTCATCGTTCTGTGTTCTTTTCTTATTAGAGTCTCTAATTGCATGCTTAGTTGTAAAATCCATGTGCATATTGTTCACTTTTGTAAAGTAACATCCATGTTGTTTATTTATAATGGCAATCAAATTCATATTATTTCACACTAATCTGTGTAAAAAAAATTATCGATTCTTATTTATGCATTACATATAGCAGTACACTAAGAAACAACGTGAACATACAGTGATGTATACACAATTCACAGAGTGATTAGAATTGCTCATATATTTAAGGTAAAGTAGTGATTAATCCTTAACATGATGCACTGTATTCATTTTGTCTGATATACTATGCATATTCACTTACCTATTATCTTTATTCACAAGTTAAATGTGCTACTTTCGTGAAGAACTTTAAATCACACAGGTAATAAAATGCAATTGCAAAAGGAATGCAGAGAAAACAAACGGCAACGTTCAAGTCAAAATGCATTTCTAGAAAAAAGTAAGTATCCTTATTTCACAAATAGTACCTTCAACTCTATTTGCCTTACCACTTGCACATATTAAGTAGAAATGATTAGCTAACATGCAGTTTCTTACCAATTTTACAGGAATAAGGCTATATCATATTTGTAATGTTTTCTATAGGCACGACTTAAATTCATGTTGCACCACTGATATGACACCTGTGTACTTATCATCAACTAATTCTTTGGTAGACTCTTATAGTACAGAAAATATTGATAAGATAAATGCTAGGACAAATTCTACATATTCTAATCCAAACAACCAAATATATATCAGCTTTTCATCTACAACATTGTCAAAAAATTCTCACTATGCACAAAGACAAATTCTACAAGCTAATAAGCAAATAGGCCATTGACATATTAGTTTATGTTTTATCTTATGCAATATACTTCTATGTATTCAAACATGCTTCTTTCATTTATAATATTTATCAAGTTAGAATGCATTTATGATATAGTTTGAGTAAAACTTCTATCCCTTTTCTTATAGTTTGTCCCTTACATTGTATGTTTACTCCACAGGGAACACCTTTTGTTACAACTCATCTTCTATTACGAGCAATCAAAGACTGAAGAAAGTATGCAGCTCCGAATATATCACTCTCGGTAGGTCTGAAGACAAGGAGAATATTGACAACAATAAGCTTGATTCTTGCAACCAAGACATGGAACGTCTCACTACATTGCCCTACCAGAAACAACTTCCCAATCAACAGTCTACTATGCTGAGCAATTTGCAATTCACCTCCAATCTTAATGCTTCGAGAATTGTAAGTAACATTGTAAACCAGCCTAATGAAAATTACTATAATGCTACTTTTACTAACTTACTTCGACAAGAAAAAACTAATATCAAAGGCTATTGTACAAATTCAATTCCAAAAAAAAAAACTCCTTGACTTTATAAGCGTAGCCCACTATTTTGCACCGAAAGTCTAGAAAATAATATCATGTCAAAGTTACTGCCGAACCCACAATTAAGACTTACTCAGCATGCTTCAGAAAATGCCTATGATGCTCAAGCAATTGCAACAAATCAACTTTCCCCTACATTTCCTGAAGAAACTTTAAACAAAAGGACAGGTACTATAAATAGGCCTCACTTAAAATTTATTGTCTTATTTTTAAATATACCAATATTGTTGTGTAAATTATATCAATCTTTGCTTCACGGATAAAGTTCATATTTTAACTTCATTTCCTAATGTACTATAGTTAAAAAGTGTTGTATTTCAAGCTATTGTTTATTCAAATATGATAATTATCTAGCCTTGAACTAAACTAGCTATATTTTCCATGCAAATACAACATATATTCAAGTCAAATCCTTTAACTATTTTTTTTTAAAATTTTCTAATAAACACTTATTTCTCATGTGCTCTAATACAACCTTACTTTGCCTCTATAGCATGTAGCAAACAAACAGGAGAAAAGTGTCCAAGAAAGAGAATGCGAAATATAGCATCTCAACAGAATTCCACTGGTACGTATCATGTGGATTTACTAAATTAATTAGTTAAGAAATTTATTTAATAGTATAATATGGTGTATCTTAGTTACTTATTGCTATATTTGCCTTTTTCTCAATTTTAGCTGAAATGACAAACTTCATGGATGTAACATCCTCTGATAGTAAGTCCTCTTATAATAACTTTCTCTTTGTTTATTCTATTCAATAACAATCTTACAAAATGCCCTATGTATCTTACATGCATAATGCATTTAGATACAAACCAAAAAGATCAAAGATATTCATCTAAATTGCATGATGTTGTGTCTTTAATCACAGAGTACATTGACCTTGGTGACCCAATTTATACATGTGAACATTGTCATGCTCTAATGTGGTACAACGAAAGAACTCGCAAGGATCGAAATTCTTGCAACCCGAAGTTTTCTCTTTGCTGCTCAGAAGGAAAAGTTATTTTGCCTCTTTTACAACAACCACCTGAGGAGCTCCGTAAGTTATTATATTCACATGAAGGAACTTACAATCAACATTTCATAGACAACATTAGAGCGTACAACATGATGTTCTCTTTTACCTCAATGGATGGAAAAATTGACAAGAGTGTACAGAGATCAGGTGGACCGTATGTTTTCAGGTTACATGGCCAAAACTATCATAGAATAGGTAGCCTTCTACCAAACAGCAGAACACCTCCTAAATTTGCACAGTTATATATCTATGACACTATCAATGAGATATCAAATCGTTTAAATGCTATAAGGTATGCTAGAAACAGCAATAATATTACATTACATTATTAGAAATTTTTATGCATTTCAATAGCACTCTGCAAAGGCACTGACAATGCATTTTTTCTAGGGGTGATGGCAATGCAAGTGACCTTAACCCATGCATTATATCTTCTCTACAACAGATGCTTGATGAGCACAACCCATATGTAAAAACATTTCGTATGGCACGAGATCGATTTGCAATTGAAGGAAATTCAAATATTCGCCTACGTTTAATTGCTGATCGTAATAAAGATGCAAGAAGATACAATTTGCCTACTACAGCTGAAGTTGCTGTTCTAATCGTGGGAGATATTTGCGACTTGCAAAAGTCAAGGGATATTATTTTGGAAACATGTAATGGCAAATTACAATGTATAAGCGAACTACATTCTTCCTATCTTGCTTTACAATACCCATTGCTTTTTCCATATGGTGAATATGGATACTTTTTGGACATCCTTCATAAAGATGCTGAGTCAGCTACAAAAAAGAGAATTAAATTGACTATGCGGGAATTCTTCGTATTTCGACTACAAATGCGAGCAAACGAGGCACCAACCCTTCTACTCAGTCGAAGGTTGTATCAGCAATTCTTGGTCGACGGTTACACTATGATGGAGAGCGACTGAATGTCTTACATCAGATCGCATCAACCTGATATTCGAGGAGAAAAATTAAGCAGATTAGCTCAAGCAGTTCGACATGGGACTACTGCTCCTTCTTCTGCTGGACGACGTGTCATCTTTCCATCTTCTTTTACAGGCGGAACTCGATATATGCTTAAAAACTACCAAGATGCTGTGGCGATTTGTAGGTAGGCTGGCTATCCTGACTTATTTATAACATTCACCTGCAATCCAAAATGACCTGAAATAACAAGACTACTATCTCAATATGGACTTCGACCTGAAGATAGACCTGACATACTTGCTAGAGTATTCAACATGAAGGTTCAACAACTTATTCAAGATATTACAAAGAATAAATTCTTTGGAAATACACGTGCAGGTAACAATGAAATTCTTTGGCCATTCTATCTTAACTTAGTCAAATCAGATTTCGCATAAAATCTTATCTTTTTATTAATTATTTATAAAGTCTTCTCATTCTCTGCCATTATAAATTTTCTATTAAAATAGTAAAAAATTTGTAAGTTGCTTTGTTCAAATTTTTCCCATCATAGTTTAGCAACACCATTGCTAACAACATTTGTCTTTCAATTTCGCAGTTGTTTATACTATAGAATTCCATAAGAGAGGCCTTTCACATGCACATATCTTGCTATTTCTCAACCCTGAGGAAAAGTTTCCTACTGCCGATGACATTGACAGAATTATCTTTGCAAAAATTCCAGACAAAGAGTTGCTTCCTGAACTATATAATGCTGTTGAACGTTTCATGATTCATGGCCCATGTGGAACTATCAAAGCCAATGCACCAAGCATGAAGGATGGACATTGCACTAGGTATTTTCTGAAAAGATTCACTGAGCGAACAACTGTCGACGAAGAGGGATATCCAATTTATCGAAGAAGAAATGATGGTCGAAGTATTACAAAATCTGGAGTTCAACTTGATAATAACTATGTAGTGCCATACAATCCTCGATTACTCATCAAGTACCAAGCACATCTAAATGTTGAAGCATGCAACAAAACAAAAGCTGTTAAATACTTATTTAAGTATGTGCATAAAGGGCCAGATCGAGCCTCAGCAGCAATAGTATTTGGCGATGGTGATGAAATAAAGTCATACTATGACTGTCGATATATCTCACCATGTGAGGCAGCATGGCGATTGTTTGCTTTCAAGATCCATTACCATAACCCAGCTGTTGAATGTCTAACATTTCATCTACCACATGACCAATACATTTTATTTGAAGATGATCAATCAATTGACACCGTTCTTCAAAATCCAAAGAATGAGGAGACAAAGTTCACTACTTGGATGAAGTATAATCTTACTCATCCTGAAGTAAGAACTTTGAGCTATATTGAGTTTCCTACTAGATATGTATGGAAATTGGATAATCAACAATGGCAACCAAGGCAAAAAGGGATTTCAATTGGCCGCTTGCCTTCTGTTTCGCCTGCTATTGGTGATGTTTATTTTTTACGAATTCTCCTGAACAAACTGAAAGGATGCACCTTTTATGAAGATAATAGAACAGTCAATGGCATAACATGTTCGTCCTATAAAGAAGCTTGCTATGCTATGGGCTTGCTAGACGATGATAGAGAATATATTGAAGGCATACTTGAAGCATCAGCATGGGCAACTGGACATGAATTAAGACGTATGTTTGTTGCATTATTGGTTTCCAACTCACTCTCTTGACCCAAATATGTTTGGGAAAATTCGCTTCAATTTCTTATTGAAGGTCTTCTACATATGCAACGTCGTACATTCAATGGTCCAGGTATATTATAGTTAATACTTAAGTGTTCTTGCATTAGACATATAATTTGAAAAGGTTAGTCTATCATTTTATTAAACTTTTTCCTATTTCATATAATTTAATTATTTGAACAAACAAATCGCAAAACATAATGTATTTCATAATATGACAACAATAACAATTTAAATTATATAAAAGAAAAATTCAACTTGATTTTATAAATATACCTAATACTTTCAAGTATGTTGTTTTTACCATTTATTTATAGTGTTTCCTTCCTGTGCCAGATCTATAACTAAATCAAGATCAATTAACAAATCTAGCATTAATGGAAATTGAAAAGCTCTTAAACACAAGTGGTCGCAGCCTGCATGACTACCCACCATTATCGATACCATTGCAAGTGAATTACTCTGATTATTTGAACAAGTTCATTGTGGAAGAGCTCAATTATGACCGAGATGCACTGGCAATTGAATTTGCATAGTTGAGGAAGACTTTAAATGAAAACCAACGACAAATTTTTCACACTATTATGCATGCTATATCATTGAACTCAGGAGGTCTATTTTTTGTGTATGGCTACGGGGGAACAGGAAAACACACGTATGGCGAACTTTAACAGCAACATTACATGCTAAAGGTTTAATAGTGATTAATGTTGCATTGCTAAAGGTTTAATAGTGATTAATGTTGCATCAAGTGGTATTGTAGCAACTTTACTCCCAAAAGGCCGTACTGCACATTCAAGGTTTGGAATTCCATTGTGCATATCAGAGGATTCAACGTGTAACATTCAACAAGGTAGTCCTTTAGCAAAATTGATTGAACAGACAAGTCTTATAATATGGGATGAGGCACCAATGACACATCGATATTGCTTTGAGGCTGTAGACAGGACACTTCGAGATATTCTTAGATTTTCAAATCCCAATAGTGTAAACTTGCCTTTTGGTGGAAAAACGATTGCTCTTGGTGGAGACTTCAGACAAATATTACCTGTTGTGCCACTTGGCGGTAGATCTGATGTTGTTAATGCAGCAATTAATTCTTCTTACTTATGGGAAAGTTGCCAAATTCTAAAACTAACAGAGAACATGCGCCTCAAATCTGCTTCGTCGGACTTTGAAGCTAGAATGATAAAAGAATTTGCTGAATGGGTACTGGCTATTGGCAATGGGAGTACAGTTATATCTTTAGATGATGATCCAATTGTACGAATCCCTGAAGAATTTCTAATAAAGGATTACTCGAACCTAATTAAAGCAATTGTCTCTAGCACTTATCCAGATATCCTATCAAATTTATGTACTGAATCATACTTCGAAAAAAGGGCAATTCTAGCACCTATATTGGGGATAGTTGATCAAATCAATGAATACATAATGTCATTGCTACCAGGAGAGGAACATTCCTACTATAGTTCAGACAACTTATGCCCTTCAGATACAGGCATGCATACGGAGAATGATTTAATTCCCACTGAAATATTAAATGCTATCAAATTATCAGGCCTGCCAAATCATGAACTGAAATTGAAGATTGGTGCTTCAGTGATGCTTTTGCGAAATCTAGACCAATCAATTGGTCTTTGCAATGGCACTCGGTTAAAAGCCACTAATTTAGGAAGACATGTCATTCAAGCAACTATATTGGCAAGAGACAACAAGGGAACATCAGTGTGTATCCCACGTATGCTACTATCACCAACCGATTCAAGGCTTCCTTTCAAAATGCAACGACGGCAATATCCTTTGGTAGTATCTTTTGCCATGACAATTAACAAAAGCCAAGGGCAATCACTTCAACATCTGGGATTATATTTACCAAGACCTGTTTTCACACATGGTCAACTATACGTTGCACTTTCACGAGTTACCAGCAAACAAGGATTAAAAATCTTGATACATGATAATGACGAACTTCCTTTACAAAAAATAGAAAATATTGTTTACCATGAAGTATTTCAAAATTTAAATTGAAAATTGTTCAATATAGCTATTGTTTTTGCACTTAATTATTATATAAAATTTCTTTCCAATCATTACAATTTAACTTTTGTGATACAATATAACTATTTTGTGACATATGTGTGTATTGTAAATACATTGCATTTCCTCACTAATGATCGACTTCTCTCATTCACTTAAATAATGTATTTTATATTCATTTTCTTCTACAATATTTCCATTTCTTCATCATTTTTTTACTATATAAATAATATTCTATACTTAAATTATACTCTCCCAAATGAAAGCAATGACTTTTAATAATATATGAACCCCGTGCATCGCACGGGTTCTATACTAATAAAGCTCCCAAATAAGCACAGAAAGCACCATAAATAGTAACTTAAGGCTTCATTTGTTTTGTTGTACAACATCTATTGGGAAAAATGCTTTTAGAAAAAAGTATTTTCTTAAAAAATAGAATAATTTTTATGTTAAAATATAGAGAGTTACTACGTAAGAAATATTTTGTTTTTTTAGCCACTTGAAAATATTAATCTTTATCTTTAACTAAAATGTTTAATAACTAAAATATTTTTTGATTAAATCGTTTTCCAGTACTATTAAACATTAGAAAATCAAAAAATGATTCTCATTTTGTGAAAAACAAATGGAGCATAAATGAATTCCACTTTGATCCAAAAAGAAAATTAATAAAAGGTCGGAGCTGGCCCACAACACGTTTAATGTTCGAAAAAAAAATTTTCACAAGTCCTCATGCTCTAAATCTTGCCATGGAAAATTATACAACACTTCTGGGACGTTCAAAACATCCCAATGGGATCGGAGGCACGTCGCCCAAGCGGTATAATATTTGCATAAGGATTTTATGTGGAATCAAGGGGTAATTCAAGTTGTTAAGACTATTTCTCCTCAGCATGAAGTCTTGGGTTCGGTTCTACAACGATAGGGGTTTCACCCAAAAAAAAAAAGTAAGAATTTTATTTTTTCTTATTACATTGTGAACATTGTGACCCCAAGGCCAGGACGAAGTTGCCCCTCTTTTTTCCAATGAAAAAGCCAGCCGCCATTTTTCAATTCTCAATGCAAAACATCACGTTAGACATGCTTTTGTCACCTTTTTGCCATGCATAGATCAAATCAAGCCTAAAATTAAATCCTTTCATAATAATGCAAGCACATTAGCAACAAAGACAAACAATGCAATTCAAAACGTTATTTATAGCTAATATTTTATACTACAAGTCGTATTTGTAAGGCAATTTGTTAAATTAATTTGGGAAAATTAAGGAAAAAATTGAAGATAAAGCCATTATGACTCTCAAATTTTGGTGAAGAAAAAGGGAAAATCTTGAAGGTATGTGAAAAAAAAATTAGTTATGTATTTTTTTTATTATCCTATATGATATTTATTGTATATAGTTAAATGAATAGTTTTAGGATGGAGTTTTGGACTAGAATTAATAGTTATTAATTTTAGTTAATGGTTATTAGAAAGAGGAATTTTAGTAATAAGAATTGTAAAATTCGACTAGAAAAAAGATAACATAGTTCATATATATTACAAAAACATAATTAGAAAAATGTTAGAATAAGAAATTTTAGAAATAAGAATAGTATATTTTAATTAAAAAAAATAAAAGAGTTGTATATTTTGGTCACAAACTAAAAGAATATATTTGATAAAAGATTATACACTATTTTGGCAAAAAGAAAAAAGATAATAATAGTTCCTAAGCTACAAATTAAAAATTGTGCTATCATTTTAATTTTCCGCATGTTATATGTAATTTTTTTTCATTGAACATGTTCTATTTATTTTAGTATTGTAGATTCTATTCGGAAAAATGAATATTAACATCAATGTGCCGATAAATGAAGAAAGTGGAGAAGAAATGAAGAATTTTGCTGAAAATGATATCGAGGATGATGTTGGTGAAAATGACACAGAGGATAATGTTGGTGAAAATGATATCAAGGATAATTTTGGTGAAAATGATATAGAGTATGTAGCGAACATTGAGAATGAGATTCGAGAAATACAAAATTGGAGTGAAGAAGACATCCTAAATGGTACGTTTGAATCAAAAGAAAGAGCAAATAACTCTTATGACATGTATGCTCGTCTCCACGGGTTTAGCATTCGTAAGTGTAACATGAAAAAAATGATAAGCACGGTGTTGTTGTTAGATTATTTACGTGCTCACATCCTGGCTCACATAGGAAGTAATTCTTAAAGATGGAAAATAGAAAATATGAGCACAGGCCTTTGACGAGATGTGATTGTAAGGCCAAACTTCGAACCAAATATGATTTCACACAGGTTGTTATGCAGTGACGATGTTTGTACAGCAACACAATTACCCATTATAGTCCTTGCATACACTGTCCCACTATTTTGTTCCTATTAACATGTTAACAAAGGTAACAAGAACCAACTTCATGCCATGCGTCGTTCTAGAATATGTACTAGCTGAGTAATGGATCGGTTCACAAACAAGGCCAGGGGGTACGACGCCGTTGGATTTATAAGGAAAGATTTGTATAATATTGTGGACTGTGATGAGCATAAAGAAACTTCGGACGGTGCTATAAAGATTGTGCTAGGCTATTTGCAAGGGAAAGCAAACTATGATCCTGGGTTTTATTATCATCACATAGTTGACGAAGAAAACTGCTTAGACAAATTATTTTGGGTCAATGGTCGATTGGAGGAAGGAATTTCAAGTGTTTAGGGAAGTTTTAGTATTTGATGCTACACACAAGACTAATGATAGTGTCTTTCGAGTGCAAGCTCTAAAGACCTGTAAGCACATGGATCGATGCAGTGTAGTATATGTGAGAACAGGTGTCGAACCACAGGGAAGCTATATTGTGGGATGGATTCTACGTGTGTGTATCCTAGATAATGCCTAAAAGGAAACCTAAACTAACTATTTTTTTGTGTTTTTAGATGGCCGGGAGCTTTAATTAAAGAAAATAGAACTACACTACAAAAATGGAAAATATAGAGACAAACTATCTAGAGAGAACTAATAAATAGAAAGGATTAGGATGATGTCTACTTGCTAATGGGTGATTCTAACTCAAATGCTATGGGGTTACATGGAATGGCTCAATGACCGATTGCTCTTTAACTAGGTTGCTTAATTAGTGTCCCAATTTCTCCCTAGACTCGGTGCGGGTCTGTCCTTAGGCGGTGCCTCCTAGAGCTACGGCGTGGTCCTTATGACCTAGGGCCTTAAGAATAACTAACTAGCTTCCTAGGTGACCTAAAATGAACCTATCTTAGTACGTAAACTGTTGGCTGCATTTAAAGCCAAGACCTAATGCCATTAGAGTCGACTAAATCTACTCATAAACCTATTGGCTAGATTTAAAGTCAAAGGAGACTCAATTTAGACTAGCCTTAAATTACGCCTCGTCATCCTAGGGTCACTATAGCGGGATTTAATCTATTAGCTCATTCATATATGTTCTAGGCCAAGGTGTTTGCAAATAAAGGAACCTATTCGACTACCAAACATCGTCATACTCGGATTACACCATTAAAAGCATTTTCGAGCTCACATGTATGCAATATTGAGGTCATATTTACTATTAAGCATGCAAACATACACATAAACATGAATATAAGCATTACCCACTTCATAAGATCCATACATAAGCACATAGACATGGTTATAGAATAGACTAAGGGTGTTTAGTAGCAAATAGACTTCAATTTATACGTATGCAACTCTCATTGGCATATTATCAAACACCTAGACATGTATTGAGCAATAGCCATTGAAACAAGAAGAACATAGCATATGTATATATATTAAGCCATTAAATCCCATAATATAGAAGCATAGAATCAACCCATTACACAAGTATTATCACCCTAAACAAATCTACTCAAATATAATATAAAAGACGATGAAAGAGAGACTAGAAAACTCATCTTCCATCCTTGCAATTCTTGTACAAAATCTTTAAGTAGACTGCAATCTAAGTGTTTAAAATCCTCCAAATAAGTTTGAATCTGTGTGAAAAGTGTGTGATTATATGTGTGTTAAAGATGGTGTAGATAGGGTTTTGTGTGTGTGTGATAGGTCTAAATCTCCTCTTTTCAAAGGCTAAAAAATCGAGCTTTTATAACAATTGAAATTGTGTTACTAGATGCTCGTCAGTTATACAAGTGGCACCTTCTGCATAACATTTGCACCGATGTAAAGATCAAGGACTTCAATGGGATTTTCAATCACTACATGTCAGTTAATTGTTCTATTGATAAATTTAAGAAATTGTGAAGCCGTATAGTAGCCTAATATGGGCTTGAAAATAACAGGTGGATCCACGATGTCTATCAAAAGAGACATATGTGGGCCAATGTGTACCTTCGAGGCCAATTTTACAGGTGGATGAAAAGTGCATAGCATTGCAAGGGGATGAATGCATTTTTGAACAAATATTTGGGCAATGATAGAAAACTAATTCAATTTGTCAAGGACTACCCCAAGGGATTGAGCATAGAAGAGCAAAAACTATCACCGAGGAGGTGAAGACGAACCATGCATCTGTTGTGATAAGCACCAAATTGCGAGAGTTTGAGAGGCGTGCTTCCACAATTTTCACAAGGCCAATTTTTTTCGAAGTGAAGAAGCAAATTAAATTGTAGGCATTGTTGTGGCATGTTCAATTGATTGACAATGGTAACGGGACTGTGAAGTACATTGTAGCAGATAAGCATAATGATAGCACTTTTTCGGCAAGTTATTCTTAATCGAGAAGATTTCATATTGACATGCAATTGTTTAATGTTTGAGTCGGATGGAATACCATACTCCTATATGATGTATATGTTGAAATGTGAAAGATGCGATGAATTTCCATTCTCTTGCATGATGAATTTCTATCCTCTTGCATCAATCAATGTTGGACCACAAATATCAGTCAACAAATATGTCACAAGAATTTATCTGACTACTTGACTAGTGAAGTCGAGGATGCATGGCATGGGAAGTTGACGTCCTTGTCTAATCAAATAACAATTTATGCAAGAAAACTTGCCAATGTTACAGAGAGGTAAAGGACGAGATAGTAAAGGTCATTGATCTTGCTAAAGAATTTTGGTCAATGAAGTTGAATAATGAGAGAGGTGAAGGGTCAAGTGTTCAATGTGACAGATTCGTCGAAAGTAAGGCCAAAGGGGACAAGAAATCCAGCAAAAAGACAAGAACTGAAATATTGTTCAACTTGCGGATACATTTTCTTGCTTATATGTACTGAATGTATTAATATATAGTATTGATTAAATTAAATGTTAATATATTATAAGTTACTGGGTCACCAATCAAACACTTGCCCAAAGGGACGAAATATTGTTTCAAAGAATATTATCCCGGCATTTCATTCATCTAACCATTTCAGAGGTCCTGCTTCTTAATATAGTAGCAGTAGTATCTTTGGATAGGTTTTCAGATCACAATACGAATATGCTTTATCCATTTCATCATTTCATTTCCAAAATTATTCGTTTCGTAGATGAGGTATATAAATTAATCCTTTATTTTAATATAATTCTAATGTAGTTTATTTTCTTTTTTATGTATCATTTCGTAAAATGAGATAAATAATTTACTATTCTATTTTTCGTTGTTACTTAATTTAAATTAGCAAAAATAATTTAATTAATTTAATGTTGTCATTGAATATTTAATTATTTTAATTAATTTAATTTAATTTGTCACATTAGAAATATTTAAATTTAATTTAAATTATTTTAATTTGTCATTTGAAATTAATTTGATTTAATTTTTTCTTGATTAATCCACATATTTTAGTTTTCACCATTCCCCCCAAAATTTTAATTTCCCCCCAACATTACCCTAACCTACCACTTTAACCAACCTAACCTATCACATCACTCCCATGCCCCAATGTCCCAAAGCCTCAGACCTACATGCAATCCTCATAATACTCTCATCGAACACACACAACACACACTCACAACACCTGCTCGTGTCTCTTCTTCCTCTTATACCCTAACGCCTATACAAATACCTTTCTTCGGCTCTCTTCTTCCTCCCATGCACACGCACGTAGGTAAGTATACTAAGCTTTAATCCCTTTTTCCTTTCATCCGTCTGCATGAATTTTTTGTAGTTAGAAAATTTTGGACCACCATACTCATAATACTGTGACTTTAACTATTTTTTTTCCCTTAATGTATGAAGTCAAACAATTTCAACTAGTGATGTAGATGCACTTGGACATACCCCCTCGACCTACGTTATATGCATAGAAGTTGCTTTAGCTGCAAATGACGTTATGCTTTTCGTGTTGTGGCAGCAAATCGACTCTCCAAAGGACTATTATACTTCAAGTGTCGTGCATGCAATATTTTTTGATGGTGCGTCCCTATATCGGCTACTTAGACAAATACTAGAGAAGCTATTATCCTAGGGTCCATTCCAAAATGTAGTTTCGTGGATTTTGAACCTAGTGAATTAGTTTATGAAGAAGATGGTGATGAAGTCACTTTGGCACAGAAGTGCGTGGTCAACAAGGATAAGCACGAGAGGGTTGAAATGTTGGTGGGTGTATGTTGTTTTGTTATGCTTGCTGTCAATTTCTTGGTTGCTATTGCCAAATGATCATGGTACCTTTTGGTTTGCTTGTTATCTTTTAGATGGATGATGAAACATTGGATTGTAATATATAACTAGTGTGTGATAGACGATGGATGATGGAGAAGGTTACTTCTCTTGATTAACTATTAAGTTTATTTGAAGTTATTAATTTTAATGTGTTTTATGTTTTGTATTCACATTATAATTTTTGGGCATTTTTATCAAAATATAAGACTTTTGATTTTGAAAGTTCATGGCATTTTATTATCATAAAGGTTATTTACAATCTTCAGGATTTTGTTCGTGTTATATGAATGGACATACATGTATAAGTTTTTATATAATGGTTTTGCCTTCATATTATCTCTTCTTCATATTCTTTTTCTTCATGTTTTGCTGAAGATATTATTTGGTAATGAATTCAAAATTTATGAAATGCATTCAAATATTCTTTTACAACGGATTTGCATTTTATGGAAAATATGAATTTTCTCGATTGGATTTGAATTTTCTAATTTTAATTTTATGAAAATAAGAATATTCATATAAATATCAATACTCACGTTAAAAATAACAATTTTCTGGAAAGCTAGTCATGTTTTTAAAAGTGCTTAATGATAATAACATAATACTTATATTAATTAGCAGTAATAAAATAAATAACTAAATCACTTAATCAAATGCACTTCTTCAATTCAAACCAAAGTCATTAATATTGATAAAAGAAAATAATGAGATTTTAGTAGTAGTAAAATTGATAAGTCTATGTAAGTTTGTTGCCTCAACTTCAAATTAAAAGCATAAAGCTTTTGAAGATAAGATTCAAATGTGGCAACTATATTTTTCTTTCCTTTTCAGCTATGTGAACTCAAGAAAAGGAAAATATTAGCCACCATACTATACTATTACTTTGTGAAACCTACCATTCATTAATATTATTACCTTAGCTCTTGGGACAAAGTAAGTTCATTCTTATGTGTCGTTGTCGAGAATGGTATGCAAAAGTATAATTGTATGCAAAAATATAGTTGGCAAATGGGTACCTGCGGGTCAACCCTACCTATTTATGGCAGGTGTAGTGGGTTGGGTTGGGTCAACCCGTTTATCCAACGGGTCGGGGATATTAAAACCCTAAACCAACCCTAGTGGATTGGTGGGTTAGGCAAGTTACTTTGGCGGGTTAAACGGGTTGCTTTAGTAGGTTCCCGGGTCGTTTGTTGCAGATTGGGTGGGTTCTACGGGTTAAGCAGATTCGCATGTCATTTTGGCGAGTTAGGCAAGTTCACGGGTTAGACAAGTCATTTTGACGGGTTCGCAGGTCATTCGCGGGTTGACCCAACTTGACCCGCATATTTGGCAAGTTAGGTCGGGTTAGCGGTCATTGAACCCTCAACCCTAACCTTCTTTTTTGGCGGGTTAGGTGAGTCGACCCACGGTTCCCAACCCATTTTGCCACCTTGATGCAAAAGTAGATTGTTATTGATTGTCTATATAAGTAGCGCACTAAAATTGCAAGCCTTGCTTGGGATCTTGAGATATTAATTTTTTTTAGACTTTCAAGCTAGAAATTAACTTATATTCCACGAAATAAACAATCACAGATCTAGAAAATTAAAAACTTTATGTTTCTAGACAAAACTTCTTCATCACAAATCTGATCAGTTAAAGCACATGATTGAAAAGCACAAATGTCCATGTCTATACACCATAATTAACAAAACATAATAATAAACATTAATTGTTGTCCATAATATCATGATTAACCTAAAAAGTTGTCAAGAAATTCAAATAACCATACTAGCAATAACTTTTGTAACTAAACATAACCATACTTGTCCATTACCTTCCGTACTTCCCGAATATAAACATAACAAAAACAGAAGCAACTTCTCCATAACGAAGCAAACATAAACAACACAAGCAAGTAGTAGATTCTCAAAAACTAGTAGCTGGGTTTTTCGAGTTCCCCTAGTGGCGGCCACATTGTAAAGGCAAGTTCTCTTCTTAGTTCAATTGAACGCTTTGGCTTGAAAGCAAATATATATCCTAGGATTGCCAATATCAAGCATGTATAAATGGCACAATCATATGCTCCGATTTTACTACAAACCCATGTTTTTGACTTCTCGTCAAAAGTATTAAATTTTGCATGGTCTTTTATTGCTTGCGGTCAACCACATCATGAATATAATTTATCTGCAAATAAGACGAGTTGAAGTTTAAAAAGTTGGCAAAAATGCAAACTATAAAGTAAACATCCATCCATATTCAAGTATTTCCTCAAATTACCAGCGTATTCACTTGATTTCCAATGGGTTTCTCATGATGGATTTGGGCTCCTGGTCACATATCAGGATTTGACGCCAAGTGAAATCAACAACAACCAAGTACCAATGCTTATTGAGATAGTTGCATGGTAGAAAAATCTGTTAAAACCAAAAAGGAAAAGATGCTAACAATTTATATAATAAAAAAATGCTACCAATTCATCAACAAATTCAAAGGCAATAAAAAAATTATATTAAAATTTCAATTAGTACGCCTATTGGTAGTCAATGAGCTTCTAAGTGTCTTTATCCCTTAGAAATGGTTGTTGCAATGAAAATACCATATTAGTATAAATAAAGTAAACTCAATTAAAAATGAATGAATACAATCTAAGATAGATATGTGTACATAAACAACTCATCGAAAACACCGAAGGCATCTACCACCTAGGCATCCCATCATTTTCTTTCTTCATATCTTGTGAAAGTTGCAACGCAAAGCAATCAAGAACCTATCAATGAGTCGAATATAACTTCAAATTAATACAATGGAAATTTTGAAACTTATTATGACAATGTATCCAATTTCAAAAAAATATATATTATTTACAGAAGCACTAATGAATTTCTCTAGCAATAACTCCATCATGTTTTCCTTCATCAAGAATGACAGGCCATTATCAACAACCATCTTGCTGAAATAACAAATAAACCACTTGTTGTTAGATATATTACATATTAATTAGACAAATATATTATTTAAAATATATGTTAATCACCTAGGATCCCTGGATTCAGAAAACAAAAACTTAGCAAGAGTAGCATCATCCACCATCAGTTTGCTAGCATATTGATAGTTAAGGAATGTTCCCAAAACCATGATGGAAAGGAGGCTGGCATTAGTACCACTATTAATGTCAATCATGTTACTTGTGCCCTTTTTGGAAGTGCTACCTAAATGAAAATAGCCACAAATTTTTCCAAGCAACACATTTTAGTTTACCCTTCTCCAATAATCAATTATTGTAAGAGGACATTATCGAGGCACAATCCCCAACCCTCCACTTCACGAGCTCCATTATGTACATGGACATCATTTTTCTTCTATCTTGGTTAACCTAATTGCCATGAGGCATTTCTTCTTTCCCCATGGGGTTGATATTAAGTGGCATTCCATTCATCTCAAATAAAAACATCATCATGTCCTTTAGACCCTTGATCTTAGTTGTCACTTCTTCCCTATGTTCTCTCATTTCTTTTTCCATCTTCATTCTTCTCCTTATGGCCTAAACATAACATCATTAATAATAGTGGATTCAAGCATCAAATGAATATAAATCAAATAGGTAACAAGAAGATTTACTTCTTTCTTTTGAGATGACCCCAAACTAGTCAGAGTCTCCTGCTTTTGAGGTAATGACCTAATTAAGAAAAAAAAAACAAAATAGTTGGAAAAAAAAACCAAAATAGTTGCAAGTTTTTTCAAAACCAAGAGATTACTAACTACAATTAATCATAGACATTGAAGAACCAATAGCCAACAACATAAATGAACACAAGCTTATATATTAAAAGAATAGATTAAAACATATATTTGAAAATAAAAGAATTGTAATCAATCAATTTAATCCATATCGAAGCAGCAAAAACATATTGAAGTTAGCATGAATGTGTTGAAAATATTGAGCCTTAAGTCTAAAAACAAAGCATTGTAATATATTACAAGGAATAATACAGAGAAAAACATAATCAACAATATTACAGAATCTTAAAAACAATCATAACCAGAAAAATAATCCATAATGTTATAAGTATTAAAAAGATGTAAACAGAAAAATAACCAAAAGATTGTATCATATTTCAATTTTGATATATAAGTAGTTTTCTTTCGCTATTTTTTGTTCATAGTCATGCATATAAAAACAATATGTAGTTAAAAGAAAAAAAACCCCTAAGTTTATACAAAATAATAACTGCAAGACTAAATAGGAGAAAAAAATCAAAGCCAAGGAAGAAAATTTTAAAAAAAATTTGTAAAACACACAAGACAAGATAACCTTATAAACACTACATTAACAAATAATAGAACTAAAATAAATGATGAAAAAAATAAGTTCTGCCATACCTTAGATGTGGTGCCTTCGTTATGACGTCTTCATCGGTGTATGCTTCGTGCTGGTGCTGCAATAGGCTAGTGGGGATGCCACAGAAGAGGTAAAGGGGCAGATAGAATACACGTGCCAGTTCATGGTTTGGGGATTCAAGTTCAATAGGGTTTAGGGGTTGATCTTAGTTAGGAATGGTATTGGTATTGGTGTCTATTAGAGAAGACGATAAAGAGCAACTTGTGGCGAAGGAGGAAGAAATGTTTATGATCATCATTTCATTTTGATAATCGGTCTGGTCTGAAAGAAAGAGTGTAGGATTAAGGTTAGAAAGAAACAACAAAGGAAAGGGAATGGATGGGTAAGGAAGTTGAATAGGTGTAATAGCGATATAACATCTAATGTGAAAGAGGTCCTCATGCTTTGAGATTTTTTTCTTTTCATTTCCAATGCACAAAATCTCTTCTCTATCACGCAATCAAATGTGGTAATAAGAAAAAAATTTTAAAAAGTCATCTCAATTAATTCAACTGCGTCAACATTCATGCCAGGCTAAATATGTCATACTCTTGGACATGGGGAAAAAAAGAAATTTATAGAACTTACAGGGACCTGACATACAAATATGTCAAACGTTTTGAAGCATAGTCCATCTTGCAATATATATAGTTGAAAAAGAGATGTGAGCTAGCGCGAGACCCATCGAGATGTTTGAGTGATGATATTTATTGGAATTTAGGGAATCAAGTATATTAAGTAGTAAGGATATTAATGGATTAGGATCCTCTTGTATCAAATGCTGTCTCATATTGATTGAGGAAAATCTTACTCATTAATGTATGGATTATATCATCTCAACTATTCGTTAAATTCAGATTCTAAAAAAGAATAATTTTTTAAAATATTTTTTCTCCCTCTTAATACTCATCTTTTTTGAGATTTGAATTTCTTGAACGACTAAAATAGTATGATCTACACATAAATGATTAAGATCTAGAGAGTTGATTTTAGACATTAATTAATGTTAGCTTAGGATCTTATATATATAGATATATACATATATACATATACCTATATATATATATATATATATATATATATATATATATATGTTAAGCAAAAGAAAAAAATGTAGATTAATTTATATTCACATAACCAACAAAAAAATTTCAAAATTTATATATGCGTACATTTATGTACTAGCTTAGAATTTATAAGTTTATGTGTGCATATGCCAGGTACGAATTAGATTGCCATGTAGAGAAATCCACCTAAGATAAAAAATAAAATAAAATGCCAAGTAAGCGAAAACTACACAATTACTTAAAAATATATAAAATCTCACTTTTTCTTAAGTTCAACTCCTTCTATTAAAGCTTTTAAAGTTTAGGCCCTTAATTCCATATTATACAAAGTTCAAGCCCTAAAACAATCCTTTTCCCAAAGTGTTAATTTTTAACCTCCACTAAACAAATAAAAATTATTTATATGACCATCCAATGATATATTTTAGCAACTACACGTGTTAAACAAACTACTAATAACAACAAAAGCATATATTTTGAACCAAACTACACATGATTATAAATAATTCTTATTTCATTTTCCCAATAGGGCATGTGCTTGTTAATATTAGCAATCTTAGTGCCAAGCCTGAAACCTCTATCATGTGGCCATGGAGTGAAAGATGAGGATTGCAACAAACGAGGCTCATCACTTCAGATTGGCATCTTCTATTGTGCCCTGTATATAATCGCGTTGGGCACTAGAGGCACCAAGCCGAACATCTCAACCATGGGAACATGCTAGTTTGACGACTTTAAGGCCAAGAAGAGACAACAAAATCTCTCATTCTTCAATTGGTGGATGTTCAATTTTTCTCTTACTACATTGTTCTTTAACATTTTCCTAGTCTACATTCAAGACAATGTACATTGGAGCATTGGGTATGATATGCCCATAGCCAGACTTGCTAGGTCGATATTGGTTTTCGTTGTAAGGATGAAATACTACAGATATAAACTTCCCTTGAGGAGCCTTACGACTAGGATGGCTCAGGTTCTTGTGACTGCTAGTAAAAAGTGGAAGGTGGTTGTCTAGGATGACCTGAAAGATCTTTATCAGCTAATCTTAGAAGAGTACTCAAACTTTGGTGGCAAGTATAAAATTGATCACACCCCTTCTCTAAGGTCAATGTCCCAGCTAAGTATAAGCTTGTTTTCTAAAAGGCTGTTTGGCTTTCCTTTTTTTTAAACTAAGCTACTTATAAGCATTTAATGCTTATAAGCATTTGATACTTATAATCAAATAACAAATAAGCAAATATGTGCGTGTTTACTTATATGTTGTTGACATGTAAAAAAATATGTGTTTATAAGTAACATTGTAATAGTGTTTGTTGAAATAATTAAAAAGGCTTTTCACTAAAGTAGAAAAAGAATTGTTTTTATTTTTTGTTATTTTCCTTTTTCCAAAGGGTAGAGAGTATCCTTTTATTTCGTCAACTCACTTTATTTATTAGCAAGTAAAAAAATAGGAGATGTTGCTTTTTTTTTTCTTTTACTTACTTAAACTCTTATAAGTAAGTTTGCAAATTTTAACAAACATGTAGTTTCTTCTACTTATAAGCAGGTTAATAAGCAAAGCCAAACACCCTCTAAAATCATTATCTTTAAAGTTCTGACGAGCATCTAAAGGGAATAATCTTGTGTATGCATAATAAGAGTTTCATGTATTGGCTATTCTTTTAAAACATTAAGAAAGTTAAAGCATATCATTTTTCTCTCATTAATATTTAATTATCAAAACTGCAACATTCTTGACAAAGTAGCAGTCCAGACAGGACCAAGTTCACCATGGATATTGTGTCTAGTAACACAAGTTGAAGAAACCAAGTAGATGATAAAAATGATCCCTGTTTTAGTAGCCATATTCATACCTAGTACCATGCTTGCATAAATAGACGCATTCTTCATCGAGCAAGGCAAATTATTAGAGAGGGGCATTAGTCCAAAATTTGAGATTCCTCTAGCAAGTCTTACTACATTTATAACGGTTTTCATGTTAATTAGCAGTGTAATCTATGACAGATTCCTTGTTCCTGCGGTCGATCGTACACTAAGAACCCAAGAGGATTACTTTGTTGAAAGGATGGGTATTGGCTTCGTTATGCATGTTATCATGTGGGTGCAAATATCTTAAGAGGGGAGGGTGAATTAAGATATAATTACTATTTTTCGTTTAAAATTTTCTCAGAAAATTAACAACTTCTTATAATCAATATATCAAACACAATGTAAGCAATATAAGCAAGTGTAAGAATGAAAGTATAAGGAGAAGAGAAACAAACGATTTAAGGTAGTTTGGCCAAGCCTACGTCCACCGCCCAAGGATGCTCCCCTTAGGACTTCAATAATCTTCACTATAATACTTTTTCAAATCTTGGTGAAGCACAAACCAAGTTCTTACAACTCTTTGAAGCCCAACTTCAAAGAACCCAAGAGTTTCACTCTTTAGGATTTCCCCACACTTTACAAGCTTTAAAGAATAGATCTCACAAGGTTTATAGCTCTCAAAGTGTGTATATACTCAAGGAATAAGAAAGGATTGAATCTGAAAATTCTCTTCAAGAAGAAGATGAATAAGCTCTTAAAAGCTCAAATATATTGCAAGAATGGCTCAAAGATTGATTGAATGATAATAAACAATTTTGCACACTTCACTTCATGATTTGAATATGTATTGAATGAGTATTTAAAGGGATTTGGGGGTTAGGGATTTGGTGGGTGAAAAAATGAAGAGGAAAGCAACCAGAACGGTAATAAACGGCTAGTGCATTTATTACAGCAGCCCGTTCAGCTAGTCGACCGGCTGGGTCGTCCGGCTTGCTCTGCACCTTCTCTAACTTGGCCAGGCGACTTAGCCGGTCGATCGGCTATGGGGTCTGGCTTTTTCCTTCCCTCTCTGACTTGGCCGGGCAACCCTCCCAGGTCAGCCGGTCGACCGGCTGGGGGGTCCGACCACTCCAGAAATGAAGTAAAACCAAACTTTTGCATGAAATGTTTTAGGTGCAATTTTCACAACTCCAAATCATTTTGTAATAATTTGTAAATACATGTTATGACTTGAAAACACCCCAAAAACACATTTTTACTCAATGTGTGCATTCAAATTCATTTGTGCATATGTGAGATCAAATGTCCAAGAGTTAAAAATCTTTTTGAAAAAGAGAGAAAAGAATTTGAGCCAAACACATACAATATATATAGGCATTTCACAAAAGAGCAAGAAAGAAAAAATAATGTCCGGTACCCCTTATGTCAACTCTTCTCCTCGTTATGCCTTCTCATCTTCTCTTTCTTCAAATAGCGCGTTTTGCACATCTTCTTCAATCTTTCAAAGCTTCTACTTAAATATCATCTCATTTTCACAAGAAACTTTTTAGTCAAATAATGCATATATATTTTCATCATCAAAATTAATACTGAATATTTAGCTAACAATCTCCCCCTTTTGGATGATGACAAATTTTTAAGATATGAGCAAAAATACTCCCCCTCAATATATGCATTCTTTAAGAAAAATGTATTTGGGAAAATACTCCCCCTGTCAAGATTTAACTCATGCATATTTTGAAGACATTTTTCACCAATAATCAATCTATCAACAATCATACAAAGAGTCATATCCATAACAAGTATAACAAACATATGGCCATATCCACAACCAGTACAACAAACAGATATCAGTATATATACCATTCAATCAACAATTCAACAAAGCATATATACCATTCAATCAGCATTATATCACTCGCCGATTTACCATTTACTTCTTCCCTTTTGGCATCATCAAAATTAATATATAGGCAGGAAAATAAATAAAAGCTAAGATTGGAGAAAAGAAATAACTTGTGTAACAAAGTCAAGAAGGTTAAAGTCAGCTAAAACTAAAAAATGGTTTCGAATAGTAAAAAAAAAATTCTTTGTTGGAAGTATGGAAATCAAGGTGCTCGATCATGGTGATCTTTGAACTTCTCCTTCATATCCGATCGATTAGACGCCACCTCTGAATCAATGTGTTCCCTCCAAATAGTAAGCTCATTCCATTGGCTTGTCATGGTGGCCCTCATTTCTCCCATACCAGTGTTTAAAGCCTGCAATTGTGAAAGAATCTGGGCCATCAAAGAGGGGTCTTCTTGTTGACCCATTGAGCTAGAACCAGCATCGCGAACCAGCATCGCGACGAATTTCTCTTCGGCGTTGCTCATCAATATGCACTTGCTCCTTAGATTCTCTCATTACTCGCCTAAGAGTAGCCTCCTCAGGATCTGCCTCCTCTTCTTCAGAGGTACTCACAACCATGGGTGTTGTTTCTGGTATGCCTATGTCAGGATCACCCCGCCAAGTATATCATCAAGCTTTTGTGCATTGGGGCCGTAGACAGGATCGGTGAAAGTAGTGCCTTTCTTAGTCCTATGCTTAATTGCAGCTTGAGTGCTTTGGGGCTAATTTTTGAAGTTCTCTCTATTTATGGGCTTCCCATTATACCAGTAAATGCCCATGAAGTTCATATACAACATGTCAAAATTCCAAGCAAACTCTCTATATGGAGCATTTGATGATATGTTGAAATGTGAGAAGATATGCATTAAGGCCATACCATACCCAGGAGTGGTCATTTTTCCTCCATCCTTTCCACTAATATGCAACATATGTTGACGGATTAGGAAAGGCAAAGCTATCTTCTTTTTCTTCCTAAGGCTATAGTAGATATAAGCATCCATGACCGGAATTTTTCCATCATTGATATTTCTAGGGAGAATAACTTCACTCATGATTTTGAAGGCAATCCTCGTATTAATATCAACATCCCTCAATAATGGAAGAATCAACTCTGGATCCTTAGGTCCTACATCCTTCCACATGTATTTTATAACTTCTCTCGGAATATCAGTCTTCCTAATTCCTTTTGGCCAACCTTCACTATTGTAATGACCTTCCCCATCAATAGGTATATGAAAGATTTCATGCAAAGTTTCCTTCTTAAGCAGAAAATTCACTCCACATACAGTAGAAGATAACGCAAGTTTTGGACTTCTACTATGTATCTCAAGATTTTTATAAAATTCTATTACCAATTTATCTTGCACATCACAATGTAGATGCGGAAACATAGACCAATTATCAAATAATGGCAAGACATCGATGCTAGCAAAATTAGAGTCAACGATATATTTACCATACAAAATTGATTGCTTGCCTTGAATCTTTGACACCGGAGGTGGTGGTGGTGGAGGAGATTATGTTCTTGGCCTCTTCCCTTTTCTCCCACGTGCTTGACCTCTTCCCCTCAAATTCACCAAGATTTCGCATTGTTTTTTGAAGATTAATCGGTGAAAACTTGGTTTTTTGAAGTGGGTAAGCAAAGTATAGAAAGAATTTTGGAAGAAAACGGTTGGAACTTGAAGAATTAAAAGTGGGTTTTAGAGCAATTTCTACTAGGGTTAAAAAATTTTGAGTGGTTGAAGTGAATTTGGGGTTAAAACCCCTAATTTTTAACCTTGTTCGCGTTCAGCCGGTCGACCAGCTGGTCGCGGGGGGTCGACCGGCTAGGTCAGAAAGTGCACAAATGCGTATTTTTTCATGCCCAAGCCTTTAAAACATATATTTATTCTTTTTACTCACATTTTATCGTTCCAATTTCTCTTCTAATCTTGCAAAATTGACCCTCATGCAATGGTTTGGTAAAAATATCAGCAACTTGATGTAAAGTATCAACAAATTCAAGTATTATATCACCTTTTTGTAAATGATCTCTAATGAAATGGTGCCTAATCTCAATATGCTTAGTTCTTGAGTGTTGAATTGGATTTTTAGTGAGATTAATTGCACTAGTATTATCACAATATATAGGAACATGATCATAATGCAATCCATAATCAAGTAAATTTTGTTTCATCCACAAAATTTGAGCCACACAACTATCGGCTGCAATATATTCAGCTACTATAGTAGAAATAGCAACACTATTTTGTTTCCTATAGGACCAAGATATTAATGAATGTCCTAGGAATTAGCATGTTCCACTAGTGCTTTTACGGTCTACTTTGCAAGCAGCATAGTCAGCATAAGAGAAACCACATAGATCAAATGACGTTCCTTTTGCATACCAAAGCCCTAGATTAATTGTTCCCTCAAGGTATCTAATGATTCTTTTTACAAGTGTTAAGTGAGTTTCCTTAGGGTTAGATTGAAATCTAGCACATAAGCATACTGCAAACATGATATCAGCTCTAGAGGCAGTTAAACATAATAGGCTACCAATCATACCTCTATATTTCTTCTCATCTACTGATTTACCATTCTCATCCTTATCCAACTTTGTTGAGGGGCTCATGGGAGTTCCAATCTCCTTTGCATCTTCAAGTCCAAATTTCTTGATAATTTCCTTGGCGTATTTGGCTTGATTTATGAAGATCCCCTCTTTTGCTTGTTTGACTTGGAGTCCAAGGAAGAAGGTTAATTCTCCTATCATACTCACCTCGAACTCCTTGTGCATACACTTGGAGAAGTTCTCATATAAAGAAATATTAGGAGCACCAAAAATTATATCATCCACATAGATTTGGACAAGTAGGATATCATTGTCTTTTCT
Organism: Cordia subcordata; assembly: GCA_028554755.1. NCBI lineage: Eukaryota > Viridiplantae > Streptophyta > Magnoliopsida > Boraginales > Cordiaceae > Cordia > Cordia subcordata. Next base: position 9,016,337 of record JAPTOF010000020.1, read on the forward strand.
TTTAATAAATAAGGTTGAATCAAGTTTTCCTCTTTTAAAATTGTTTTCCACTAGAAATCTACTAAGTCTTTCATACCAAGCTCTAAGAGCTTGCTTTAAACCATATAAAGTTTTTTCTAGTTTAAAAACATGATTAGGATAGCAAGAATCTTCAAAACTGGGGGGTTGTTCAACATAAACTTCTTCTTCAATAATTCCATTTACAAAGGCATTTTTCACATCCATTTGATAAAGTTTGAAATCCATGTGACAAGCAAATGCAAGTAACATACGAATGGATTCTAGTCTTGCTACGGGAGCATAAGTTTCATCATAATTAATTCCTTCTTCTTGATTGTATCCTTGTGCCACTAGTCTAGCCTTGTTCCTAGTTACTGTTCCAACTTCATCTAGTTTGTTTCTAAATACCCATTTTGTTCCTATTACTGGTCTATCTTTAGGCCTTTCAACTAGCTTCCATACTTTATTCCTATCAAATTGATTAAGTTCTTCTTGCATGGAAATTATCCAATTTTCATCAAGTAAAGCTTCCTTCACATTCTTGGGTTCAATATGAGAAATAAATGCATGATGCTCACAAAATGTACTAATATTACGTATAGTTCTTACGCCTTCATTTGGATCACCGAGGATAAGATCTTGAGGATGATTTCTTACGAACTTCCAACTCTTTGGTAGGTCTTTATGAGGTTCTTTTGTTTCAACATTTCCTTTGTTTGATCATTGTTCCTTTTCCTCATTGGCTTGAGACCTCCTTTCTTGATGTTCTTCTTCTTGCTTAGTTGGTTTTTCTTTGTCTTTTGGAGTTGGATCTTCAAGTGTTGTTTTTTTCCAAAAGATAACTTACATCATCAATTTCCTTTCTTGGCCCAAATGGATTAGTCTCATCAAATGTAACATGTATTGATTCTTCCACAACAAGAGTTCTTTTATTATATACTCTATATGCTTTGCTCTTTGTGGAATATCCTAAAAATATTCCTTCATCTGCTTTAGCATCAAATTTCCTTAAGTGGTCCTTAGTATTTAGGATAAAGCATTTACAACCAAATACTTTGAAGTATGATATTTTGGATGTTTTACCATGCCATAATTCATATGGAGTTTTATTTAAGATAGGTCTAATCAATACTCTATTTTGTACATAGAATGCAGTATTTATAGCTTCACTTCAAAAATATGTTGGCAAGTTGTGTTCTTTTAGCATAGTTTTTGCCATTTCTTGTAGTGTACGATTCTTCCTCTCTACTACCTATTTTGTTGAGGAGCACGAGGGGCCGAAAAGTTATGCTTAATGCCATGTTCATCACAAAAGTTCATGAAAGGAGTATTCACATATTCAGTACCATTATCACTACGGATGCAAGTTATAAAATAGCCTTTCTCATTTTGCGCTTTTCTACACAATCTTGCAAATTCATTGAAGGCATCATTTTTATGTGCAAGAAAAATGACCCATGTAAATCTAGTGTAGTCATCTACTACAACAAATGTATATCTAGATCCTCCTAAGCTTGCCACATCAATAGATCCAAACAAATCCATATGTAATAATTGTAATGCACAACGGATAAGCATTTTACATGTTGACATATAAGTTGGTCAATTTCGACAGTATAAACATTTTCATTTCTCTTAGCTACAAATAATATATTATCATTTCCACACTCATAGACAATGCATCTAGAAGATTGAAAAACTACTTTGTAACCTTTGTCACATAATTGGCTAATGCTAAGTAAATTAAATTTTAAACATTCTACAAGTAAGACATTATGTATAGCATGAGAGTTTTCGTTACCGATGCTTCCTTTTCCAATAATTTTTCCTTTTCCATTGTCCCTAAAGGTAACGTCTCCTCCTTTTGTCCTTTTTAATTTGTAGAAGAGTGAAGAGTTCCCCGCCATGTGCTTGGAACAACCACTATCCAAGATCCATTTTATTTTACTTGGTTTGCCTTCATAGATACCTACACACATGAAATTCAAATGCAATTCTTTATTTTGGGGTCCCCAACACTTTGGGTCCTTGGCGTTAGTTTCAATTTTTGTTTTTGACCACCCATTTGAGTCTTTGCCAATACGAAACAAGTGATCCTCTATCATGAATTTTCTTGTAGTAACAATGAGTAGATACAAGTCCTTTCTTTTCACAATAGGTACAAGTAACTTTTGATTTTGGTGAATAAGAGGATGTAGAGGTGGAAGCCTTGACAAAGTAAGTTTTGAAATACTTTTGATTAATACTATGTTTGTATCCAATACCACTGTTATTAAAAGACAAATTTTGACTACCAAGGAGTTTTTCAAAATTTTTCGTTGCCGTTTGTAAAGTTTTGAATAATTCCATTCAAATCCATATTTTTCTTTTTCAAGTCTTTAACCTCTTTTTCAATTTTCACAAAATCTTCGGCATATGAGTCATTTTCTTTTTCCGAGATTTCAATCTTTTCCAAAAGAGAGACATTTTCCTTTTTCAAAATTTCTTTTTGTTCAAGAACAAGTTTCAATCTCTTATGCATTTGTTTGTTTTTTGCCAAAGCTAAAGATAAATCATCATGTAATTTAGCAAATGCATCTTTTAATTCATCAAAGTTATATTCCTCTTCCTTTTCTTCACTAGATGAGTGATAGATAGATGGAGAAGGTGAAGATAGTATCTCATCCTCATTGGTGGTGAGCAAAAGTTGGCCACCTCATGTTGCTCTTCCTCATCTTCTTCGCTTTTGGAGAAGCCCTACATGGCTTTGAGCACCTTGCCTTCTTTCTTCTTTGAAAGCTTTGGACAATTTGATTTTATGTGTCCCGGCTGGTTGCAATTAAAACACTTCAATTCATCTTTTGCATCTTTTGTCTTTTTGAAACCTTTGCCTTCTTTTCCTTTCTTCTTCCAACTTGTGTTGCTTGAAGGGGCCCTTTTCTCATCTTTCTAAATTTCATAAATCTTTTGAAATTTTGGGCAAGAAGTGCAATTTCTTCATCTTCCAGGTCCTCATCATTTTCCTCATCATCACTTGATGAGTATTTTGATGCAACGAGGGCAATAGACTTCTTTGATTTCTTGTCTTCTTCTTCGTGGTCCTTTATCTCAAGCTCATGAGTCATGAGTGACCCAATGAGCTCATTGAGCTCCAATGTGTTCAAGTCCTTTGCTTTCTTGATTGCCGTGACGTTTGGTTGCCATGATGATGGCAAGCTCCTTGGCACTTTCCTTACCTTCTCTATATTAGAATAATCCTTTCCAAGAGCTTTCAAACCATTAGTAATTTCAACAAATCTAGAAAACATTTGCTCAACATTTTCATTTGGAAGCATCTTAAATAATTCATATCTATGTACAAGCATAGCAACCTTAGATTCTTTCACTTGGCTAGTTCCTTCATAAGTTACTTCTAATTGATCCCAAAGTTCTTTAGCCGAAGTGCACCCCATTACTCTAGCAAACTCGGTTGCATTCATAGCACTGAATAAATAATGTAATGCTTTTTGATTTAGCTCAAATAGTTTAATATCTTCATCATTCCATTCATTTTCAGGTTTGGGTATTCTCCTATCACCATCTAATTTTGTAAGTAGGGTAGGCCCATTTTCTCTGATTTTCCAAGCTTTGTAATCATGTGATTGTATAAACACTTTCATCCTCATTTTCCAAAATGCATAATTTGTGCCATCAAAAGGGGGTGCTTGTTTAATAGAAATTCCCTCCATATTTGCTAGCAATTCTACTAGTTGTTAAACTATTGGTAGAACCCTAGCTCTGATACCAATTGTGGGTGCAAATATCTTAAGAGGGGGGGGTGAATTAAGATATAATTACTATTTTTCGTTTAAAAATTTTTTCAAAAAATTAACAACTTCTTACAATCAATATATCAAACACAATGTAAGCAATATAAGCAAGTGTAAGAATGGAAGTATAAGGAGAAGAGAAACAAATGATTTAAGGTGGTTCGGCCAAGCCTACGTCCACCGCCCAAGGATGCTCCCCTTAGGACTTCAATAATCTCTACTATAATACTTCTTCAAATCTTGGTGAAGCACAAACCAAGTTCTTACAACTCTTTGAAGCCCAACTTCAAAGAACCCAAGAGTTTCACTCTTTAGGATTTTCCCACACTTTGCAAGCTTTAAAGAATAGATCTCACAAGGTTTATAGCTCTCAAAGTGTGTATATACTCAAGGAATAAGAAAGGATTGAATCTGAAAATTCTCTTCAAGAAGAAGATGAATAAGATCTTAAAAGCTCAAATATATTGCAAGAATAGCTCAAAGATTGATTGAATGATGATAAACAATTTTGCACACTTCACTTCATGATTTGAATGTGTATTGAAAGAGTATTTAAAGGGATTTGGGGGTTAGGGATTTGGTAGGTGAAAAAATGAAGAGGAAAGCAACCAGAACGGTAATAAACGGCTAGTTCATTTATTACAGCAGCCCGTTCAGCTAGTCGACCGGCTGGGTCGTCCGGCTTGCTCTGCACCTTCTCTGACTTGGCGGGGCGCCTTAGCCAGTCGATCAGCTAGGGGATCCGGCTTTTTCCTTCCTTCTCTGACTTGGCCGGGCGACCCTCCCAGGTCAACTGGTCGACCGGCTGGGGGGTCCGGCCACTCCAGAAATGAAGTAAAACCAAACTTTTGCATGAAATGTTTTAGGTGCAATTTTCACAACTCTAAATCATTTTTGTAATAATTTGTAAATACATGTTATGACTTGAAAACACCCCAAAAACACATTTTTACTCAATGTGTGCATTCAAATTCATTTGTGCATATGTGAGATCAAATGTGCAAGAGTTAAAAATCTTTTTGAAAAAGAGAGAAAAGAATTTGAGCCAAATACATACAATATATAAAGGAATTTCACAAAAGAGCAAGAGAGAAAATAATGTCCGGTGCCCTTTATGTCAACTCTTCTCCTCCTTATGCCTTCTCATATTCTCTTTCTTCAAATAGTGCATTTTGCACATCTTCTTCAATCTTTCAAAGCTTCTACTTAAATATCATCTCATTTTCACAAGAAGCTTTTTGGTCAAATAATGCATATATATTTTCATCATCAAAATTAATAGTGAATATTTAGCTAACATATCATCATGGTCATTGCTTGCTTGGTTGAGTGAAAAAGGCTAAGTGTGGCGAGGGAGAACCAAATATCTGGGAATATCCAAGTTGTTCCTCTTTTGATATTCATTCTCCTTTCTCATAGGGATTGTTGACAAATTCTTAGAGGTCGCAAAGTCAAGTTTTTCTACAACCAAGCACCAGAGGAAATTAAAAGCCTCAAATGGCATACTTCACTACCAGCTTAGGAGTAGGATATTTTCTTAGCAGTTTCTTGGTGTCGACTGTGGGTCATGTCACCAAGGAACATGGCCACAAGGATTGGATCTTGGACAACCTTAATATCTTTCATCTTGTTTACTACTATGCATGCTGTCTTGAGCTTTATCAACTTCCTTTTCTTTCTCATTATTGCAAAGTTCTTTGTTTATAACATAAATATAAGGGATACCAAAGAGGAGTTACAGGAAGCCATCGAAGCTCATTTTGAAAAGCCCACATCTCAAGAGAAAGTGCTATTGGCTCATGAAGAAAGTTCACGACCAATATGACTTTCAAACTACTTATAAAATCACATATGAACCTGCCCCTCTCAAATTGTCATCAAAATTGTTACATATCTTTATGCAATTATTTGGGATCAGAAATGGCAGTATCATTTCATCAGAGAAAAGATTAAAATGATTTCTACACTATATGTGTGATGTTTGTGTCCGTGCATTGTGTGTGTAGCGTGCACAGTGTGTGTAACGTGCGTGCAATGTATGTGTACAATGTGTATCATGCGTATAGTGTGTATTGACTAAGTGAGTGTGAGATTCAAAAAGAATAAAATAATAGAAAAGAATTATTTCTTATTCTTGCTAATGTGGATAATTTTGTCCTTTTAGATGTCTAATACATTTTCATAACTTGAGAAGGTAGGATTCTCGCCCTCTTTCCTAGGAATGAAAATGGTGGTATTGATGGAATATTAGATTCCAATGAATGTGATATTTCCAGAAATATTTATATCATGCGAACTAAAAGTGGGAATTTAACATTCCTTGCTTACCATTTCTAAGAATCCATAAGATTTTGCGAACCAAATTATGTTAAAATTGACCATATTTGTCTACTCTAATTACTTAAATATTTAAACAACATAAAATATAAATAAGAAAAAAAAAAACTCTTGCATGAGTGATGAAGCAAAGATTTTTTTTGGTCCGAGGAAATTATAAAAAAAAGTAATAGCAACAACATTATTCATTTAAGCATTTAATGTAGGTTATGTGAAAAACTATCATGGCCTTTCTTTAAAATCTTTGCACATTATTATGTAAGGATAAAAAGATAAATTTATAGTGCTTATGTCGACTTTAGCCAAAGGGTATTTTAAACATATAACCATAAAATGTACCAAACTTATATCGATGGGTATAACCACTTATAGCACATGGCAAGCTCCAAATGTTCTTTTTCTGCCCCTTGATTCTCATTTAGTTACTAATAGAGATATAGTATTTTTATCTTTTTAATTTATGTTACGTGTTTTTATATGGTGAATCTTTTCCCTCCAAAAGTTATTTCCCTAATTTTATTACACCTTTTTTATAATGTTCAATTTTATATGTACTTTTCAATCAATCCAAAGGGGACATTTACATCTATATTTATGTCTATGCATTATATAAGGTGAATGTTATGTTTAATAAATCAACATATTTTTATTCTTTGATTTTTTCCTCTAGAATTTATTTCCTTTATTTCATTTCATATGGTAAGTGAGCATTATTTTTCTGGTCAAATCATTGATATTAATTTACAGTAATATCATTGCAAAATTATTTCCAAATTTAAATTTAGTATTATTTTTCTGGCAAATAAAAAATTTCTTAATTTATTTTTTTTAAAATATAGATTATTTTCTAATCTAAATTTGTTGTGAATTTCTATATACATGCATATTGGTACAAACACACATGTAGATACATACATATATAATGCTAAAGTAACTATATATTATAATCTTTTGGTTATGTGGTTAATGTTGAAAGAATTGATATGATTTTATATTATATATATTTTAAATATTTATGTTATATCTGTGCATTGCACAAGCAAGGCCGGCTCAATCCTTTTGGAGGCCTAAAGCCAATATTTAAGAGGAGGCCTTTTGTGAATTTTACTTAAAATTTATTTCTCTAACTTTTATTCAAAGTTACTAATTAGATTTTTGTAATTAATTTGTTCTAGTGTTTCCTAAATTGATATTATTTTCAAGATATAGATAATTTTTGTTATTTTTAAATTGTCATTGTATATCTATGAAGTATTTTATTTTATGTAGAAGTCTTTTTAAATTGTAGGTACGGTAGAGTTGCATAGAGATAGAATACTTGTTGTAATTGTTTTATAAATACAATAAATGAGAAAATATTTTTCACGGCCAAATATTTTCTCACATGGTGTCATTTGTCCAGGATTCTTTCTAAGCAACTTGTTCTTTTATCTGCAAAATGGCTTCATCTTTTTCAACGACTTCAGCTACGAATACCACACCCACCATCTCACCTAAACCAAAACTTCCTTTTGTTGACCACATACACCAAGAAATCTCTCTCTCAAGTTGAGTTTTGAAAATTTTCTTTTATGGAAAACTCAAATCTTTCCAGTTTGCACACATGGTCTTCTTGGGTTTATCGATGGAAGTATTTTAAAACTTGACTCCAAAGATACTGGGTTTACTGAGTGGTTACACCTTGATCAGATGGTCATGGGCTGGTTGTTAGTCTCTTTGTCACATAGTGTTTTATCCCAAGTTGTTGATAGAACTTTGCTCATGATGTATGGTTGACCCTTGAAACTTTATATGGCTGTCAAACTAGAGCTCTTGTTCAGCAATTAAAAAATGAACTTCAGTCTTTGGTTAAGGGTAACATCACAATTCATGCTTACATACAACATGCAAAAACCTTATCTCTTACTCTTGCTAGAGTCGGAAAGTCGATAGATGATGATGACTTAATTCTACGGGTCTTGCGTGGTTTGGGATCTGAGTTCGACCCGATTGTTGCTGCTTTAAATTCACGCCCAACATGTCCTACTTTTGAGGAATGTTGTGGCTTATTGCTTTATTATGAACTTCGGTTGGCTTCTTCTTCCACCGTGGCTGAGAAATCAATGGCTTTTGTTGTATCATTGACACATTCAGCACCTTCTCATCAGCCTTCAAATTTTGTTCGTCGCTCTGATTCATTTTCTCAGCCTCTATCCCAGGATTCTCAGTTTAGACAGAATAATTCTCGTCGTGGTCATGGAGGTAGAACAGGACATGGCCGAGGACGAATTAATTCTTCTAATTCTGTTGTTTGTTACAGGCGTGGCTATCCTTACCATAAGGCAAAACAATGTTGGGGCCCAGACGATATTGTTAAGGAGTTATCAAAAGCTTTTTGGCCTATGACTATTGTTGATCCTACAGATCAAACTTGGTGTGTTGACACTGGCGCTTCTCATACTATGACTCTAGATACGACATAGGTTATTGGTAAGACTTCTTATCATGGTTCAGATAATGTATTAATTGGCAATGGTGGTTATCTACTTATTTCACATACTGGTGTTGCAAATTTTTCTCTGCCACATGGAACTTTTCTTAAGTGTCATGCCCTGCATGTTCCTTCACTTTCCAAAAGTTTGCTATCTATTGCTCAAGTGACACGGGAAAGTAACTGTTATTTTGTGTTCACTGCCTCTGGTTATCAAAAAGGATGCGAAAACAGGGAAGCTACTATGTCAGGGGACATTTGATGATGGGTTATATTCTTTTCGCCCCTTGCCATATCAGTTGTTTTTGGCAAATAAAGCAGGTCCTGATGTTTGGCATACATGCCTTGATCACCCATTTGCCAGACTTCGTCAACAGCTCAATAAGGTTCCTAAATTACCATCTTTAGAATATGAATTTTGTAGTAGCTGTTAGTTAGGAAAAAGTTCTCAACTTCCTTTTCATGATCCTATTCAATGTTCTGTTTTGCCATTAAATATTATGCATTGCGATGCTTGAGGGCCTTCCCCAACCACCTCAACTGATAGGTTTCGATATTATCTTGGGCTTATCGATGACTTCAGTCGTTTTTCTTGGTTTTATCCACTTATGAGAAAGTCCGATGTTGCAATGATATTCCCTGTTTTTATTCAGATGGTTCAAAATTTGTGTAATGCTCAAGTTAAAATTGTTCAATCAGACTCTAATGGTAAATTCTTGAATGCTACACTTAAGCAGGTTTTTAATCAGTATGGCATAACATATTGCTTAAGTTGTCCTGGTACTCTTTAACAAAATGGTGTTGGGGAGAGAAAACACCGACATATTGTTGAGATGGGTCTTATGATGTTAGCTCACGGTGGTCTCTCTTCAAAATTTTAGCCACATGCCTTTTCTATTGCCATTTATTTGATTAATAGGTTGCCCAAAGCTCTTTTGTCTAACAAGTCCTCGTATGAAACTCTTTTGGACAAGGTGCCACATTATAACAGTTTAAGTGTCTTTGGTTCAACATGTTATCCCTATTTAACATCGTTTGGTTGCACAAAGTTGAGTTATGAAAGTTGCAAATGTATATTTCTGGTTTATAGCTCACAACACAAAGGTTCAAGTGCTTCAGTCCATAAACTGGGAAAATCTTAATTTCAAGGAATGTTGTTTTTAATGAGTTTCACTTTTTATCCAGTAATACATCTGCTTTGAAAGACAGTGCTCGAAAAGATTTTTGTGTTCGTCCATTTCCCTCAAAATTGTTGGAATCAAACAATCCCATAACAAAGGCACCATTTAATACTTATGTTTTCTTCTCTATGGATGCACTGAACTCAACTTTTAATGGTGCAACATCATGTGACCAGCTTGGTTATGATGAGTCGTCATCTCAAGATCATGTGTTTCCAACACCAATTGACTCTCATGCTAGTGACATAAATGTTCCTTCAGTTTATTGTCAAGATTCAACATCTCACAATTCTAATTTAATGCCACTTGATGTGGCACCAACTTCTCAAGAAAAGTCAAAGCCAATTCGAACTCACACAATGATTACTCGTAATATGGATGGAACGAGGCGGCCTAAATTGTATATTGCTACAAGATACCCATTATCACATTGTCTCTTGGCATCAATTGAACTCCCTTCTGAGCCAACATGTAATACTCATGCTGCAAAAGATGAAGAATGGCGTCATGTTATGGAGGACGAATTTAATTCTCTGGTTAAAAATAGAACTTGGTCTTTAGTTCCGAAAACTCCGGACATGCATGTGATAGGATGCAAATGGGTACATCGTATTAAAAAACATTGATGGTTCCATACAGCGATATCAAGCACAACTTGTCAGCAAGGAAGCGATTTTGATGAAACCTTTAGTCTTGTGGTTCGTCTTGGCACAATTAGACTCATTTTATCGCTGGCAATAACAAATGATTGGCCCCTTCAACAACTGGATGTGAAAAATGCATTTCTTCATAGATTCTTATCAGAAACTGTTTATATGGCTCAGCCTCAAGGCTTTGTTGACTCCAGTAACATGGATTTTGTTTGCAAGTTGCACAAGTCCTTACATGGTTTGAGACAGGATAAGCTCCACGAGCCTGGTATCAAACATTTAGTGCATTTCTTCTTGAGTGTGGTTTTCAAAAGTTCGCATCATGATGCTTCATTGTTCATATGTATTGCAAATGGTCATACTATTATCTTGCTTATTTACGTGGATGACATAGTCATAACCGGTGACTCTTCCTCACATATCATGGATTTCATTCGAATACTTTCTACCAAGTTTGAAAGGAAAGATCTTGGCCACTTACGCTATTTCTTCGGCACGGAAGTTATTTGGCAGGATAAGAGTTTATATTTGACACAAACCAAGTATTCTTGTGATCTTCTTAAACAATTCGATCTCGATGGTGCAGAACCAGTATCCACACCAATGGCCGGCACTCGGTTAAATAATGAAGATGGTGAACTTCTTCCAAATCTGTCTGAATTTCGACAGCTTATGGGCTCACTGCAATATCTAACTATGACATGACTTAATATATCTTATGTTGTTAACTCTATGTGTCAATTCATGTAGTCACCTCGTTCAACACATATGATTACAGTAAAAAGAATTTTAAGGTTTATCAAAGGGACGATTAGGCATGGTTTACGTTTCATTCCGTCATCTTTGCAGCTTGTAGGTTACAGTGATGCTGATTAGGCTGGCTGCCCTACCACCAGAAGATCTCAAACTCGTTATGCTATTTTTTTGGGCACTAATCTTATTACTTGGAGTTCGAAGAAGCAAAATATAGTTTCGAAGCAAAATATAGTTTCCAAGTCAAGCGCAGAAGCAGAATATTGTGCCTTGGCCTCCTTAGTTTTTGAACTATTGTGGGTCCTTCAGACACAAAAATTTCTTAGCATAAAAATTTTGCATCCCACAACAATTTTTTGTGACAATGTCAGTTCTATATACGTGGCCACGAATCCTATTATTCACAATTGGAGCAAGCATATAGAAATAGATATTCACTTTGTTAGAGAAAGGATTAATGATGACACCATTAATCTACAGTATATTAGCTTGGATGAGCAATTGGCGGATTTTTTCACTAAGCCTTTGAATCGACCGCATTTTCTCAAACTCAAGGACAAGCTTCATGTGCTTCAGGCTCTATTCACTTGTGGGGGGACATGTCAAAATATGGATAGTTTTTGTTATTTTTAAATTGTCATTATATATCTACGAAGTATTTTATTTTATGTAGAGGTCTTTTTAAATTATAGATACGATAGAGTTGTGTGGAGATAGAATACTTGTTGTAATTGTTTTATAAATACAATAAATGAGAAAATATTTTCGTGGCCAACTATTTTCTGATAATTATAACCAATTAGTTTAATTTTTTGTTGGTTTTAAGGTCTGTTTGAATTAGTTTTTTCTACAAAAATAAACTTTTTTTTCCTTAAAAAAACACATTTTTTCACAATAAGTATTTGGATTAATTTTGTTTTAAAAAAACTTAATATTAGCTTCTTTTTTTTCTCCAGAAACTAGAATTTTAACTTCTAAAAAAAGCACATTTTTTAAAAGTTCTAGAGAAAAGGGCTTTTGAAAAAAGTCAATCCAAAATAAGCCCTTAGTAAGATTTTATTAATTTAAGTTTTGGAAAAAGAAAAAAAAACCTTTTTTCACTAACAGCAACTACTAAAATAATTAACATTAATTATTGCATAGGTAATACAATCATCTACAAAGGATTATGTCCTTTTATATAATTTAGCATATCAATTAGAGTATTATCTTATATATTGTATATTTTCTCTTAAAATTTTTAATTCTAACAATAGATCTAAAACATCAATATTTGAATAACCATATTGTTGACCAATTAACAGAGAGAATGAAATTTATTATAGACTGTGGGCCTTTTTCTTTAATTTATGAATTTTTTGTTACACATAAAACTAAATATGATAACTACTCTTTTATAATTATATAAACTATAATAGTAAAATTTTAGAATTTGGGGCCTAAAATTTTTGGGGCCCTAAAACAACGGTTTTACTTGCTACCCTTGAGCCACCCCTGCACACAAGCATCATTCTAATTAACAATCTTACGTGTTTGACCGCGGTTTTTTTGGTTGCTTATAATACTTTTTATTAAAAAAAAAATTAGTAAGAGTTATTTTTTGTTAAAAAAAAAAAAGGAAAATTAGTAAGAGTTAGTTTTTATTTTAGGTGTATATGAGAATTCAAATAAGCATCACAAAACTAACTCTTAATTGATAATGACTTATTTCAAACTGATTGTATTCCAACTTCTCTAATGCTATAGTGAATCAAGATCCTATCATATTATTAGTTCTCTTATATTGATATGAGAGAATATAACTATGTTCATAGATTATAATCTCAATTATTTGTGAAATTCAAATTTTAAAAAGAGTGAGTAATAGGAGAGGGGAAAAAAAGTATTTTTAAAAATTTATCTTTTTTTAAAAAAAAATTTCATGAATAATTGAAAAAACATGATACTTACATAAATGGCTAACTTTTTTTTCATATCAATATGAAAAACTATCGATATGAAAAGATCCTAATTCATGCTATAGTGATGTACAGGGAAATAACTAGTAGTCGCTTTTGTATCACCCAAATCAAACAAGAGAAAAATCGAAATATCACATGGAACCTCATTCTCGTGCCAAATACTGCCTTGATGATATAATCAGAGAAATGGAAGGGGATGCGACCTCGACCAGCAAAATAGCCTTTTAGCATCTTACAATTTTTATTAGTTTAACCTCTCTTTGTAACCGTGTTTTTGGACGGATGCTAGTGGGAAGAGCATATCAATACCAATTCAAAAGTGTAATCACTCTTTGAGAACTAAAGAAAATTCAATCATTATCTCACAATTACGGCAACGATTTTCTAAAAGTTAGGTGGAATATTGACTAGCGTTTTGTCATAATTAAAAATCGATAACACAAAGATTTTTTTTGTTACAATAGAAATTTAATTGGTGAAACTCAACTACCGAAACACTCGGCAAGCCTGGGGTATGGATTATAGGAGCACCAAAACCTACAAAATAAGAAAACAAAGGCTTTCAAGTCAGTCAAAGATGACACCAATGTAATACCATTCAAATCAACTCAAAAATACTTAGGTTGGGTGGCTCATACCCCTATAAAATATTTTCAGTTCAAATTTATATTTTTTATTATAGATATTATTTAATCCATACCACAAAGTTTACATTTTCTAAATGAATTAAAAATAATTCTATTTAAAGTGAATTTTTTGTCATAAAAAACCTAATGAAAATAGCTTAAAAAATTGCAAAGATATTTAGCCTCAATTAAAAAGCAATAATGAACTAATGCTCCTTTTCTTTTCCTTTCCGCAATTGGGACCGATATCAACATCATCATAAAAAACCATGTCATGGATACCTAATGTTGTCATTTAATTTTAATTCAATTTATATTATTTTATACATTTATATTTATTTTCATTCTTTTCAAACATAGTGAAATTAGTCTCTATTGAAAATATTGCCAACCATGAGAAACGGAGTTCGCTAATACTTAGATAAAGATGTCATATTTATTTATTTATTTTTATTTGATTTCAAATTAGTTGGTGTTAGTTTGTGTGTGTTATTCACCTATTTTAGAGATGGAATATGACAATATTTTAGCTAATTTTTTGGGAAGAAATATTTTTAATTCCTGAAATGTGGAAACTTCTTGATTAGGTATGCCTCCACATATACGTAAGCTTAATAAATGGATAAGATATATGTTCCCTAGTGTATTTCTTCTATGTTTCAAAACTTACAACATTATCATTGTACTTTTCAAAATGTAGTAGTCGAAGAAAATTTGAACTAAAAATAATAAAGGAAATTCTAAGCAACTTCGTTAAAAGTACAAAGGGATAATATAATAAGTTTAACAATAGATGAGTAATTAGTTAATTAGATAAGCTACAAAGAGATAACATATATTTTACCCCTTGAAAAATTCCTCTATAACTTAGCATTCTAAGAGAAAAATGTACAATCAAAATAATAAATATTAATTGTAGACGTGCTTTAACATTTCTTTTCAACTAGTAATTTTTCATTAATGCACCCCAATTTTTAAACAGAGTTCCAAAAAGATAATTGGGATCAAGAAAATATATATAGATAAAAATAAAATGAAAAATTGAAAAAGAAACGTAAAGAAAACGTGTTAAACGTTATGTTCATTCTATCTATTTAATAGCGTTAGGTAGATGATGGAAAGGCAGGCGACAGCAACTATATTTCCCGCAATTCTTTCTGTATATTTCTTAAGACTTATATAAGATACTAATGGAAAAAAAATGCTATCAAGAGTTTCACAGTTACGTTGTCTTAAAAGTCAAAATTGGAAGGCTAAAGAAAATTTTCCTACAACCCATGAACTTTCGATATGGATATAATGTTACTAGAATGATTATTGGTAGTAAACTAATAATATGACTATAATGAAATAATTTAAACGATCAAGGATAGAAATTATAAATTATATTATCACTTGACTATCATTAATGACTTTTACAACGTCATAACACAAAAGTGATCTTAAATCCCCGACCCTTGTACGTACCAGAACTGGGTAACTCTAGCAAGGCGCTTCCCGCCCAAAATGGGTTAAGCAAAATCCTAATGTTGGTAACATTTTCTCAAGGACGAATCTTTTGTAATATCATAACGTTTAAATGATTGTGGATCATTGGCATCATTTCAATTTGTTCATATTGGTGTCAACAATTTACATCTATTGAATTATGATCATACTCCTGTAACAAAATAACCTAACTCATTCTTGAATCTTTCAAATTCTAGCACAAACGGCATACAAGAATAGTGAATGGAGTCTCCATACGTGCTCCTCAAACGGATGACCTACACAGATGACTTACTAACAACCTGTTTGGCAAAGTTGATTTGGGGCTTATAAGCTACAAATAGTACAAAGCATGTGAGGGGTGTTTTTTTTTTTTTTTTTTAATTTTTTATAGGAGCTTATAAGCTGTAAAATAAGCTGAGTCAAACAGGCTCTAAACCATCCATATCAAATGGACTATAAAACATATGGTCCTCACCATGTACTATACGTAGAGAACATGAAAATGATCATTTACCTGCAGTAGGGGCACATTGCAACATCCTGGAGGGGGATCTCTGGTTAGTAACTCAATGATCTTAAAGCTCAGGTAATACTTTCAGCTGAACTGGAAATAAATGATACATTTGAATAAAGTTGAGTAATTGGATTATTATGAAAATAATAGATCATCTTCTCAAAAGAAACTTCACGTGACAGACGAGAGAAGATTAAAAAGTTTAAACACAATCCATGGTTTCGAATGGATTTGGTAATTTTGGTGGTAAAGAGAGAATGAATGATGAAGACTAGAAGAATTTTTGCAGATCCAATGTAACTGAACAGTGAACAAAGAACTAATGATATTCCCTAATTCTTTTACAATGCACAAATCTGCTCGGAGCATTGTCAATGGGTGATCTTTCACGAGAAGCCTCCCCCGACTAAATGGATGCAGAAGAACACCAGGGAATTTGCAAAAATTGGGAAATAGAAGGAATACCAACATCACAATTTGCGCAAGGAATGTAATTGGTTTCAGATAGAAAGTCACATGAAGCATGAGTAAAAGAAACTCTGAAGTCACATAAGACCACACTTCAAACCATTCCAGACAAAACCAATTCTTACCAGCACCTGATTTTATGACTAAAAGAAAGATCAGAATCCCAGAAACTCGAACTGTTATCAGCATCCATCCGAACAAAACAGAGTTTTCTGAGGATGATAGCATTTGATTAAGCTTGGTAACAAGAGAATAAAAATGGATAATGAGAAACAAATACATTGTGGTCTACTGAGCACTTGATAATTGAAAAATCAACCTCGTATTATTGAAGCATTCTCTCCATAAAAACATCCCAAACTTTCTGCAGTTTCTCATCTTATTCAAATATTAACAATTATAACAATGAAGAAACAAAAATTAGCATCCTGAAAGGAAAATAAACTTGCTTTCTTTACACAACATGTTACTGAAAGGAAATTCAACACTTGCATCAAATTTCCATCAAATGTGATGCAGTTACACCACTACATTAGTTCATCATCACAAGTTACCATTTTCGTCAGAGATCAGAACATACTGTAAGAGCTCCACCAACCTAATCAACCATCCCTGCAAACAAAAACCATCACCTTAACCATAAGCCTCGGTATATGAGCAACCCAATTCACTTTTATCTAACTGTGTTTGAACATGGATCAAAAATAGCTTGCGGAAAAATCTGTTACCTCCGGAGCCTATTGAGTTTCAGGAACTTTGTAAATATCAGCTGTGATTTCTGTTAACCACAATCCCGGAAACAGTGTCTGCATATCAAACCAATACAACAGAGTAATTAAGACAACACAATCAATCAAAGAAACATGATTATTACAATCAGATATTCACATTGTAACAGCGTGTGCATTAAAGAAAGATAAGTATAAATGGGTGATTGTTAATCAATTGAGAGAGTGATAATAGGCTTACATCCAATTGTTTCTGAATGTATTTAGGTCGTTTCTTGGGTCTGCGAAGCGGCCTATGCCCAACCATAGCCATAAAATCTTCTTCGATCTCTCTTCGTGTGAGCGGCACCGAAAACTTCGCCCTCTCCTTCTTCTCGGTGCTCGGCGAAGCAGTGGCAGCCATCGCAGCACCACTCCTCAACCTCGGCGCCGTCTCCCCGGCCACCCTCAATGGCGATGCCATCAGAGGATGAACATTCGGCCTGATCACATCCACGTTCAGATTCTTCACTCCACCAACACCAGCGCCACTGCCGACGGCCGTTCCCGCTGCGCCAACGCTTCCGCCGACGGTGCTACCACCGCTCACAAGCCTAAACGAAGCTCTTCGTGTACGCAGACTCCACGGCCGGACACCCTCTTCAGCCGCCGGCGCAGTCGAATCACGGTTCAAGTCCGGCGAGGACGACGGAGGCTCGTCGGAGTTATCCTCGAACCTCTCCCTCTTAAAAATCGCGTCTTTCATCTTATCAGCCGCCGTCTGGAGATCAAGAATCACCTTCTCCCTAACGGCGGCGATCCCAATTCCAACACCGTCCGACACCCTCAACCTCTTCTCCGGCGGCATCCTAAAAGCCAAACCCAGCTCCCTCTTATCATGGTTAGATCGACCACCTCCACCACCACCATCACCACCACCACCGCGCAGCAGATGGGACCCACTTGCTGCAGCAACAGCAGCAGACGATGATGAGGTTGTGGTGGTGGTGACGGATGAGGGTCTACGTTCGACGGTGGAGATTTGGCCATTTGAGTTAACCTTCATGCACCTCAAGAACCTCTGATTGCCCCACCTCAACCCACACGGCATCGTGAAATTGTGTAACGCCTTCGACGAAGACGCCGACGATGGTGATGATCTCTCCGGCCCCATTTCTCTTCTCTTCTTCAATTCTCACACTCACTCATGACCACAACCTCTCTCTCTATATATACATGTATATGTATATGTATGTATATTTATGCACACGTATAGAGTTTTCTTCTTTCTTTTATATATATATATATACACTTTTTTGGATGGAGAGTTTCGAATGCTTTGGTGTGCTGTTAAGGTGAATTGGCCGGGAACACAAGTTTACATATATATATATATACATATAGAGAGAGAGAGAGAGAGAGAGAGAGAGAGAGAGGTGGGGGCGGTTTAACGTTCGGGTTATGTTTCAAGGACCAGAGATGGCAAGGTGCAGCGTGGAGTGCTATGCGGATTTCTTTGACGTTTTTCCTCTTACGACGTCGTACTGATTTTTCCCCCCCTCCGATTTTTCTCCAAACTTGTTGATATCTATTCTATATATATTAAGGTTGTTCTTTAAAATTAGTGCCCATATACATGAATATTTTTAATTTATCATTGGTATATTGATATTATTTATTATCTAATATTGATATGCGTTATTGTTTTAACCTGGAACTTAATTAATGCTTAAAATAATATTTCTTGTAAATTCGGAAAGGTTAATGCGTAGATTTATCACCAATTAACTAAAACAAATAAATTCAACTAAATCTAATGTCTGCTACTAAAAAGAATAAATAAATTTATGTAATAGTATACGTGTGAATATATAGTTCAACCAGAAAAATAAATTCTTACTTATACAAGGTACTTGTTTTGCTTCCTAAGTTTATTAATTTTTTTTAACTGTGTACGGATAGGATTTAAACTTAAGTTTAATTTATATTCTTCCAAATTATGAGATTTAGTTCAGAACTAATGAAGTGTTAATTAGGCTTTGATGTTTTTAAGAAGTTATCAACAAATAATTAATTAAGATTAGATAATAAATCCTGAAAACTTCAAACTTTGATATAATTATTATAAATATAAATATACATAGAATAAAATTTAGTAATTAAACTAGAATAATATATGATAAGTTTTATATATTCAGAGTGAATTGCTCAACACTCCTTTGTGGTTGGACTAATATTCACAACTTTCTCCTGTGTTTTACAAATTAGCTACTTGACTCTTTATAGTTTCAACAATAGTGCACACGACCCTCTAAAGTTAACTGTTTAGCTTTTTAACGGATTTTAGTAAAATATCATTTTTGCCCTTGTCTAATCCAATAAAAAAATTTATTTTATCCCCATTTTATTTTTAAAATAAAAATTAAAAATTAAACTTAAAAAAAAGTTTTTGAAAAATAGTCATCCCCAACCCTCCCTCCTCGGTTGGCCCCCTCGCCTCAACCCGCTACCCATTACCCTCCCTCGTTGCGCCCCTCCACCTCCCTTTCCCTGCTGCCCCTCCTCCCTCCCCCGCTACCCCCAGCCTCCCCTTCCCTCACCCCGCTACCCCCACGCCACCCTCCCCACCGCGCCTCTCCAGCCTCTTCCTAGCCCTCCTTCTCCCCTTCCCCGCTGCACCTAGCCCCTCCTTCCCTCACCCCGGTACCCCCAGCTCCCCCATGCCACCCTTCCCGCTGCCCCCCTCCCCCATGCAACAAGACAAGGCCTCAAAAAACGCATGAAAAAAGATCACAATATAGACAACATCTTCTAATTATACTCTACTATTACATATATTTATCCGATAAAACTCACGCACACACAAAAATGTACACAAACATATAATTAAGTTTATCATCATCAGCAAGCTATACCTTTATTTTATTTAAAAATTAAAAATTAAAAAATTAAATTAGGAAAAACACAAAAAAGAAAAAAAACAAGAAAACATGAGAGACTGGGGCGGCTTGGAGTGATGGGGATGGAGGGGGGCGACTGAAGGCGGGGGTGACTGGGGGTGGGTTGCTAGACGTGAGGGGTGATGGGGGTGGATGCTGCTGGGAGTGGTGGGTGACGGGCGTGGAGGCTGGTGAGGTGGAGGGGAGGCGTGGGGGCAGCGGGGCCGGTGGGGACGGTGGTGGGGGTGACGGGGGAGGTAGAGGTCGTGCGTGGGGGTGACGAGGGCAGGGGTTGGTGGGGTAGGGTGGCAGAGGCGGTGAAGGGGATGAGGGGTGGTAGATGTTTTTCTTTTTCCTTTTCTTTTTTTTAATTTAATTGCTATTTTAATATTTTATACAAATTAAGGTTAGAAAAACTTATTTAATGCACTTATTATGTGAAAAAACAAAACAAAATTGCATAAGTCGTGCCTGCATATCAAAACACGTTATTTTGGACGGAAAAATTAACAGAGGAAGTTTATGTACACTCTCGTTAAAATCATAAGGGGTGACTAAGTTAATTTCGTAACCACACGGTATGTGATGCATATTTCACAAACTATAAGAGGTATTTTTGCAATTTACCCATATATTACTGGATATGTAGCTGTTATTTTAATAGGATAGATTTTTTTACTAGTAGTTTCAGTATTTATCTTTTTAATTTAATTCTAAATACTATGAAAATTACCCAATGATCGGTAAAGTCATAAAGTGAAGTGACAGAATTGGTCCTTATAACTATGTGAATATGAAAATCTAAAAGAAAATGGTCATGTGACGGCAAATAACTAGTTTTTGAAGGATAAAAAATCATTCGCCTTGTGTGTGTGCTTTTTTTTTTTTCCCCCCTATTCAACCATTGTTCACTCCCATCCTATATATTGCACTCTACTCCACCCATCCCAAAATCAAAACCCCTAGGCTGTGGCTACATGGTCACCTCCTTCATACTTACATGGAACCTTTTTCCCCACAAAACATCTAAATGGTTATATATAAACACACGTATACGTGCACCAATTATTTTTTATCTTTGCTACTTATAACTTTTATGTTTTTTTAATCTAAATATTTTTAGTTCTTTAACTTCACTATCAGTGACATTGTTAGTCCTTGACTTTGTTGGTCTTTTTTGTAATCTCAATCTAGAAACTAACAAAGTAGTCATGTGAAATGCATATGGTATCCAAAAATGTAAAATATAAAGAGTAAAGGCTTGAAGCCACAAAAATGTATTCTTCTTTTTTCCCATTTCCACCATCAATTCATGCCATGCTATAGACACCGACACATGATGCCCTTACAAACATCTATTTTTGGTTCTTCACTACCTTTGTTTTCACACAATAAGGTTGCATTCTAAGTATTTGTTTGTATTTGCTTTTAGTATAACAAACAAAAGGCTAAGAGCACAAAGGGGTGACCCTATTTTACAAGCAAAGTTTGATTATTCAAAGAATGTGCAATCCAATTTGTTGCTTCACAACATAAGAGCTTTTGAATATATATAGTTAAATATGCATACATGATATGTGTGTGTGGATTTAATTGTGTTTATCTATTTGTGTTGAATGTCTCTCCTTCCCTTGTCTCTTGCACTTTGTAGTTTGAAACGAGTTTGTATGATGATTATGACTTCTCTTTTACACAAGCAAAAAGCATTTCCCACCTCATTTCATGGATTTATCTACATGTTTTCTATTTTTTTTATACGAACTATGTATTTGATGAAGTTCTGCTACAATTCCTCCCTTAAAAAATCCTATTTTTGTTTATGATATTATGATACTTCTTCACTTAGTGTGTGCGAGGGGGGGGGGGGGGCGAGGGGTTCTATATAAACACATATGATATTGATTGTTTGATGAATGGATACAATTGGATTTTTTGAAATAGAGGAGCAAGTCGCGTTCTAGTTTTGAGGTAGGGAGATTCTGTAGGTGTTGATTTTCTTCTAATGCTTATATTGATAAGCTTGGCCGATTTTAGTGGTTGATTCAAGGAAACTTGTGAGTGGCAATATAGTGGTGGTGATGGAGGTAGATGGAACAAAGAAGAGGAAAAAAATAAGACGTTGAAGTAATATGACTTTTATATCATTGAAAAGTCAAGGTTTGCCATGTAATATCTGTGAGTAATTTGTTTGTCTTTTAATGGATTATGCATAAACAAAAAAAAAGAAAGAAAAAAACTGGTTGCATCATAGAAAATAAAAGATAATGGATTAAAGTGTTCGGTTTTTGCGACTCTCTTTGCCTCCCATGCATGTGTGTGTATGTGTAAGTTCATATATAAATGATTATGTATGTGGACGACTATTTGTTTGTTTGACTATATTTATATATGAGTTTTATGAATATCTGGTGTGTTTTGTGTGATTATCCAAGGATAAGTATACGAGAGATTAATGAAGGTGAAAAGAGGAAGGAGAAAAGGAAGAAGGGGAAAAAAGAGAAACAGTTCGAAATATCTAAGGATAAATAGTTCCATTTCATAATTAAGAAGGGCACTATTTAGAAATTCACTTAATTAGTCAAAGATAAAATGTGTTTTCCTTTTTTTAATTTCAATTTTTTTCTATCAAGAAAAAACGAATCTTGCATCTTGCAACTCTTTTTCTTATTGACATTGGGAAATAGTTGCATAAATTTGTAGAGTTTTAGACTAATTTAAGAAACTACCTGAACACTAAGAATCACTAATGATATCTGTCGATCTATTGCACATATTCGTATTGTCACGATGGAATGCTCTAATATATATAACCTAGCCCTTTTATCTCAAACTTGATAATTTTCATTTGCTAGGTTGTTAAAGTCCATACATCGACATTTTGCTACTTTATTACTTTCTTACACATTGTTATATTTTAGTATATCTATTTTTTTTTTTTTTGTGCTAAGTAAGTAAGTGCGATATTAGATCTAGTTGAATTTACATCAGAAAGTTCAATACGGAAGAGGAAAAGAAACCCCCAACTAGGCAAGCGGTCAAAAATCCAAATTCAATGATTTACAAATCAACCTATTGAGGGGTGTGTTAGCATATCTCCTACCTATATACAATCTATGTTTCACATAAAAAAATAATACTGTCAAATATATAGGTATTCCTCGCTGAATGCTCCAACACCATGAAGTAGGCGGTTTCTATCTTTCCGAATGTGAAATACAGCTGCAGCCAGAAACATTTTCAAGAAAGAAGCTTGAAGAGCTTGGCCTTTATATTTGCTGCAAAACCAAAATACAGATGTCTTCCTAATTGCAAAGTCAATGCGGGTTCGAAGCAATCTTCATTTCTTTTTTCTATATTCTTTTCATGAAGCTACATGAGAAATAAAAGTGCTCTCGACTTTTCTTGCAGTGGCGATAAAAAGCAACAGAGGGCATCAACATTAAAACCCCAAGTGATCATTCTACTTTTGATTGGGTTTCTATCAATCCAAGTGAGCCATAAACAAGAGGAATGTTTAGGAACACTTCCTAAACCAAACAATGCTCCTCCAATCAAGCTTAAGAAAAGAAAGAATTTATGCAATAACATAAATTTTTATAAGAAAGGAATTTATGGTATTTTTCCTGCAAAGAATTGCTTTTGCACGACAAAGAAAAAAGTTTCCTAAGATTCGATAAGAACGATACCAAGAGATAGACATTTATATATATATATAGAGAGAGAGAGAGAATGGATAATATTTTTTTGGCAAAGAGGACCGATTTATGTATTATAGGTGTCATTGATTGTTTAAAGTGAAAACATCACATTTTGCGTACATGAAAAATATGTATAGATCAAATGGTAAAAGGGCAAATATGTCTCTTTAATGAGAAAGGGTTAAACATTCAACTTTGACGGAAGGATATCAAAATAATTCTAGCATGAAGAGTGTTTTATGCCTTGAAAGATAATAGCAAAATTGTTTGTGGAGCTCCATAAAAACCAAGCAAATAATACACACGTAATGAATATCGGTAAATTTTAGTCTTGGGAGGAAAGAGCTCTGGTGCTTTTTGTTTAGTATATAGTACAAATAGATAAATAGCAAAATGTAGTACCCTAGTCATCATTACAATGCATGTAACACATATTGGAGGGGAGATAGACTTTATTAGAAACAAAAAAAAAAAAAAAGTTTGGATAAATATTAAAAAGGTAAATGTAATAAATGTAAAAAAAAAAAAAATGAAGCTTTATATTTATGAGAGATTCAAATATTTTTACTTATATTTAGAATTAATTAACGTATACGTAATGATCTATTTGGTATGATGGAATAGTATGAAAAGTAAAGGTTATTCAAGACATAATATAATTTAAGACATATACGCATCAAATAATTACTTTTTCCTTGTATTTGCTTATAACCATAAAAGTAAACCAAATACATATTTCATTTTATGTGTTCAAGAAACTATATTTACAATCTAGTATGGAATGAAAATCAATTTCATTTTATTCTTGGGGTTGACATAAGTTTTTTTTGGTCAATGATTTGACATAAGTTCGAGTTTATGCATTACAAATTTATTTTTTTGGTACAATTTTAAAATAGTATGACCAGTACTATATAATAAATTTATAATTATTGTAAAAAGCAAATGGCTATTATCTAGTAAAACAATATTAATATATTGCTTCACAGTTCAAATTGATAAAAAACTAAATGTCTAAGAGGAATTTGAGTAGTAATTTTTATAATATTAACATAAACTAATATATTTTTTACAATCTTGTGATAATCAATAATACACATACTTACTTATTTTATCTTTTTATTTTATTTTAATACCATATTTTGATTTATTACTTTTTACCATAATTGAGAGAAATTAGTTAACTAACAAGAAGAAACATATCTTTTAACTAGAAAAGAGTTAAGCATGTAAGGGACATATATATTTATTATTTTCAAAATTTCAACTTCTTATTTAATTTTTTAACTTTTAATTTTTAATTTTTTTTAACTCAGTTGAAGAAGGTAGGTTTTGAACTGAAATAAAAAATTAAGAATTTGGGGAGGGTAGATGGAGAATAAGTTGTTTTTGTATTTTTCTTACTTCATGCTGAAAAACTTATTTCTTGGCGAGATAAAGGGCCTATATGGATTTATCTGTTTTTTAAAAGAAAAAGTACTTTTTTTCCCTCATAAAAAGTAATTTTTTTTTTACAATAGCTATTTAGTTTGACTTCTGAAAAAACTAAAACTTTGAAAAGAAGTTCAAATAGAGTTTTATTTTAAAAGCCAAAACTTTTAACTTCTCAAAAGAATACTTAATTTTTAATAGATGTTCAAGAAAAGTTTTTAAAAAAGTCAATCTACAAACCCAAAAAATAGGTTCTCAAACTTTTTATTGGAAAAAGTATTTCCGGCTCTCCAATTCTTTTTTGCTAAATTGAACTAAAGAAAGAAAATTAAAATTTGAAATAAATATTTATTTTCGCGTCATTCTAATGTACCAAATGATTTCCAAAGTTTATAATGCGAACCTGTCGACAATAAACTTGAAGTTTATATTAACAATAGAAATATAGATAAGAGTACAGGGACATAAAAAATATACAACATCTGAAAAAAAAAAATTTGCACATAAACAAATATGACTCGAGAAAAATTAGTACAAATTCTAACAAAAAAAAAAAAAAGAACCCATCATAATCACACAAGTGAACCACTCGATCAACCAAATTGCATGTGAGTATTAAAATCAACTGTTGAACTCATAGATTTAATTTTAGAAACAAGTGCTTTTCTAAATTTTCTAAAAAGGATTTAATCAAATTTATAAATTCGTCTTGGACAACAAAACCGCCCACTCAACCAAATTGCCACATGAGGCTTGCAAATTAACGGTCAAGTTCATACAATTAGGGCCCATTTGGATTATTTTTCTTATAAATAAAAAACTCCAACTTAAAAACATAATTTAAAAAAAAAATTATAAAAATACATTTCTAAAGTCTTAACGGGGACTTTTAACTTTTTTTCCCCCTAAAAATAATTTAATTATACAAAATCGTTCACACAGCATATCTTAGATTTAACGCTACTTTATTTCACACACACACACACACGCACGCACATTACGCCGGTGAGAGCTAGGGCTAGGGTTTGGGTTTAATCTGCAGGGCCAATTGTGATCAGATCAATCGAAAATGGGGAAGAAGAAGCCTGAGCTGCAAGTGTACAGTACCATGACGAAGCAGAAGGAAGCATTCAAGCCTAAATCTCCAGGCAAGGTCGGCATGTACGTCTGTGGCGTCACCTCCTACGACCTCAGCCACATCGGCCACGCTCGCGCCTACGTCGCCTTCGATGTCCTTTATAGGTCCATCTCCATCTCTCTCCCTCTATATGTGTGTGTGCGTGTGCGCGCGAGTTTGTGTATGTACAGTGTGGATTGGTCATGTAATGTATGGAATTGTTAATTTTTGAATTGTTTCTGGAATCGTTTATGGAAGCTTTCGAGTTGTCGTTAGTTAATTTTGCTTATTTTGATTGAACAGAAGTGTGAATCTTTGGCATAGACATGTGCGCGTGTGTTGAAAGTTATGTTGATCTGTTTGTGTTCTGCGGATTGGTGTTATGAGGCGTGTGCAATTGCAAATACGAGATTTTTCTTTGTTCTTTGTTGGAATTTTATGTGGAAGGTTTTGAGTTGACTTGCCTTTTGTTACTTAATTTGCTTACTTGAATTGTATTGGCTGGTAATTGTTTATTGGATTTTTCATGTGGGTGATTAATAGTGAATTAGTGTAATGTTGATTGGTTGAGAGGGTAACTTGATGATAAACAGGAAATGCATATTGTGTTTATGGATACCGCTGGAAATGCTTGATCATTTGGGGGCATCAAAATACATACATCATTTCCATGAAAAGTCAGCATGTAATTTTCAATTAGACATACAAAATGCTTGATCATTTGGGGCATTTTGTATGTCTAATTGAAAATTACATGCTGACTTTTCATGGAAATGATGTATGTATTTTGATGCATTTGTTGGTCCAATGGCACACTGTTACATGCATATTGCATATGAAAACAAGTAATAATCGTCCAAATGTAAGTTGCACATTTTGTATATAAATATTATCAAGTGACAGTAACACCTCCCATCTCTTAAAAGCCTTCTGAAAAGGGAAGTTTAGTTATTAGCTGTCAGCCCTTGTAGATGTTCCATGGGTGAGGAAATATTGCATGCAATCTTAAAATGCATTTCCTATACACAAATCCCGGTGTCCTTATTCTTGCACTGTATATTATCGGAAAATTTCCTAGTTTTCTGAAATATGCACCCTTATGCCTTGTTTTTGGGATCATTGGGATGGTTGTTCCTGATTTAACTGAAGAAAGAAGATTCCTCTAGTTGAAGAAGGAAAGTAATCACTAACTTGCCCAAGGACGGAAATTTGGGGAAAAACTTTGGGTGATGTCTTATGTTTTTACGCAGTCAATTTGACCATATAGAGTCTGACGAATATTTGTGGATTGTAATGTCACAGATACTTGAAATATCTGGGCTATGAGGTTGTTTATGTGCGGAATTTCACTGACGTCGATGACAAGGTGAGAATTTCTTAAGAAACTCTCAAGTATTCCCTTCATTATTGCGTATGAAATTGAAGTTTAGGACTTTGGGCTTGTTTGAATTGGCTATATTCAAAAGCGCTTTTTTCTAAAATTTTTGACAGAAGTGCTTTTTGGAGAAGTTAAAATTTCTGGCTTTTGGAAAAAGCTGAAATTCAGTTTTTTCCTTTCTCTCTTTTCTTTCTTTTTTCTTGAGTTTCAACTTTTTTAAAAATCTAATCCAATTACAAAAGAGATGTATTTTTTCCCCTTTTCTTTTCTTCAATTCAGGAAAAAAGTGCTTTTCATGGGGGGAAAAAAAAAAGCCAATCCAAATAGGGCCCTTCATAAGTTTGAATTTTTGTAAATTAATTATAGATGACATGAGTTTTAGCTCAAAGAGCTAAAATTTTTCTGCATCTTTTATCACTTAGATGTTCTTCTGATTATACTTATAAAGCTGGTTAAATATGCTTATAAGTAGCTAAAGTGCT
Source organism: Cordia subcordata (assembly GCA_028554755.1). Taxonomy (NCBI): domain Eukaryota; kingdom Viridiplantae; phylum Streptophyta; class Magnoliopsida; order Boraginales; family Cordiaceae; genus Cordia; species Cordia subcordata. Next base: position 9,044,328 of record JAPTOF010000020.1, read on the forward strand.
CTTAAATAAATCTTGAGTGTTTGGTGATTGGAACAAATCTGCTTCCTTTGGTCCTTATATGCATTTTAGTTTCTATTTCCTACCTCCCACTCATATTTTGGGGTGCATATATTCGCACCTTCCCTTTAACTTTTGACCAATACAGTTGCAGTATTTCCCTTATCTGATGTGCACTTTTGATTTGTAACCAAAAAGACTCTAACTGGCTGAAAAGCATCAAGTAATTTTTAGCACCATTTCTAAGCTAAGCTGGATATACTCAGGTTATATCTTAAACCTGAAGAATAACGCATAGTTTTGCCTCTCAATGCTTCTGCATTATTAGGTCCTCTCAATGGTCCTGCATTATTAGGTCCAAGGTCTTGTTTATTGTCAAGTAGGAATTCACGTGCTGGGTAAATTGCTTCCTGGATATTTCTAAATTATGAAATAGATAATCATTTGTTGCAAGCTCCTATAAATGCTAATCAGAATTGAGTACTCAAAAGTGTGTGTTCATTTTAAATTTGGTGAGCTGTAGCGAAGTCTAGTTTAGACCGATTGTCCAAAGCCTTGTTTATTGTCAAGTAGGAATTTACATGCTTTGTGAATTGTTTCCTCTATATTTCTAAATTATGACATAGATAGTCATTTGTTTCAAGCTCCTACATATGCTAATGGAGTTCAGTATTTGAAAGTATATGTTCACTTGAAATTTGGTGACCTGTAACAAAGTATAGTTCAGGCAGATGGCTTTTTCCTATATATGATCTCCCCTTCTGAGGAGAAAGACGTGCAAGAGAAGCACATAATGTTTCATAGAGTTGTCATAAGGGCCTGGTCCAAATTTAGTTGTGATTCAAATACCTAAGTGTCACTGGCTAGCTTGGTGACCAGAATGCTACACGTATGCCCTTCAGGGCAGAAGTCTGTCCCTTTTAGTTCTGCATCTCCAACAATTGAGAAAGAAATGTGATAAATCTGTTAGTTGACACTAGGACCTGCCATTGACATGATATCCTGTTTTTTAGTTGGTTTCGAAGTTGAGAGTCCACAAATGTGTCAAACTTGAATTTGTTTGATTGCTCAAGACCTAATCATATGCTATACAGAATTATATATCATTAGCTTTTATTGCTGTGGACCACTTGCTCAGAAGAGAAAATAAAATGTTGTTGTTTGTCACTATTAATTATTGCGACTTCAAGTGGATAGACATTATGTATAGTAATATCTGTTCTCTAAGAATGTTAGTTAAATTATGGCTTAGATGTAAGTACTAGGGTCTAGAACATCACAAGGTTGAAAGGTACAGCCAAAGTGCGTTGGACTCTGAATTATGCAGCCCTTTTTTGGAGGCGCACTAGTTCTGGAAGACTATTAAAGTATTGTAATTCTGTTTTTTTGTTTGACCTATATACCTGCTGCAGCCGATTAATAGGAGTTGGAAAAACTGAAACTGTGTATTGTAATTTGCTAGTTGTTTAAAATCTCTCAATTTATTGTTAATTCGACTTAGAACGTTATCTTCATAAACCAATGCTTAATCTTATGGTTTCTTGTATCTGGATGTTTCAGATTATTCACCGAGCAAATGAGCTTAAGGAGGATCCAATAGCTTTGAGTGGTCGGTTTTGCGAAGAGTTTCTCAGCGACATGGCTGATCTCCAGTGCCTTCTTCCAACTCATCAGCCACGCGTTTCTGATCATATGGAGCAAATAAAGGAAATGATTGCTCAGGTGCCTACCCTTAATTCTCCTTTAATTTCTTGCATGTTTGAATACGGGAGAAGAAAGATAAACCGGAAGGGAAATTTCATTTAGACTTTGTATCTTTTCATGGTGCTACTGAATCCTGGAGGCCTTTTCTGGAGCTTGTGCTAGCATGGTTCCTCTGACAATTGATACTTCTTCTGCATTGCACATTGGCATGGTTATGATTGTTAACAGCTAAGGTTTCGAGAAAGTTGTGCAATGCCCATGAGGAGTTACTAATAGCTAGCTTACTTGTTGGAGGCTGTGCTTTGGCTATGCATTCTTCTTTTATTCTTGTTTGTATTAATTTGTTAATGATCTTATGTGATCATTTGCAGATCATTAAAAATGACTGTGCTTATACACTTGACGGGGATGTCTACTTTTCTGTTGACAATTTTCCAAATTATGGGCGATTATCTGGACGGAAGCTGGAGGATAATAGAGCGGGTGAACGAGTTGCAGTTGATTCTAGAAAGAGAAATCCTGCTGACTTTGCTTTATGGAAGGTAAAAAGAACCTTTTGAGATTCTGATAATAATTATTTTCTCTTTGTCGGATTCCTCAAATTACTTCCACCCATCTTTTCCAGGCAGCAAAGCCTGGTGAGCCTAGCTGGGACAGCCCCTGGGGTCCTGGAAGACCCGGATGGCACATTGAATGCAGTGCCATGAGCGCTCAATATTTGACACATTCATTTGATATTCATGGTGGTGGGATGGATTTGATTTTTCCTCATCATGAAAATGAGATAGCCCAGAGCTGTGCAGCTTGCCCTGAGAGTAACATTAGTTACTGGATACACAATGGATTTGTTACTGCAAACGATGAGAAAATGTCGAAATCACTGGGGAACTTCTTCACTATCCGTGAGGTACCTTGTGCAACTATACCTTTTTCATTAACCCTCTTTGTGAGGTGTCTCGCAGTTGTTGGTTTATCAAATGCTGCTTCTGATCCAGTATTTTTATTTCTTTGATGAAGGTCAGCAAATTGTACCATCCACTTGCGTTGAGGTACTTTTTATTGGGAACTCACTACCGTTCTCCTGTTAACTACTCAATATCCCAGATAGAAATAGCATCAGATGCTGTGTTCTATATATATCAGGTAAAGAACATCATAATTTTTATTTTTTTCAACCTGTAAATGTTCACATCTAACTCACATCACATCACCAGCAGAAGAAAAAAGCTTTCTTAAAGCCATTTGATTGATGTTGGTTGAAGGTGTTTGCCTTGTGCATTCTGTCCTTGCAGTTGTGTGCAAGTATTGGTCACATTTTGTGAAGCAATTATTGGTCTGTTAGACTTCCTTTCTTGAAAAGAAAAGAAAAGAGAAAATATATAATTTAGTGTTCCTTCTAAAATTGGTAATTGTTAGTTATGGTAGATATGTTTGTTCAGCCATTCACACTTAAAAATATGACCTTACAATGCCAAATCAGTATATCCCTAAAATTAGATTGCGAAACAAATTGTTGCGACACTTTAAGGCTTGATAACCTCTATACCTGATTGGAAAGATATCAGATCCCAAATATGCAGTGTGTTTATTGGGTTTGATTCAAGTTTCACCTACTTATGAAGTTGAAAAGGTGAGGAAAAGCATTATATAGCCATGATGATATGGTATGAAGTGGGAAAGTTTGATTTGGGACAAAATGTGCATGGACACTTGTTTAGTACATGCAGTGGAAGAATATGTCACCAGTGTTTGCTGAGAAGGTGAGAAAAATATATGGGAGTAGCATTTTGACGTAGGTAATGTGATTCTTATAGCTGGGGTAAGGACTTCCAATCCACTGTTGGTAGGTTGTTGTTTGCGGTTACTACTTATGCCATGTAGAAGGAACCAGATAATCCATTGATCCACATAATCAACAGAAGAACACATTAGGGATTTTTTGTGGTTGATTAGAATCGATTATGTGCTGGAAAAAGGTGTGGCAGGAGTGGGACTAATTTGGATGTTTGTAATAGATGGCAGCTAGACCCAATATCTTGGCTTAGGGCTTATGTTTATATACAGTACTGCAGTTGTTTCTTTCATATTGATGGTTTGCGTTTTCGCATTAATTAAAAATACTTGCTTATATTGCCCCAAAGAGAAGGTATTGGCTGTGTTAGGGCATGGGCTTAAGAACTTGTTTTGAGTGCTGATATAAAGTGCCTGAGAATATGGAGGAAGAAGGAGAAGAAAGTTTTAGGAGTTCCATCTGTGTCTCCCTAAGATAACCTCCCAGGGAAAATAAGCAAAACGCCATATTGGGTGTACTTGGCTCTCTTAAGTTTTCTGGGGAAGGAACTTTTTCACAACCATACCCTGTTACCAGGATATTACCAGGACATGAACCCAAGATCAAGTACTAAATAAGTGAGCACTTGACCATTTTGCCAAAAACTTCTTAAAATTATTATATCATATTATTCCATCAATAAAGAATTGAAAGGTTATAGCAGTTTCTGGGTTACTGTATTTCTTAATCATTGTAGGAGATGACATAAAACTAAGAATCTAGTCAAATCAGGAAATTATTGGTTCTATTCTCCTGGAGCAAATAAACTTCCAAATAGAAATTAAATAGTATTAAATCATTAATTGATATTTTTATATTCCAAGTAAATGAACTTTCTGCAAGCTAGCAATTTATCTAAAATACCCTAGACTCCTAAAATATAAGATGAATTTAGTTAACTAATGCAGCAGCTTGTTTCAACAAGGTTGCATGTTATTTCTGTGCAAAACGAGTGAAGTTGACTCAAGAACATGCTTCATTTAAATGGCAAGTTTCCTATTTTTCTTGTGCTATGTGCTGCATCAGATGAGTTCCAATAAGTTACTTCTATTCAAGGTTTTCTACATCTTATTGCGCCAACTCTTATGTTGATAGACCTTACAAGACTGCCAAGATGCTCTGGTGGCAGTCCGAGAAGGGACTGAAGCAAATGGTGCGAAAGCTCGTGTAAGCCCTGCTGCTCAAGAATGCATCAATAAGCTGCATAATGAGTTTGAGGCAAAATTATCTGATGATCTGCACACACCCACTATTTTGACTGCTGCTCTTCTAGATGCCTTGAGATACATGAACAGTTCTGTTAGCCAATTCAAGGTAGGGATTAGAAAGGGTTCATGACTGCCTTCGTTTGGTGCCTTCTCTTTTTTGTTAACCAATTCATTTTTGTTTTTAATTGATAATTGCAGAAGAAGATGCAGAAGCAGCAACAGCTCGTGGTCATGCACTCTCTGACTGAAATCGAGCAGGAAGTCAGGAGAGTGTTGGGTGTCCTGGGTTTGCTATCTAGTTCAACTTATTCTGAGGTGCTGTTGAAGTTGCTCGTTTATCTGTCTGTGTTGCTTTTTGTTTTGATAATGAACTTTTTTCCAACTGTCCTCTTTGATTGGCCAGGTTTTGCAGCAATTCAAAGATAAAGCCTTGAAAAGGGCAGGTTTGACTGAGGATGATATTTTGCAAAAAATAGAGGAAAGAGCAGAAGCAAGGAAGAACAAGGAATTTTCAAGAAGTGATCAGATTAGGAGTGATTTGAGTGCCAAAGGAATAGCACTAATGGATGTGGGAAAGGATACCATTTGGAGGCCTTGTGTGCCAGTTGAACAAGAGAAGCCTGATGTGGCAGCTCAAAAACAGGCCGCCAATTCAGTCGAACAACAGCAGCCTGTTCCACCAGTCCAACAAGAACAGCCTGCTGCCGCAGCTGCACAACCGTGTGCCACGGGTGACAAAGAACAACATGAAACTCCTATTTCAAGTTGACAACATTCTCTCCTATTTAGATGAGATTCATGCGATTCTTCAACTTCCATGTTACTAATTAACACTCATCAAATGTTATCATACTTGTTCAACTTGTAATATTTTAAATGTTTATCATGTCATGAGACTTCCAGCAAGATTCATGAAGTTTTGTACCTTTGGCATCTGACTGCTTGACATGTAATAGTCAAAACTAGCAACTACAACTGATTTTATTCTTAGGGTGCGCGGTGCAGGTAAAATCGGGAAATATACTTTAGAATACACTTCAAGGGAAGTTTGAATATGCCAGATTGTTGTTTGAGTTCTTGAATTGGTGTACATGGCCTGTTGAATGACTGCATGAATTTTCTTTTGCTCAAAGGCCCTCAGTTCTCGAATGCTTTGAAAATATGGTGATCAGACTGCTGTTTTCCAGTGTCCAAAATAAGCTCTTTAGATGCTTACTTATCGATGGTTTAGAGTTGAGTTTAGAATCATGGTAAACCTCCCGTTCTAAGAAAATGAAGTAGGTTCACTTAATTGTTCTCTTAATCCTTTTTTTTTTTTGGTTTTTCTCCCTCCTTAATTTAATCAAGAAGAGGAGCCGCAAGAACTGAAATATCGTGAATGACCAGAAAATATTAGGAGCTAAAGTTCGTGAAGGGCAGTTTGAGGGACCATCATGTTTAGTTCCTTGGCATTGTGGTCGAGAATGAGCCAGGAAAGAGACTGAGGTGGTCTTTTTTGTTTCATATGAATACAAGATCAATTCACATTTAACTTCTCTTCAAACAAGTTTGTGCATAAATTTTACACCAAAAATTCCATTCCTATTGATTTAGGTAAAATCCAAAAATAATAATAATAATAAATATTTCCACCCCATATTTACCCAACATTTCTAATTTCACAAATTCTTTTTCACTTTTTAATTGATCTCATGTAAAACAGTAAAAAAACAAAATTAACACATTTCAAATTTCAATTCTTACAAAGAGACATGGAAATATAAATATGTTTTCTTTGACTCCTTATGAAGTTACTTAATTTGTTAATAAATATTTATTATATATTGTAGATTTTGTATTACAATAATATTAAAAAAAGTTGGTACATATACTTCACGTGGCCTATTTTAGCTATAAGTCTTAAGGTGAATATAGTTTGGTTAAATTGATTAAATCAATTCAAACCAACTTAAGTATTTGGATTAGTTTGGTTATTTTATATGGTTTAAAAATTAATAATTAGTTTCAAATAAAAATCAATTAGTTTGGTTTAATTTAGTTTAAAATAAATTCAATACAAACCAAAATAAAATCAAACCAAACTAATCTATGTAAAACTAAAACAAATTATGTCTGTCCTTAATTTTATGTGTATGTTAGCTAAACTTGTAATGTGACTAATAAATCGAAGTTGATATACTAATAAACTTGTAACACTAATAATAAATCAAAGTTGATCTACTAATTAATATTTTTTCCTTCAAAAGTTTTGGTAAATTTTTATTTTTTGAAAGTTTTGATAAAATTTTAATATTCTTTCTTCTAAATAGAAATCAAATAAAATAAAACCAAATCGAACCAACTTTAAAGATTTTGGTTTAACTTAATTATTTTATATGTTTAGTTTCAAATAAAAAATAACTGATTTAATTTAATTTAAAATAGACCTAAAACCAAATTAAATTAAACCATATTCACCCCAAGTAAGCCTTTCTTTCAAGTGTTTTAATTCCTCTTCCTATATTATTCTTCTGTTCTTTTCCTGTAGTGCTACTAAGTTCATAGTAATATTACCATGACTCTTTCTTCCTCTTTATTGTCCTTTGTTCTGATCTTTCTCTTCCTTCGTGGGGAGAAAAAATTCGAGACTAAATGCTTTAGATGTGATGCTAAATTTTCCACGTGGCCCCCACTTGTGAAAGCTGTATGCTAAGTCTTTGCAAAGACTTCCAAGTCAACTTTCGTTTTGTGAGCTAAGTCAACGTCAAGAGACAAACGTATGGTATGGTTCACAGCATTTGATAATTCATACGCGGTTCATATATCTTATTGCTGCTTTTTCATTCTCTCTTATGCAGAACAGGGGAGTTTGAGTAATGGGTCTTTCCTCTTCTTTAATTTCCTTCTCTATTTCACACGTTCTCATCCTTCTCTTCGCTCGGGGGGAGAATTACAAATCGGAGGCTAAATTGCAGCGAGTCATTTGAATGTGGAAGTCTTGGAAACATGAGCTTTCCCTTCTCTAAACCCACCGAACCTCCAGAATGTGGGCTGTGTGTGGTTGATTGCGATGCTAAGCCAAGCTCCAAGAATCAAACTGACATCTGAGGGATTCTGGTATGATACAACAGGCCCGAGAAACTCAAATACGATTAAAATCAATGCTACGTGGCTTACTCAACTGGGTTGCTTTGGCTTTGTTAAATCTCACTCTTCCAAACACTGGTTCAATATCAGTAACAGCGTTTCCCAACATCACATTGTTCAAATGCTTTGGCGTCCAGCCGGGATTGGGTGATCATTTTGCTGGTTATAGAAACTACAACCGATGTGAACATGAACAGAACTTCACCATATACTATAATTATACAACAGATGGTGGTGGTAGTAGAGATCATACTACTGCTCTTGTCACTCCTCCAGACAACAGCTCGATTCTTAACGTGCCAGTCGTACCCCGAGGGCCACATGCCGATCCTAACAAATTGTCTAATTTATTGGCTGCCGAATTTGATCTGGAATGGCATGTTTCTGATGACTGCAATAGATGTCACCGCAGAGGTGGCCAATGCCTAACAGACAGCGTGAATCGACTGTATTGCACTCAAGGAGGTAAACAACAATCCTTTCTCTTTAATGACTCTTTATAGAAACCCAACTGCACCCCGCCTCAACTATTATATCTGATAAGTCTTTTATGATTTAAAGAATGAAGAGTTTCCAGAAACACACTCACCCCTATTATTTTGTATAAATATAACAATATGCTCTTCTACTAATCTCTCTCTCTCTCTCTCTCTCTGTCTCTGTATCTATCTATCTCTCTATGTATACACACACACACACAAATTAATGAACTTTAAATTTAGCCGTGCAATGTAATGTGTAATTTGACGTTGGGTATTTTTTTAAGATTTCCTTTTTTCATGGAGTTTTTTTGTGAATGGACCTCCTAGTAGGAATTTTTGACGTACAGAATACCTACTGGTTTTGTAAATTAAATGTTAAGCTAATAGTGTGACTTATGTACGAATGTAGAAGTCTATGAAGATATTATCATTGGCCAATTATTAGGTGTGATCTGTTCCTCACTGCACATTACTGCTGTAAGCAGTACAATTTGCTTTGCATAAACTCTTCCAACCACTTTTATCACCCTTTCACACATAGCCAAAAACACAAGCGGTGCCCACTTTCTACAAGGGAGTGATTTCCGGGAGGTCTGATTTGAAGAATTTTCCCTCACTTCAAGCATGTGGAAAAGAAAAGCAAAAGTCAACAATTTTGACTTTTTTTTTTTTTCTTCTTCAAATGAGACTATTTAAGAATTCATAAGTCCAGGAGAGAATATCCCTCTCAAATCATCTCCCAGTAATCTCCTCAACAAACTTGGAGGTTCTTCAAATAGACGTGAGCCAAGGGGAAATTGGAGCCTAAAATTAGCCATTTAGTTTGTACACTTGTTCCCTCCTCAATAAGTGCGCTTTAAATGAAAATCTTTGATTGGTCTGAAGCAATTTTTGGCATTCTTCAACATAAGGAAGCACCATGCGCCTAAGACAAGAATTTCCTTTAATCCAACTAATTAGTACCTGGGAGTTAGTTTCAATTTCCATTCTGCACCATCTTCTTCGAACTACAACCTGGAGTCCCTCCAACAATGCCATAACTTCAGCCACATTGTTCGTTGCAATGCCTAAATCGATAACAAAAACCCGATAGTCATTGACCTTGCTCATCCCAGAACAAACCCCTTGTCGCAGCCATATACCTAGGTTGCCCTTCGAGCACCCATCGAAGTTGTGCTTCATGCAATTATCAGCTGGCGACTAGTGGAGATTTGTCAAATTACTTCACTGGTTCTGTCCTCCGTTCGCTTTATTGTTCCTAGCTTCCAAAATTTCAGCACAAGTTTGTTTTGTGAACCTTGCTTTGTCATGCACCGAGAGATCTGGCTATTGGTTAATGACTTATTCATTTCTCCATCTCCACAAACACCAAAGTGTAGTAATGAAAGTGAGGTTCCATCAATTAATCAACAAATTCCTTCTAACCTGGTCCAGCCATGGTAAATTTTCAAACACCTGGTGATCCCGTTTGTTTTGCAAGAATTTACACACTTCGTTGTTGTTGTTTCAATGGCGAAAAAGGGGGTTCTTCATCTTCAAGGAAGCTTCCGCAGTTAGCACACAATTCGTCCACTTGAATGTTCCTCCACATTAGATTTGCCTTCAATTTGTTTCTTCTTATTCTAGAGAGGAAGTCATAAAATATTTTTATACATAACAAAATCCTCCTTAATTGTTGGTTTTACTTCAATTGTTTGAGAAATGTTTACATAAAATTTGGGGTAGTATATATCTACTTTTCTCATTTTTATTTTAGTTACATGATCTTGTTTCAACCTTATCATTCTATTGCACACACCACAATAATGGTATAAGAGCCACGGGTTAAGGGTACTGTTCACGATTAATAGTCAAGAGTTACTATTAATTGTTATCGTGGATTAGGAGATGGCTCAAGTGGTTGAGACTATCTCTGTAGAAATGAGGTGCTAGGTTTAAATCCCACAGGGGATAGGGGGTTAGGGCAGGGGTTAAAAAAACTATGAACAATTATAGGCCATTATTATATATACATGATATTGTTCGCGTAGATAGCATTATTTATTGTGAAATAATGGGAGTCAATTCAAGTAAAGAAGTAGATTGTCATTAATATTATGGCTGTAAAATTCGAAATGGAAAAGTTTATCGAGAGTAATTTCTCGCTATGGACATTGAAGATGAAAGCCATCTTGAAAAAGGAAAAATGTCTTGTTGGTGATTGGAGACAGGTCAGTAGGGGTATAACCAATGAAAAGTGGAAAGAGATGGGCTATATGACTAGTATGCATTTGGCATTGGTGGATTTATTATTATTGAGTATCGAGGAGAAAAAGTCAATCAAAGAAATTTAGGATATGCTAAATAATCTGAATGAGGTCAAGTTACTTCTCCAATAAGATCTTTTTGACTATGAGACTCCATACTCAAAGAGTAGGCGAGTCACACCGATAATGGATCACGTTAATACTTTACTCACGTCATTGGGTCATAAAATCAAGAAGCTTGAATGTGCAGAGATTTTAATTAGAAGTCTATTTGACTCGTATCATCAACTCATCATCAACTACACCAACAACATTTTTACATAATCTAGTTTTATCAATATCGCAACCAATTTTCTAGAAGACAAATCGAGGCACAAAAATACAGAGGATATATTAGAAAGCTTAAAACAAGGAGAGGTGTTAATGATTGCAAGAGATAGATCAATGAAATGTGGCTTGAGCGGGAGTTACCACCATTGTGGATTAAAATGAAAAAGTAGAAAAAAATTTCAAGTGCTACAATTGTGGCAAGAAAGAGCAGGTGAAGAAGGATTACTGGTGTAACATGACAACTCTCGAGGTCACAAACTCTTATAGATGTGTTTCAACTACTTCTAGTAATAGAAATATTTTATATGGCTAAGTAGCTATGGTTCTATTGGAAATATAAAAGACATACGTACACACATCAATGTATAGCGGAAAACACTCCCAAAGAACACGCCATATTTTAATGTAGTTCGGCCGTTTGGCTATGTCCATTATCCCCCTCTGGGATAATTTCCATTTCAACAATAATGGGTTACACACGGAGATGAATTTTTGCATAGCTAAAAAAGTCTAAACCTTCCCTTACAAAGTTTTTACAATTGCTCTATCCTCACCAGGACTAGAATAAATGTAAGGCACTCTCTCTCACACATATGATGCTCTTTGGATCTCTCATCCACACCCTTCATGAGGTGTGGTCCTAAGGAACACTCCTAATATAAACCAAATATAAGCTACAAGACCCTCTATTTATAAGAAAAAAATCGTTACTCCTCAAGATTTCTTCTACACTATTTAAGCGGGTCTTGAATTTGGTAAATCTCTGAATTACCTTCGTCCACATGTTTCTTAATTTGTATAGAGCTTGGACTTTGAGCCACAACCCAATGGGTTCCTAATGGCAAAAATGAGAAAATTGATATTCAAAGGGTAAATAACACAAATCGTCCCTTATCTTTGGCCCAAATGACAATCCTGTCCCTTATCTTTCAGTTGTGACATTTTAGTCCTCTATGAATAAAATTTGTGATGTAGTTAGTCTTTTTTCTTTCTACCGTTAAAATTGCTTGTTAAATATCATATGAATGGCACATGCTGCGCATTTTAGGACTGAAGCTAAGGTTAATTTTGTCTTAAAATGCGCAACACGCGCCATTCACATGATATTTAACGAGCAATTTTAATGGTAGAAAGGAAAAGGACTAATGGCATAAAAAATATTTATACATAAAGGACTAAAATGTCACAACTGAAAGATAAAGGGCAAGATTGTTATTCGCGCCAAAGATAAGAGATGATTTATGTTATTTACTCATATTCAAATAATGGATTTTAGAGAAATATGGCACACTACCTTTTATCGATAATTATTGCACACCATTGAACCTGGCTCTAGAAGTCTATTTTACATATTACAAAAGGTTTAGAAATTATGATTTTATTATTCTACTATGTACATGGATGACATGTTAATAGTAGGCCTTGATAAAGATCGTCTCCAAGAACTAAAGAGACAATTGGTTAGGGAATTCGATATAAAGGAGTTGGGACTAGTAAAAATGATTTTAGGAATGCAAATTCACCAAAACATAAAAGGTAGGAAAGTATGGGTTTCGTTGAAGAACTACTTAAAGGAAATGCGGCACTTTTATGTGAAAAATAATCTCAATCGTCTTGACCATTACAAATTATCCCAAGTATATCCCCTAGCAATGAAATGGAAAGGATAGAGATGTCTCAAGTATCGTATATATCAGCAGTGGGCACTCTTGTGTTCTTTATGTTGTGTATGAGACCAAGTATTACTAAAATAATTGGAACAAAGAGTCAATTCATGGCAATCCTGGTAGATAGCATTAGAATACTATTAAGAGGATTCTAAGATACACCAAAGAAACCTCATATGTGTCATTATGTTATGGATAGTTAATATTTACTATCAGGGGCTATGTTGATTCAAATTTTATAGGTGATTTTGACAACAAAAATCCACTATAGGCTATGTGTTTACACGTGCAAGACGAGCATTGAGCTGGGTATCCAAGTTATGGACTATTATGACACTTTCTATGATAGATCTAGATTACATGATAGTTACACATGTTTGTAGCGAAGCAATTTGGCTTCAAAGTTTAATAGAGAAACTTGGGCATACAAGAGAGAAGATTTCTTTGTATTATGAAGCACATAGGTGTCTAATATCACTTTGTTCGTGAAGTAGTGGAAAGAAGATGTGTGGCTATGTAAAAGATTCATGTCAAAGAAAACCTAGTAGATGTCATGATGAAGTTGATAAATGCTAACAAATG